>PVJH01000088.1:0-500104 GCA_004026705.1 Nesogale talazaci
GGAGAGTGAGTTTAGTGGGGGACAGGCGGGCTGCGCCTCACTTTAGACAGCAGGTGGAAGACTTCTTTGGGAGAGCTCATTCGAACTGAGTCAAGAAGTGAGAAACCGAGGGAAGAACATCCTCGAGCAGGATGCTCACGCATGAGACACCGCAAGTAACATGTTAGAACCTAAGACCTGCCGTCGCTTCTCTCGCTGTGTGATCTAAAAGTACACTCAAGGAACACCTGTTCTTTGAATTCCTGGATTCAAAGGGTTTGGAAGTTCTCATCTCCAAGAATAGGCTGCTTCCACAGGGCACATGCCTCAGTATGCTTCCACATGGGTCTTGCCCCACTCCCTGCTCTTGTGACCGCCCAAGTCTGGGCTGATAATCAGGGGATAATACTATGTTACACCTACTTCATCCTTTTTGTCTTTTCCTTCCCTCTGCAAGACCTTGGGAAGTTAGAGGATTCTCTCCAGTGGTTGAGGTGCATAGGACAGAAATCCTCTGTGGTCTGGTCTTTGTTGGGCTCCCTGAATTTCTCACTGACTGGTGGTTCAGGGCATGGCGCCCCGACAGACTCAGGAAGACAGGTGGATGGGATGACATTAGAAATGATAAACAGTGCTGAGAGCATGCGTGATCTTGTCGGTGAGACTAAGTAGTTTCCATTTTATTGCAAATTTAATAGGGGGCTATTTCAGCAGGGGGATGTCAGAACTTCTTCTTTTTGCTTCCAAGAATACTCTGGCTTCTCCACACAGATTAAAAAGTGAATTCTAGAAGAATGAGATGAGTAATAAACTGAGTGGTTATTATGCATTGGAATGCTTTTCTATTCTCTTCGCGGTTCTAAGCACTTTCCATGGATGTTCATCTTCTGTCTTTATAATCATGCCATCTCATTGTCACCACGAGAAAACCAAGGCCCCTAAACCAAATTACATGTCCTGTGATATGCATCAGAATCCTATAACCTTCACATGGTGTCTGTCTGGGAGTGGAAGTGGGAGATCTCAGGAGGCTTTTGCAGAAGGGCTGGGAAGGGGAGTGTCTGAAGGTGGTTCCAAGACCATCTGTGTTTGAGGGAGGTGAGACCGAGGAGGCCCAGGGGGCCTGGGCTTGGGCAACTGGAAAGAGAGTGGTGTCTTTAACCAAGGTAGTGAAGACTGGTTAATTAAATTTGAGAGTTCCAAGATGTGTTCTGATCTGGCCATGTTAAGGTTGGCCATGCAAAGTGAGAGGTCAACTGAAAAATTGGTTATAGGGTCCAGAGCTCAGGCAATACAGTCAGAGCTAGAGACAGGAAATTTGTGACTCATTAGCATACAGATACAATGTAGAGATCTGGAGCTTGAGCATCTCAGATCAAGGGAGGAGTCTCCTAACAATATTACCAAAAGTTACGACTTGTCTTCTGTTCATGTCATCTGTCAGGTGACTGGAAGCAGAATGGTGAGATTCCTTCTGGTCATTGGCCTGTGTTTCTTTTGAATGTACAACCTGTAAAAAAAAAATAATTTTGGGACCCTACATAGCAGCCTTCTCTCCCTTCAGAGAACATATTCAGTTGTGCATATGGAATTGGCTACATATAGATATGTAATGATATATAAGGAGTTTGTGGCATGGAACTTAGTAGGTTTATTTGGCAAAGTCCACATAATTGAATTATACTTGTACAACGCCCCATCTATGCAAAAACATATCTGTTTTATGGTGGAGATGCCTGTGAAAACTCTCAATTTCACAGGGAAAATGATAGGTTGGAATTCTGGATTGCTTCCTTCACAGTAAGTAAGCCTCCTTTGGGTAGCTGTCCCAGTGTCACAGGTGCCCGGAATAGTATATGGTATATAGCAGTTGGTCAATAAAATTACTTGCTCATCAAATCATCTTGACCTTCCAACTAGGAAATGCTGGAAGTACAAATGAATTTAGACAAGTTGAAATGATTTAACTAGCATAATTTCTTTCTTATTATTAAATACTTTAATGGAGGCTCTTACATTAGGCTGATTTCTTATAGGCAATTGATTTGTAGCATTTCCTTTTATAATAACATCTATTTTAATGACAATGGTCCCTACACAGTTGACAATGCCTTTACAAGTCCATTACACCTTTAAGTTAAAAAAAAGCAATAAAATATCTACTCATTCTGCCCCCTCTAAAGATCTAAAAATTATTACCAAGTTGGAGGGCGTTTTATTCAGAATGTTTACCTCATGGGCAGTAGGCACTTATTTCAACATGGAGCTAGCTGAACTTCTCCATTGTCAGTGATAAATCCATTAGTGCTGGGGGCTCATGATGGGGACTCTAACATCTTAGGATGGCCTGTCTTGTAGAAGTACTCCCCATCGGGGTTCAGTTAAGAGAGGTCATTTTACTAGACAGTATTTCATTATTATTTTGTTAAGCAACTTTGAACACAGCAACTCCTACTCGAGGTGTTTCCTGAAGCTCATTTCGATGCTGAAGGCAGTGCATTAGGAACCGATGGGGTTGACATTTATCCAATCAGTTCCTGATGCAGTACCTGCGACACCCACCGCTCTTGATGGTGTTACATGATATTCTTTCCCAAACGGAGCAACTTGAGTCTCTTGTTCCTACCTAGGTACATTTGCAAATAAGAAACTCTTTTTATCAAGTCACAAAATGAATCAATCCAAAGTTATTAGTAATTTCCCCAACTTACTGAGAGACACTGTACTTAAAACATGTGTAATAATACTCAGCACACTTATTTCATGAACAATGAGCACTGATAGACATTTTAAAAGTTTAACAAATAACTTTCTAAAACCTACTAACCCCTATATTTAAAAGGTGGCATTATTTTGTGATATATGTTAAATGCTGTTAAATATTCAATATTTTTGATTTAAGAAAGAGCAGAATCCTAAAGTGGCTCTGAATGGTACCATGATGAGGATCCATTGAATTTACATTCATTGACAGGGGAAATTGTTTGTGTATTTTTCAGTTTATTGTGCCTTTGTAACCATTCTAGAATCCTGGCTCGTGGGAAGAGTGAGGTTAGAACGAGTTTAAACAGAAGGTAGATAGTACCAAGAAGAATATAGTGGCCAAACACTCTCTGGTTGGCTGCGTTTGAATGGGTCCCCAACCCGTGTGACAGTGGAACTGCCCACAGGCTTCCTTGGCTGTAATCTTGGTGGAAGCAGATCCCCAGGCAGGGGGTGGGGTGGGAGGCAGCTTCCAACCACCAGAAGTTACATGAGGGGTGAGGGCAGGTGGGATTGTCGGTCAGCTTTTGGAAATCTCTCAATGGAAAATTTTAACGAGTCCTCTAGAATTTCCCCCGGTGCAGAGGGAACGAAGGACTGGGGTGTGACTTGGCAAATCTGTCCTCCTCCACAATGGAACTGCTGACTTAGAGGTGCTGTTTGGCCCTTTGGGGTTGGGAAGAGGGGCATAAGGATTTGGAATTCGAGGGGTCAGATCACGGAATGGAGGCTGCGGTCTCACGGCAATTCCTTTATCTGGATCTCCAGGAAGTCCGTGAGTTAGCTTCCCCATATTTTCCTTTCACAGATGGTGAACAGTGGAGCATACATAATTCCCAGGTTATGCGTCTTTCTCTCGAGCTCTTCTCTTGGATGAGCTTTGTTTCCTCAGATATCTATGTGCTAGTGTGTGCGCCTCTCACAGGGGTGTCCGTGAAGGTGTCTCTCAGACCTAAGGGGGTCACACTGCAGGCCCACAGCACTCTGGGAAGCAGAGTGGCCTGTGAGCCCCCGGAAGACTCTGTCTTAGAGAAGGAGACACAGGAGACCTGAGGGGTTACCTTGCTGTGACGTTGTCTTGTCACACCCCCAGAACAGTTTCTGTAGCTGGAATTGGCAGGGTAGATAGAGGGTTGGCTTAACATCTGCAGTGATGGCTAGGGCATCCGTTTGTATGATCATTAGATGAGCGAGGCCTGGTAAATAAAGTGGGTGTAGAACCAGGTCCCTCAACATTTGATTGTTGCCAGTATGTGCGGTGTGCTCTTCTCTGTGGGCACTGTTGGTGTCTGTTGCTTTGGCTGGACTCTGCATCATGTGACCATCTGTTATGGGGCAGAGCTGCCCGGGAGACTTGTCTGTCATCGTTGCAGAAGCAGATGGTCGTGGCTGTCTTCCATGGTTCCAGGGGATGACCAACCTGTTTGCACTGCACAGAGACCTTCAATCTTCTGTAAGTGGTGCCATTCATCAGAAGTAACAGGAGCTCAATTTCCTACATGTCATGATTCCAGATGTCCAGTGGCCATCTGGAATGCCCAGCATATGACTGCAACACATTCTGAAGGCCCCAAGGACTGGGATCTGGTGACTGGGAAAACCATCGCCCGTTACAAACTGCCGTAGTGAACAGGGTCAAGGCTGGGAGACAGGAATGCATGGTCATGTGAATGGTCCCTTAGGGGAGTTCTCAAGCCTGAACATGCAAAATTTGACTGAGCTTGTTCAAAGACAGAATCTGAGATTGATGCCTGGAGCTTCTGGTTTTGTAGATTTGAGATGGGTTCCAAATATCATCAATTCTAATGAGTTTTCTGTTGATAGGGGTGGAGGACTACATTTAGAGAATCATGCTTTAGTCTCTGGTCAGAGTTTATTTGGACTGTCGACCTTGGGGATCATTGAACAAGGCTCTGATAAGTGAACGTGATGATCTAAAGGGAGAGGAGCAGAATGAAGCACCCCTAGAAGTCTAAGTCCTGGGAATCATTGGAAGTTAGAACTGTTGCTCGTCAGACAAGAGGATGGATTCTCTCAGGGGACCCAGCCTGTTAGACAGTTACGGGCAGCTTTCGCCGTTGTTTAGAGCTCCGGTGGTGGTCGAAGTTAGGCCTTGCGTTGCAGTCTTCAAGGCCAGCAGTTCTAAACTGCCAGGCAAGCCACAGGGTCATTCTACGCTGTCGACTCCATGGTGGTGATCTTTAGAGAGCTGACTAAACTCCACCCCTTTCCCAAGATGTCCCTCAGGATTTCAATCCTCTCCTCCTGCCCCATCCTCCCCACTCTAGAGGAGAGCACCCCAGTCCCAGCGCCAGCACCAGCACCAGCACATGGCCCCTCACTTGCTGTGATTACCTGGGAGCTACGGTAGGGCCTGATTGGTTTGACAACCAACTTCTCCACCAGACCGAGGGCAGCAACGGGTGTTTGTGGCCGCAGTCTCAGTGCGGAGCCTGGCACATCACTGCCGTGCCGCCTTCCTGACTGGAAGGTGACCGGGCGCTGTCCTTGGTGAGCAGCGGGACTTGAAGACAGGGTTCCTTCTCATTCAAACGTCTCTGCTTTCCTCCTGGATGCCTTCCTCACCCCTGTGTTTCCTTCTGTGGTACACAGGGAGGCCTGAGTGAGTTGGAATCAACTAGACCGCCCCTAACAACAACAACACAACAACAACAACAACAACAGCAACATGTTCATGGCTGGGGGAGGGCCAGGTAGAGATTCCCCAGATTTGAGAATTTGAATGAAATAATACCACAAGCCTGAAAGGGAACATAATAACTTTGGAGCAGTTTGGGCTTCAAGGACGGATGAATGGGCTGAGACAGCCCGACTTGAGTAGTTATGAATCAGTAATTAAGAATCATTTATGAACCTGAGTTGAGGTAGCCTTGCACCTGAAACCAGAAAAGATGTCTTTAACCCCTCCCCCCCCCACCTTTGGTTTGGGCACAACAGGCAGCTTTAGTTTATGGAGGCCTTCCAAAGAGCCTTGAGCATGTTTTTGTAGCTGTTGTCATTGTGGCTGTGATGCTAAGATCAGAAAGAGAACAGGTGCTGGCTGGGCCTTCATCAACTGCTCCTCCAGGTGCGGGGCAGAATGGAGCCAGGACCACAGGGCGGTCTGAGCGACCAGTCAGCAGCAGCCCCCCATTGTGAGCCTCTGGCTGCCCGTGCTCTGCCCAGAGCTGCTCCAACCCTCGACTCTCGTGGTGGTGAGTGGAACTTGTACAGCCCAGTCAGAACCTGCTCACATTCCTCCATAACTACACCCAGACGCAGAGAGCAGCGAAGTCCTTTGAGGGCAGGGGTAGCTTGGTCTCAATGATAAGTGACACTCTAAGGGCAGGACTTCCCCACACCATACCTACTTACCCTGTCACCTTCACAGCACTAAAGCGGGGTTGCTGGTCCAAGTCTCTTTTCAGGACAGTGCTGAGATGTCAATGTCTTGCCTTAAGGAGGCTCAAGGGGAATGGGCTCAGGCAAGACCTGGCAGGAAATCCGTTGAGAACCACGTGGTCTCTGGACTTCTGTGACCTTGACAGGCACTGGGACACCTGGAGGCCGGAAGTGTCTCCTTGGGGAGGGACATGAGGGCTCTTTCCAGGGTGTTCAGTACAAACGTTGGGTCTCACAACTTGATAAGCAGTGCATGCTGGGACACGTGGTGAAAGCAGAACCAGGCAGCATCTTCAGGCAACAGTCCAGGGGTGCTGGGCCCACCAAGCCCACTGCTGTCCATTCCAGATCATGGCTACACTGAGGTGCTGGGTAGAGCTGTCGTCCACGGTTCCCAAGATGGTGAGCGGTACGGAAACAGGCTGCCGCATCTGTTGCTCGTGGAGCATCTGGTAGGTTTGACCTGCTTCACCGGATGGGTTAATAGGTGAGCACACTACCCACTGTACCGCCAGGAGCTTAGGTTCGCTCAGGAGAGCTCCAAATACCTGGAGGACAGAGTAAGCCAGCACGGGGGGTCCAGAAGCTAGACTGGAGAGTGACCTGCGGGCTGCGTGGGGGCACTGTGGATAGCAGAGGCAAAGTCTACCAAGGTCTAGAGTTCAGGTCACACATAGTCATGCTCCCAGCCTCAGAGAATTCGGGATCCAGGAGCACACGGCTGGGAAGACAGAATTCAGGTAGACTACAACAGCTTGGAATGAGAGACTCAGCAGACATCACATTTATGAATATATATGTATACATAATACAAAGTCTATATTATTATATATGAGGGGGTACCCTCCTCAAACCAATGCTCATTTGTGTGTTTGATGTGAGGGGGATAGTGCATTTGGAGTTCATTCCACCTGGTTAGACTGTTATTTAAGCTTTCCATTTAAAGACCCTGACAAAATTGCATAACAGTGTGAGACAAAAAGAGGCCTAATTTGTGGCAGAGGGGGAACTGGTTCTGCCACCATGAGAGTGCACCTGCCCATGCAGCCATCTCTGTGCTCCAGGTTTTGGCAAAAACCCAGCCTGCCTCTCTTGTCCCACCTTGTCTCACCCCACCTCACCCCCTGAGAAACCTTTTTGTTTCCGTGAATGACGAGGGCCATGAAAAGACAGCAAAGTGACAACTTAGACGGGGTGAAGAGAAAAACCAGGGAGGCCCCACCAGCCATTCAAATAGAGGAGTTTGAAAAACATTCCCAAAAGTGGACCTGCAGATCTGACAGATGTCTTAAGTGCAATGGAGCTTACATTGAAGGTGAGAAGGTTGTGTTGTAAAGAAAAGTTAAAAACAAATCTTTGGGGGGAAAGTTAATGGGGGGTACCCCCGCATGTATATTTTTTGCCCTTAAAAATCAGGCTCCCAATTTCCCTTGGTTCTTTTAGATCACTTTTCTCTTGACTGAAACCGGGTTGTGGTCGACACTCTTGACGTGTAACTGCAAGAAAGTGGCCTAGAGCCACAGTAAGCACTTTGCATAGCATCAAAGCTGCAACAGTGGTGATTCCAACGCACGCGGCAGCCCTCTGAGTGTCAGAGCGCTCTGTCTCCCTGCGTGATTTGGAGGTGGGGCTGCCAAGGCTGCTTGGGTGAATGGCAGCAGCCAGCCCATCTACCAGTCATTCCTGTTAACTATCTGCATGACTCCTGTCACCACGGTCCCCTTTCTTCCCCTCTTTTTAAAAATTAAAAAAAATTTAAATTAGTTTTAGGCATCACTGCCTCTGGTGGTCGTGGGCGCTACCCAGTCTTGCTGCTGCTGGATTTGAACCGCCAAGCCCATGGGCTGCAATCCCGCACTCACCCACTTATGCCCCTGGGGCTCAGCCCTTTCTTGCCTTCTTAATAAAAGACATGGGCCCTAAGGGTTGGCCGCACAGAGGCCTCTCCTCTATAGGAAGCTGCGTGTTAGCAGAGTAAAATGCACTGGCCGTGGCATCCCGAGCGCAGAGAAAATGCCCAGTAGACACCTACCTGTTACATGAACACGTTCTACCATGAGATGGAATCTGAGTCTTACAAATGGGTTCATGGGGGAGAGGAAGGAGAAGGGTAGACATATGTAAATTTCAATTCTGCTTCTTCTTTTTTTTTTTTGCATGGCATTCATTTTCCTCCCCCACGTCTTCAGGTTCCCTGAGGCTTCCACACAAACCTGCCTGTTTCCCTCAGCAGCTCATCCTCCCCAAGACCATCTCTTTCTTCCCACGTTCTGATTCCTTGCCTCCAGCTGGACAGAGTGAGCAGCTGCCTGCATTCATGCCACGCTAGGTCCTTGACTTGGTTTCTCCACTTGCCTCCCGGCACTTCCTTGGGTTTCCACACTGGCCAATGCTGCTCTTCCTCTGTGGCTGGCTCCCCTGCTTTCCTGGGACTCTGTAATGTGGGAAAGCCCCGGAGCTCAGTCCTTGGTGCCTTCCCTTCTCCCTCTAGACTCGAGCTCTTATCTAGTCTCAAGCCTTTCTAGAACACATGTCAGCAGCCGCAGCACCTGTCTGCCTCCTCTATAGAGCGGACGGATGCTGCATAGCCACTGGGCTCTTGGAATCTCTCCTTGGGTTCCAAGACCAAGTTCCTGGTTGTCTCTTCCAAACCTGTCTACTCTCAGACTTCCATCTCGGGATGCAGCCTGGTCACCCTTTGAATTGCTCCAGCCACACATACTGGCATCACTGTTGGCTTCTTTAAACAACCCCCCTCCCTTACACACACACACACATACACACACACACACACCTGCCACCATTAAAGAACTCCTCTGGCTTTACTTTGAGAGACACCCATGATCTGTCCAGTCCGGTCACCCCAGTCCATCTTTCCTCCCCAGACTACTATGGGAGCCTGGGTGGTCTCCACATCTCCATCTTTACTCCTAAAGTGTAGCTTGGCAACCAGAGTGATTCAACTTCTGATGTCATACCTCTGCTTAAAGCTCTCTAGGAAATAGTAAAGCCTGTACAGTGGCTTACAAGGCTTTGCAAGGTCTGACCCCACTGACCTCAGCTCTTACAACTGCCTCCTGTGACTCTCTGTTTGGAACCTTCCAGGTGTTTGCGTGGGCTGTTTTTTCTCTCTGGAATTCTCCTTCCCAGCCGTTTCCTATAGCTAACTGCCTGAGCTTCATCAGTCTTTGCTCACCCTCTCAGGGTGGCTGCTCCCTTCAGCACTGCACTCTAACTCTCTGCTGACACCTTGGGACCCTAGAACTGTCCCCACCCCCTTGCAGCGATCACCTGTAACAGAGGACACATTTTTCTTATGTCTGTCTCTCTCGATGAGAACACCAGCCTAGAGTGCCAAGCACATCTAAGGCCATTCTAAAATTTCCAAAGGCTTCTCAGTTTGAGGAAAAGCAGGGATTGTGTTAAAAATAAAGTATGAAAACACTTCTTACCTACTGAATTACATTCACTTTTTTCCTTCTGAAAATAATTCATTTTGAGAAACAATTTCTCATCGAGAATTTGGATTGGCAATTTTTAATGTCTGAGACTAAGGTGATTTTTCCTGGGGGGGGATGCCATACATGACATTTGGAAGAGAGGATGAAAACGAAGCCCTCCCCTTACCAGCAGTAAGTTATTTCCTGTGTCAGCATTCAGTATTTGTCCTGCTAACTTGATTGGGAAAAGCTGGTCCTCACACCCACTGCGGACCCCTTACACCAACTTTGGAAAAGAACACCTCAGAGGTCACAGTCACATGACTTGCTAGCACCATTAAAACTTAATCAGGATAAGCCATACAGGTTCCTTCTCTTCCTAAAGATATCTAACTGACTATGTTAGATAGAGTTGGAACTAACGTTATAAAACATTTGTTTTTAAAACAGACCTGACAACTTGTTATTATTTTGTTTTCTGTTGCTGTGTAAATGAGTAAGAGGACTAACCTTGTTGTTTTATGCTGGAGAAAAATGTGCTTTACATTCCTTTGGCAGAGGAAGGGGTTCTCTGTCATAGGAGCCGGGGTTCCCTGAGAACTAAGAGCTGGGTATTTCTAAACTTCACTGTGAATTAGACATTCCCTGAAGAAATGAGGAGATGATTGGATGTGCTAAATAGGGGGCGGGGTGTTTAAACCTGAGGCAGATTTAGCAGGAGATGATTTCTTTTGAACTGTTGGGAATTTGGCCGACCAGCACCCACAAACAAGGTGGGGGGACCCTCAGGGGAAAGACATGCCGGTTCAGCGTGTAACGCCCAGATTCCCTTGGTTGCCTGATACTATTATGATTAACTATTATTCAAAAACTAAGCGACACTGCAGGTAACAAGTGAATCCGCTGAAGACAAACCACTTACTGAGGCTGGCTTCCTTTCCAGTACAATGTATGTACACTAGGAACACGATTTTGGTACATAAAAACAGAAACAAGGACAGCCACTTTTCCCTTCCTTGGTCTGGAAGCAGCAATTTGGCACTCTCTTTCTGGTAGCTGGGCAAGCCTTTGGTTCCAGGAGCACAAGGAAATTGCTCTGTTTAGCATAGTCCCAGAGACCACTGTGAGGATGGTATGAACACTCACAGTTGCCAGCTGAGATTAAGCCAACTCACAGCCGTCCAGATGGACCTTCGGAAGGAAGAACGGCACCCTGGGGGCAGGTGGCTGCATCAGGCTTCCAGGAGTCCTGTGTTTCCCACTGTGAGGATCTCACACTCACCTGAACTCTCACTTTCACAGATTTCTGACACATGCGACCTTCCATGGGGCATCAGACAAGTATCAACAAGCCAGTAGAATGAGCCCACCACTGCTGGTTACAGAGGGATGCTCTTACCAAAGAAGAACGCCAATCCGTAGAGCGCCCAGTGAATGCAAAGCTGCTGTCAGGGCCGCATCCAAACCCATGTTTAAGCAGCCCGACATGTCCAAACCCATGTTTAAGCCATCCCTTCCATTGTAGTGCACACATGCTCACCATGGAAACGGTGGCGTTGGGGGTGGGTGAGGATGGGTGGGGGTGTGTGGGGGTGTCAGGCTTTTCTTTTAGGGATAGTCTCTGTTTCTTCTTTGCTACAAGTGACTCAGAGTGGGTAAGAAGCCAGAACCTAGAGCACCGGGCCCTCTCAG
This sequence comes from Nesogale talazaci, assembly GCA_004026705.1. NCBI lineage: Eukaryota > Metazoa > Chordata > Mammalia > Afrosoricida > Tenrecidae > Nesogale > Nesogale talazaci. Next base: position 11,277 of record PVJH01000088.1, read on the forward strand.
CCCCCAGATTGTGCAGGGCTAACCCTTGGACGAATCAGTCATGGAGAAATGGGGGAGGAGGTGCCTTCAGACTCCAGAAGTCCTTCACCATCTCTCTTACAAAGATGCATCCCTCGGCCTCCTCTCCAGGTATGATGCAGCAGGTCTGTCTGGTTTGGGGACTGACTTTGGGAGGGGTCTCCTCTCCCCTCTGCTCTGCTTGTTCTCTGGCCAGTTTCAGACCAGGCTATTTTCTCCCTCCACTCAATATGCTCAAACTCTAATTCAAGCTTCCAGACAGACATTTCAAGGATCCAACAGGCTGTACTAGACTTTTGTCCACATGCAAATGCTTTCCCCCACCCCTGTCCCTCTCCTCTCCTCTTTCTCCCTAACACACACACACACACACACACACACACACATTTTTGAGTGAATGAGAATTTTTTATTCAAGATCAGTATCTCCTACTGTCACCAGGGAAGGGATGCCACAAACAAAATAAAGTAAAACAAAAGATCCACATCAGATATGCCTCCCTATAATCCCATTCTCTGTATTTGGACATCTATGTAGACAATGATGTTTTCTTGCTTCCAGGGAGTCTCCCTTAATGGATCGCCAGCTTCCTAAGTGATGGGGCCGTGCTATTAATCTCTGTGGCCTCGTGTCTCAGTACAACATCTGGCACTTAACAAGCACTCAATCAGAATTTGGTAAATGAAATCAGATGTTGGTTGGAACAGAGCATTATGTATCCCAGTTCATAATGTATCCTGAAATAACTGGATTTAATAAGATTAGGGTAAAGATAAAGTACTGACTCATGAAAGCCTTCTGATAGTTATGAGGGGACTTCAAAAAGTTCATACAAAATGGAATGGGAAGAATCAAATACTTAAAAAAAGTAGATGAATCATTGAAAGTAAAACTGATGATCTGCTCTGTAAACTTTCACTTAATTCACAATAAAGAGTTTTTAGAAAGATAATATAATCTTTTCAAAGCTCTTTCTTTTAAAATTACCAAAAATTTGAGAAAGAACAAGTAAACAATTTTGTTCTGCCTATTAACTCCTAAATCAAAGACTAAGTAAAAACAAAAAGATTTGACTATTGGAATTTAGCTTTTAAAATATAGTTCAATTTTTTTATTCTGAGTTGAAGTAGAAGTATTTCATTCTTACAAAAAATCCCAAGTGCATGTTATCTCTCCTTTCCTTCCCTCAAATCAGTAGAGTGAATGATTTCTAAACTTAAGCAACATGCATAATGTTTTTATTCTTCTTCTCTTGGTCTAGATTTGATTTTCTTTTCTCTTCAGAAAATTTAACACTGAATTGTGAATGTAACATTGCAGCAAAAATAAAGATGCAATTCACCTCCTTCTAATAGAAAACCTTAAAAAGGACCATAAATGGAAATATGATGTGGTGGAGAGGCTGACGAGACAGCTGCAGGAGGGCAAGACTTAGATTACGTCATGCTCATCACTGCATTAAGGGCTGGGGCGAGGGGGCGGGGGGAAGTGTGAGAGCAGATGTAGACTTTGTTGTCTTGACGACCTTCCTAGGTTGCTATGGTGGACTTTTGAGAAAGAAAATGGAAGAAATTGAGATAAAGTAGTTTTGTTAACAGAGCTGTGGCAATATTGGATAGTACATAAGCCAAAGCAACAACAACAGAACTGTAGCAAGTATCAAGGGGTAGGGTATTTCTGACACTGTTTGTACACTCTGCTCACAAGAGAAACACTTTGTGTCAGAAATACCAAAAGAAGTTGCTAAGAGCTGCCCTTGAGTTGGTCCCAGCTCAAGGCAACACTTTGTACCATGGGATTGGACAATTGGGAACCTTTGGTTGTTCACTGGCTGATTTTCAGAAGTGGATTGTTAGTCTTTTCTCCCTAGTCTGTAAGCTTCCCTGAAACCTGTTTCAGCATCCTAGCAACACACACACTTCCACACGAGCCTAGTAACACGCTGATGGGGTGGCTGGGTATGACATTCAGGTCTCCTGTAGTGGAGGTGAGTATGTACCACCGAACCAAACTGCTCTTCCTAGCGGAAAAAAAAAAAAAAAAGAATCCCAGGAACCCATTGTAGGAATAGTCACATGCATCTTTGGGGACATGGCAATATATGTCTTCAGGATTTCAGATGTATTGGATACCTCCTTCAGGTTTTTATCTGAACCTAACAAAGAAATGCTTGTCACATCAATGGGGCTGGTTAGATGGTGGCCATTTTAACACTTCCCTGGAGTCCAGTGCTAGTCATCTAAATCCGGAATGATGTCGAGGACTTCTGAAAGCTTGGGAGTTGTATTCCTCCTGTCAAGAGTTTGACTGTGGGACAGAGTCCATGAGCTTTGATGTGAGGTGGACCTGGGTGTGACTCATGTTTCTGCCATTCAACAGCTGTGGAGTTTGGGCAAATCATTTTAGTTCTTGGAGAAATATTTGTGTATGAAATTGTTAAGAACTAAATGAGATATCATATGTGAAAGCATCTGCCTCCTACAGAATCTTGCACATAGGTACTCAGCAAACTCTATTTTTATTGTCATTATCGTTCGTTTTGGTTAACTCTATTATTTTTGAAATTTCCCACCTCTAGGTTTTAGGAAACACAAACTCAAGACCCATTGCCACCAAGTTGACTTCAACACATAATGACCCTACAGGATAGATTTAGAACTTTCCCAGAGGATTTCGAGATTGTAAATACTTATGAAGCAGATCACCACATCTTTTTTCCCAGTGGCATGACTTATAAATTTAAACTACTGACCTATTTATGAGCAGCCAAGAACTTTAATCCTTGTGTCATCAGCGTTCATGATTTCAGGAGAGGTACTCAAATTCCATGTTTGCATTTTCCCCCCTCCCTATAAGTTTTTCATATCTACTTAGGTACATTGTATAAGTTACTGACCTATTGATGTACCAGCATGTACTGGGCTGTAGGTCATGAGGTGTTACTGTCTCTGGAGGAGGGACCTCTTAGTTTACATGATAAACTGATGGTTTTTCAGAACCCCTTGGTATCTAGAGTTCACATAAGCTACATTTACAACTCCACGTTCCACCCTCGTTGGATCTGAGCACTCTTCAGAAAGCTTGCCCTCACACTTCGGGGGCACAGTTTGGACAGCTCAGGTCCTTGGATTCTCAAACGCATGCTGGTGTAGGAGTAGTAGCAAGGTTGTCAAACTTGGGTGCCCTTTTGGGAAAATAGCTCAAAACAAAGGCATTAAGGTTGGAAATGAACTCAAATATAAGGACCAAGGTTGTCAATTTGGGGTCTTCCTTTTTGGAAATGGGCTCAAAACCAAGGTAGAGACACCATTGAGAAGCAATAAAAAGGATGCTTCTGTCTTTCAAGTTACTAGCAGGTGTGGCAACCACTAAAAAGGAGCCTCCATGGACTCCCTTGCTGTGACTTGTAGGTAAAAGCAGTACTCCCCAAGTCCGCTACTTCTTTACCTTGTCGACATGCCATTTCTAGAACTGGAACTCTGAATGCCATAAGATCTGAAGGCTATCCAAGCATTATTTATTATTTTTGTAGCCTCACAGGCATTTGGAAAATGCTTGGCTTCAGATTGGTTCCAGTAACATAGTTGGCTGCAGCTGTAAATGAGCATGTTAGCTGGAATTTTGTGAAAGACCAGTTTGAAGTCGATTTTGGTAAAGCTGCCCTGCATTCATCTATCTTTGTCAATGGATTTGTTTATTTATTAAACACATACTTTCTGCTGAATTTTTGTGGGAAGAAAAGGTCAGACAGAGGAGCATGAGGATGAGAAGCAATTAGCAATGGAGAAAGGGGCTCCTGGAGAATGGTGTCTAGAGATAAGGTGCCTAGATACAAGAAGGGAGGCCAGTACACAGCCAATGTCTGAACACCCATCGCTCGGGACTCCCTTGGGCATGTTTTCCACATTCTGACTGGGGGGGGGACATTCTTGAAGGGGTCCTCAATGAATGACAGTGCAGCACTGCAACTGATACAAAACCACGGCTTCTGTTTAAAAAATAAACTAAGTGAAAATACTTTCTCCTTCTCTAGTTCGAGTTTCCACAAAGGCATCAAAAGACGCCAACCTCAAGAACCATAGTGTACTGTGTAAATAGATGGGTAAAGCTTGGAGTTGAGTAGACAAATAAATAACCCCTTCAAGAAGAGCCATTAGCAGGTTGGATATTGAGTGCCTGGATTAATTGGAGACAAGTACATAGAGAAGCTGCTCTTAGGATACTCATTGTGTGTTCTCTGTGTATAATTGGGTTGCAGTTCTTAAGACTTGGCTTATGTCACATTCCCCCCACCCCCACCCCAGAGACCAGGGACCTATCCATTGTTAACAGCTGGGACATAAGTCATTAGTGGGCCCAGAAGTCTTGTCATCCTAGTGGTCAAATCAACCTGGACCTACCTTCTTTGGTAGAGACCATTGACCTAAAAGAATGGGAGTCGCACTTTCTCCTGCCCATTTTAGGAGTGTGTGGAAGACTGATAGTTTTCGGAAGACTCTTTCAACAGGGAAGAAACTCTAGTCTGTAACTTTGTCATAGTTTCCCAAGGTTTGAGAAGATGGAGGAGATGCTCAAAACAGCCAACACACAAGAGTAGAAAATGGTTAGACATCCGAGGCTTAGAAACCTTGATATCTCAAAAGCTAACATGCTGTGCAAGGTTGCTGTCGAGTGGACTTACCTATTGTCAGCTCTGTGGAGGTTTGAGATATCTTCATTAATGGTCCTTGTGCCCAATGGTTGTTCCATGGCTGCGTAGGAAGGACGTGGGTACCAGGCCACAATCTGGCAGGATCCACGCCCTGCAAGGTGGTGGTTATTTCAGAAGGAGACACAGTCCCATGGTCAATTAAAATGGTTAGTGACCCAACAAGATGACTTAATGACTGTGACACCTCAATTTTCACATTGTAACCTGGGAGCCCAATATCGATTTCTTGGTAGTGTTAGGGGTCTAAGGAAACTCCTTGAAGTGACATGCTCAACAAATCTGATACAGGGCATTGAAGAGTGGTATCTGCTATATTATTAATCTTTAAGTATGACAATCATAGTCACAGGTTAAGAATCACAGTCAATCCTAGTTTCATGGGGGGAAAGGCAGCTAACCATAGCCCTATTAATTACAATAATAAAGGCTGTTATTATTGACTGAGTGGGTTCCACGTGGATGGCCTTGTTAAATGAGGGGTGTTTTGTTTGGCTCTTGCTTTTGTGGTTGCCAGGTGACCTATAGCGACCCTGTGTACGACAAAATGCAGCACTGCCCAGTCCTGTACCGGCCTCCCCATTGTTCTCGTGCTGCCACGGTGTCACTCTGTCTGTGTCAAAGGTCTTCCTTGTTTATGCTGCCCCTCTACTTTATCAAGCACGATGCCCTTTTCCAGAAACTGTCTCTCCTGATAAACTGTCCAAAGGATGTGAGATGAAGTTTCACCAGCCTTGCTTCTAAGAAATATTCTGGCTGGACTTCTCCCAAGACATAGTTGTTTGTTCTTGTGGGAGTTCATGCCCCTTTCAGTATTCTTCTCCAGCACCACGATTTAAATGCATCAGCTCATCTTCCATTTTCCCTGCTCCATGTCCAACTTTCACTTGTATATGAGGCCACTGAAGTTCCACGGCTTGTGTCAGACACACCTCAGTCCTCAAAGTAACATCCTTGCTTTTCAATTCTCTAAAGAGGTCTTCTGCAGAAGATTTACCCAATGGAGTACATGGTTTTATTTCTTAAATGCTGCTTCCACGAGCATTGATTGTGGATCTAAGCAAGACAAACTCCTTGAAAGCTTCCAACTTTTCTCCATTTATCATGATGGCACCCATTGGTTCAGTTGTGAGGATTTTGCTATTCTTTACATTGAGCTGTAATCCGTACTGCAATCCTTTACATTCACCAGCAAGTATTTCAGGTCCTCCCTGCTTTCAGCAAGCAAGGTGGTGTCATCTGGATATCCCAGGTTGTTAGGAAGCCATCTTCCAGCCCGGATGCCACATTCTTCTTCATATAATACAGTTTCTGTGCACACAGACTGAGTAATTGTGACAAGAGGCTGCAACCCTGACACATACCTTTCCTGATTTTAAGCCATGCCATATTTTCTTGTTGTATCCACACAACTGCTTCTAGATGCATGCGCAGGCTCCCCCTGAGCACAATGAAATGTTCTGGAATTCCCATTCTTTTCAAGGTTATTCATAGTCTGTTTTGGCCCACACAATCAAATGCCTTTGCATAGTCAATAAGGCACAGTCAACATCTTTCTGGTATTTGCTGCCATCAGCAAAGATCCATCTTTTTCAATGTCCTTTTTTGACCTACCCTTTCCTCCGCATCCTTGTCTGACTCTGGCCTGCATCTGTGGCTGCTCCTTATCAACATTTGCTGATGCAAACATTGTTTCACTGTGGTAGAATATCCCATTTGATACTGATACAACAATCTTTCAGGAATGCTCTTTCAGAAAGCTTACTGTAAATGACAGATTGCCTGATGGGCGTACTTTTCATTGACATACAGAAGCAATACAGGACTCATTTTCTGGGCATATAATTTCCAAAGATACACATGACAAAGAGAGAGGTATAGAAAATAGAGATTAACGGGATTACAGAGAGACACCAGTAGGGAGTCTCATATCCTGAAGAAATGCTCACTGACTGAGAAAGAACTTACCAGCCTAGTAAAGACTACCTATAAAAAAAATAAAACCTAGAAGGAACTTCAGAGACTGCTAGGCTCAAGGTTAGCAGTTCAAAATGACCAGCTGATCTGAGGGAGAAAGACAAAATTTTCTACTCCTATAAAGAGTTACAGTTTAGGAAATTAAAAAAAAAAGTAGAGTTTAGTGAATATACAGGGTGAGTTCTACCTTTCCTATAAGGTCTCTATGAGTTTCACTGTTAGAGTTGGAATTAACTTGATGAGAGTTGCATTTAAGAAAAGGGGAACTTGCTTGATGTTCACCTTCATGATGAGAACAGCGAAGCTATGGGCCCCATAGCAAAGTGTGTTGGAGAAACTAGGTGGTGACTGGTTATCAGAAGATATTGTGTCAGGGGGGCCTTAAAGGTTGTCTTCAAGCAAGCAGCCATCTAAGTGAGATGTCAACTAAAGCTACATGGAAGAAGTACACCGACCTGTGCGATCCAAGAATGGTAAACAGAGAGCCCAAATCCAGAGGAGGGAATGGTATCAGAGCTTCGATTATGAACATCTGATTGCAGAAGGCTGTGGATGACCATGGAATCCCCAAGCCCATTTTCAGGCTTCCCCATTTGGATTAACCTCTCTGGTGAATCCTCCTGACCCTTGTTCACGTGTCATTTCCCAGAAATGTGAATAGCCTTACTATCAAGCAGAATGCTCTGGAAAATGGATGATTGGAAATGCAGATCAGTTAAAATTCAACACCTTATTGTTTGATTTCCCATTTGACACTTTGTTCTAGAGTTTGATATTTTATGCTATTTTGCTAATCAAGGCTTTTCTCTATTTTACTTAGTTATTGCTGTCATTAAAAAAAGTTTTTCCATCTATGAAATCCAGGATAACTGAATTAACGGTTTCTTGGGGCACGACGGGAAGTTTGGAGGAAACGGGGAACTAATAATAATGAGTAAAATAATGAAGAAAATGTTCACAAAAATTGATTGTGATAATTGTATAACTCTTTTTAATATGATTGGATTACCGAATTGTATGATTTGTGAATGATATGCCAATAAAATATCTTTTAAGAAGATGTCTGCTGAGAGGATAGTCTTAAAAATAATCCCATCTTTCCCATGTAGGAAAGAATAAATTGAAGAGACCTATTCCAAAAGTTGAAAGGCAACAACTACAATCCAAGAATCTGTCATCCAGCAAAGTTCTCCATCAAATCAGAAAGAGAAACAAACAGTTTCCCAAATAAGGAAACATTTAGAGAATTCATGAAAACAAAACCAGCCTTACAAAAAATACGTTCCAGTTCCTTTTGGGCAGAAAGCTGACATCACACAAACGTGAGGTCACCTGAAGGTGTAACACTACCCAGGAACCCACACACGGAAAATAGCACCCAAAACATTACAGATCTACTGGAGAAACGAGGACAAGAATAAACTCCACACACACACACACACACACACACACACACACACACACACCGCCCTGTAGAAAGAGAAGAAAGTGAAATATCAAGCACAGTTAGTACAAGATGGCAGCAACTAATCTACATTTAGATTTAATTACATACTTCATATTAGGGTGTATCTCAGAGGTGCTATGTCATTGGGGGTCACTGTCTTGAAGTTGCAGTATATGTTTTTCCATTTTTTTTTGGTAGATGAAACCCAGGACTGATGGACCTATAGGAACAGCCAATAGAATAAGAGTTTTGGGGGTGAGGGGAGTTCATTGGTGGTGTGCAGGGGCGGGGTAAAGGGAGATGATGTCAGGGAGTCCATGTAGAGTAAAAATGTTTGGAAACTGTGGTAACAATTGTACAATTTTAATTTACATGATTGCACTATGGAATGATATAATATATATTAAATCTCAATAATAATTTAATAAAATGAATGAAAATTATAGTAGCAAAAATAAATACTTTCAGAATTTATCTTCCCAATTTTATTTGTATTAGTCTCATATTATAAAATATTATAGCTATTTAAGTAAGTTACTATTGAATGTAATTTGATACTGTGGGGTGGGGGAAGGAAATCTGTCGGTTTTATAGTACGTTTAGTCCGGGCACAGCAGTAGAAATGGTTAACCTTGCATGTACTCAGATCTCTGATAATAATTAATAACTTGTCTCGGAGGGGTAAAAATGTTATGGGAGAAACTAATAAGGATGAGTACAATAATGAAGAAAATGGTCTCATGCCAAATGTGGTGATGACTGTGCAACTCTTGATGTGATTGAACTATTAAATTGTATGAAACCTGAATTGTGTGCCAATAAAACCTTTAAAGAAAGAAGGAAAGTTTTTCTGAGGATGGAAGTCAGAGAACTAAAGACCTGGGGGCAAGAACTGAGGAATCAGAGGGAGAACAAGTGCTCCAGTCATTCTGAGTGGCGTGTACTCACACACATCTGCGAGAGGGTGTCCTATAAGGTTCAGCCTCTAGATTGAGGTCAATGTGCTTCCAGAGATGTGCCTGTCCCTAGTTTGCAGTTTGATGTTATCACAAAATGAACACATCCAAGCCACCACCACCCAGGTCAAGAGAGAGAACATGATTCGTTGTATAAATATTTACTACTCATGGTTCTCCCAGGCTTAGTTTTAATAATTTTTTTTGTGTCCTTCTGATGGAGATGCTTAAAGATAAATGTGGCAAATTAAGATGTGAGAAAGATAAGAAGTGAGAAAAGAGGCTATTCTGAAGTTGGGAAGAGTGTGCAGATTTTAATATCTGAACAAAGTGTAACAACCAAACAGATAGAAGGGTTCATTTTATATCATCCTTTCCCAAACCAATTTAAAGGGAGAATACCCATGAAAACCAGAGGGGTCACGTGTCTTCCCTGCCTAGAGTGTTGACAAGCATGCACACCTCTGGCACTGTCCCGAGCCCATGGTGTGCTCAGCAGACGTGCGTTGACAATGGTGATGGTGGTAAGTTTCCTTTTTAAAATAGCCCAAGATGATGCCTGGTTCTCTGAGAGCAATAACCCTTGCAAAGCAAGAGGGCTTTACATCCCAAAGCTCCTGGGCGGACTCCATGGAGATGTGGTCTACAGCCCAGCTGAAGGAGCCTGTCTTCAGCTCCTTGCACCACGTTGCTCACCTGCTGGCTCCTTGCTGCAGGGTTTGGAGAGGAGGGAGGGGTGCAAAGGAGAAAACAAGTCCACAGAAGACGTGAGGTGTTGGGGATGAGAGAAGAAGAGGTAAGTTGAAGTCATTCCAGGAGTGTCTCCTTTATACTCCCCTCTGCTGTGTGGATGAACATAATCAACTCCATCATCTGCTACATTGGGTTTCAGGGCTTGTGTCCTTTTATAGCGCAGAGACTCGCCTGTGAGCTGAAGGAGATTTCCCTGCCAGCCTCTGTGGTGGGTGACCAATGGCACAGACAAAAGCCACTGCTCAAGTGGAAAATATCGAGTTTCCATCTACTGTCATCTGAGTGGGAGTCCTGGTGGTGTAGTGGATAATGTGTTGAGCTGCAAGGTCAGCAGTTCAAACCAAGCATCTGCTTCCTGGGAAAATGATGAGGTTTTCTACTCCTGAAAAGGTTTCCAGCCTCAGAAACCTGGGGGGTGTGGGTGCGGTGGGGGACTCTTGGGTCGCTGTGAGTGAGAAGTGGCAGTGAGTTTGGTTTGAGTTTTGGTAATATCTGTATATCCAGTAAGACTCTCTAGAAGACACTGTTGATTAACAATGGGTAAATTTGTTGATGACCAATGCATCGATAAGTGGCACATTCATCTGTTTATGAACAGGACCCAAAGCCTAGACTTTCAATGATTCCCCATTTTCCCACCCTAATGCTACATGTAAGCTGATGATTTGGATTTTCCCTGAGTTCAGGTTTCCAGCAGTAGAGATGGAAGAGATGAAGCATGTATTTTATTGGAATGAGCGAAGTCTTTATTTTGCTGCCTCTCAGCAATAACCTTTAAAGGAATCTCTCCAACAAGGCAGATGGTTGAGTTAAATTCATGAGAAATGAGTGCGATGTGGTACAAAGAACTCTGGTTTCATACATATTGTAAACCAGCCTTACGGCCTGAGCCTGTTTACCCTGCAGGTCTTAAGACTGGGTAATGGCGAGGATTAGGGGTCTTGGAGGTGAATTGACTTGGTTCGAGCCTTCGGAAACCTCTAAGAACCTTCATTTTCTTATCTGGGAAACAGGACACCGATCGTTTGACTTTATAAACCAAAAAAGCGAAGTGACCCTACGGGGCATTTCTGAAACTACAGCTGTTTCTGGGAGTAAAAGGCCCAGTCTTTGTCCCTTAAAACTGCTGAGAGCCTCAAACTGCCTGCCAGGCAGATCATGGGCACCACCAGGGTGCCCATGAAGGGTGACTTTAGAGAAGGGTCTTGTGAGGAGTCCCGCAGAGCTCTCAGGGATGCATCTGCTGTTCCCTTCAAGATCTGTGGACCAAAACCCACTGGCTGCTCTGCTAGAGAAACTCATAGCTTTACAAAACATCCGGGACCCCACACAGGATCTCCACGAGCTGGAATAGACTCGAGGGCAGCCGGCGGGTTAAAAAGGATTAAAAAACAACACCTGGATACAAAGGAAAGACCGAAGCAAAGGAATTCATTTTACTTGGACCTAACGAAAGTGGCCATTGAGTACTTCGATCATTGACTGCGTTGGGGAAAAGCGGCTACAAAAGACCCTGGAGAAGTCTGCAGCGCATAGCTGTCACTGTGGAGACTCAGTACGCCTGAACCACGACGTCCAGGAACATCGGAGCACCGAGTCAGCAAGACATGCTGCGTTTGGGTCTTGGCCACGATGAGTCGAGTCCGCAATGACTTGCTGGCAGTGAATTAGTTTTGTTCTGTTTATAAAGTCCCACGGTCCTTTGGATTGGAGTGTTGGGGACGGATATTGATTACATCACCGACGGCCAGCAGGCTGCCCATTCCGCTTTGGAAGAGTGCTCCCTGGAACAACAGAGGCAAGACTCCGTCTCTCGTGCGCTGCACATGCTGTCTTGGAGAAGGTGGAAATCGCGCTTGGGCAACAGCGGGGTCAGTGAAGCACACGAGGGAGGACCTCTGTGCGGGGAGCTGCGCGGCGGCTGCACCAAGGGCTCCCACATCACGGCGCCTGTGGGCATGGCAGGGCCCGGCCAGAGTGGGTTCTGTTGGACCAAGGGTGGCCATGAGTTAGCATGGACTCAAAGCACCACCCCTCGGGTGAGGACCGAGTGGGAGACTCCTGGTCATCAGCTTAGAACTCGTGGGACTATCGGTTCAGGACTGGCTTTGGAGCAACTGGTTTTCCCTCTAGGTCTGGTCTGAGATGGTGCGCTTCGGTGAGCAAAGGAGCTGCAGGCAGGCCTGTCATGATCGTGTCCAGTGAGTAACCTGGTTCCCAGGGGAGAGGCCTGCCACACCAACTGCATAACTGCATGTGCGGTGGGGGGTGGGGTGGGGGACACACCTGCTGAAAACGGGAATCTCCTAAAGGCCCCAGGAGCAGACCTGCCTTGCGCATAAAAGACCATGTGCACCCTATGCAGCCCTTGGAGAAGCGCCATCTGCAGGCCTTACTCAGAGTGTCCTCAGTGTCACCAAAAGGGCTATGGCTGGGCTCCGGGCAGAGAGATAAAGACGAAGACCATTGTCTCTGGAAGGGGTTTATTGGGGGGGGGGTGTTGGGGGGGGGCAATGGGGAGCGGCAGAGACTAGTCCTACCCAAACTCTCCCTCAGGCAGTTTGCACACGCACGGGTGCTCTGGTGCTGGTGCAGAGCTCCACCTAGAGACCAGTGAGTGCCCGAGGCTTGCCCACCGGTTCACCCCGACTTGCCCCTCAAGCCCCACACCACCACCATCCTCCTTCTTTCTGACTCTCTCTCTTTGGCAAGTGTCTTCACTTCCTGTGGCGGTTGTCAGACTACACCACAAGGCTGTCTCCGTGTTCTTAAGGCTGCTGGTCTGGACTGACGGTGTGCCAGGTCCGAGCTCCTGCTTTCCTCCAAGGCTCCGGGAGACAGCCCCTCCTGGTCCAGAAGCCCCAGGTCCTCCTTGGCTCCGGGCAGGCCTGCCTTTCTTCTGTTGCCCAGTGTGTCTTCCTTCTCCGCATGAGGGAACCCGCTGTAAAGACATTAGTACCCGCCTTACTCTACCTACTCTAGCTCATGGGAATAAAACACACCGCATCTGCAAAACGCTGGTCTCCAACGTGCATTCACAAGCACCAGGGCTTAGAGCTTCAACACAACTTTAATCGGAGACCAGTCAACCGATCTCATGTGCATTTCCAAACATGGGAAATAAGCAGGAAGGATGACACCTTGCTCATTTCAATGATGAGGACATGGAGCTCCAGACAGGCTAAGTTAGGGGAATGGGATATTTAAAGCTCTGCTTTCATACCCTCCCTCCATAGTGTTTTGCTTTCAATATATAGCTGAGTATCTTTCATATAATACCTTTCCTTCTCTTGTATGTCTTTCTGAGCTGCTTCAGTTTTATTCATACAATGTGACAGTTAAGACTATCATCCTTATTGACTACTGTGAAAACTTGCTCATGTAATATGTATTGAGTGCTTAACACAGTAGTAACTGTTGTGATTTTCAGGAATTCACAGCTCGCCTTCTGCCTCAGAGGACGATTATTCCTAAGACCACTGTTAGAGTTCCTCTAACTCTAGGTAACTTCCTGTTTTGAAAGATTTTGTTTATCAAATTTGTATGTATTAGTTACCATCTTTCCTTTTTTGGTGATTAAATATGTTAAGATCGGCAGTGGTGTTTCTTTGTGGCAATTGCCTCAATACTGAATTGCTTTAATTTCATTTAAGAGCAAAGAAACCTGCGATTTACAGAGCCTCTTCATCCTCATCAAGGTCAAGGTATTTCCAGTCATTTGAAATGTTTGTATCATGCTGGTCTCCAGTGCTGACTTTGTAGACTCTGGACTGACTCAGACTCTCAGTTTTTAAAGAATAAGCAAACCCTTATTAATGATCATTTGAGTGAGAGGACATTTTCTGTGTGATCTAATTCAATTTTTGAATGTTACAGTTCTTTTCCATCACATCATGGGAAATTGGCATGAGTCGGAGAAAATCAAGATGAATTCATTAAGGATGAAACTGAAGATGAATATTTCATATGCTACCAGAAGTTGTTGATTAACAAGGATATCGATATTTTGGTTACTAGATTCTGAATGTACTAGGATCAAAATTTTTCAATTGTTCGTTGGCATCAAAGACCAAGTTCAATGATAATTTTTCTTTTTCTGCCATCAGTAATGCAGTTTTTCTAATGTCAGATGGTGAATGAAATTCACAGGTCTTTGTTAGTAGAATTTAAGGAGGCCCACATGGCACAATGGTTGGAGCACTTGGCTGCTAACCAGAAGGTTGGTGGTTCAAAGCCACCAGGAATGCCAGGAACAAGGAGGTGACAGTCTGTTTCTGTAAAGGTGATCGCCATGGGAAGCCTGTGGAACTGTGGGGCTTCCACTCTGTCCTGTAGGGTCTTTGTGACTAGGAATCCAAGTGGGGGCAGTGGATTTTTGTTTTGGGTAGTAAGTGGATTTTAGGCATTTTATAAGTCAAATTTAACTGTGAAGAGAGTAAATAATGTGTCTTGGGAAAGACAAATTTACATATACTCATATCTTATTTTGAAAAGATGTGCTACGTAGATAATAACTCTTGAGTATTTCAAGTGTGACTGGGCCAGGCGAAAATAATTTCATTGTGAGAGCATTTTCCTTCTCTGTGTGCAGTCTAAGTGCATATTCTGTGCTCTTAGGGATAACTGTCCAAAGCTGTGTGAAGAATGTAGCAATAAAATCTAATAAGGATTATGGCTCATGGCTAGAATGATGTCAGGTTCCTTTTAATCCTCCCAACCCTGAAAACGTTGTCTCCTCCTAAATAAGATTTCTTAACTCTTTATTTATAAGGAAATAGTTAGAGCCCTGCCAATCCCACTGCAAAAGTAAAAGTTAAAGGAATCCATTTCTTTGCAGTACAATGAATGATCATGCTAATTATTAGGAGCGTTTATTTATGCAAATATGTCCTAGGCAATATTTTTAAGGATGAATATTCTTATTCTGCCTTGTGTTTTCCAAAGATTACTTAATACCAGAGAACTCCTATGTTCACTGTTGCAGCAATATTTTTTATTTTCTTTAAGCCATTGGTTTAAAGGAATGATGAAATGTGCAAAGATCTGGGATCAGAGAACCCAAAAGGAAGAACATGTTCCACATATAGCATGGCGAAAGAACTGAAGGAAAAACTCAAGCTTTAAGTTGCAATGCTGAAAGATTCTATGGGGAAAATATTGAATGAGCTAGGAAGTATTACAAAAAGATGGAAGGAATACACAGAGTTAGTATACCACAAAAAGAACTGGGAGACATTCAAACATTTCAAGAAGTAGCACATGATCAAGAATCAATGGAACTGAAAGAAGAGGTTCAAGCTTCACCCAAAGCATCCCAAGGCTCCAGGGGTTGATGTTTTAATACACTGATGAAATGCTGGAAGCACTCATTCATATACCAACGGTTCTCACCCTGTGGGTCGCAATCCCTTTTGGGGTCGAATGACCCTTTCACCTTGCCTGATTCAGGCCCTTGCCTGATTCAGAACAGTAGCAAAGTTACAGTTATGAAGTAGTAATGAAAATAATTTTATGGGTAGGGTCACTCCAACATAAACAGTTTAAAAAGTTTGAGGCATTAGGAAGTTTGAGAACCCCTGATCTACACCATGAAATTTGGAAGATAGTAACCTGGCCAGCTAACTAGAAGAGCTGCATTTGTATCCGTTTCAAAGAAAGTGGTGCAACAGAATGGTCAAATTTTTGAACAGCATAATTAACATCACATGCAAGTAAAATGTTGCTTAATGATTATTCAACAACTGTTGCAGCAGTACATCCCCTGGAATCTGCCAGATTCAAACCAGATTCAGAAGAGGACATTGTGGAAGTTACATAATCTGATGTCCATTTGGGAGGATTACAAGTGAAGGGGAGGAGTCTAACCTGTCACTCAAGATATATCTAGAAGTTGAATTAGGCATGGGGGCATGGCCTTCTCCTGAGAATTCTGGGAACTCCTGTTTTTCCTCCTTGGAGGCAGGATGCACTTCTCTCTCCCACTTGGGGTCTTTCTACTGACAAGACACATGGCACTTAGCTGGTCGACCCCATGCTTTGGAACTGAAGGAATCACTGGATACCCCTGCCAGCACTGAGATGCTTACAAGGCCACTGGATCTACAAGATTTCTAACCCACTGGCCTGTGATCTTCCTGCATTTGGTATCACTGGATGTGTTTCGTGAGTCTGAAGACTTTATAAATTGGTATCATACATACAATATCAGACTTATGGATTTGATCTGGACTGGACTGATTGCTCTTGTATATAAACCTCTTCTACACATGAGTCTCTCTGGATTTGTTTTTCTATTCTGCCTGTACTAACACAGACATCCATATGGGCTATCATTGTAACTGTCATATGGATCTTGACAGAACACAGAGAATACCGGAAAGGAATTTTCTTCTGTTTTGTTGCTAGGAATCTCTTTGAATCATAACACACTATGGATAACCTTGAGAACAATAGGAATTCCCATACACTTCATCGTGTTCATCTTGAACCTGCACATGGACCAAGAGGCAGTCATATTGAGTGACAGAATATTGAATGGTTTACACTAAAGTTGTGTGTTAAGGTTCTATGCTTTTACTACATTTATTCAATCTGTATGCTGACCACACAATCTGAGAAGCTACGCTATATGAAGAAGAATGTAGTATAAGAATTAGAGGAAGGCTTATTAACACAACCTTGTCAAAAGTGAGGAGGTCTTGAACCACTTGCTGATGAAGATGGAAGATGATAACCTTCAGTATAGATTGCAACTCAATATAAAGAAAAACCCAAATCCTCAGAACTGGACCAATAGAAGATATCACAATAGATGGCGAAAAGATTGACCATGTAAAGGATTTTACTTTTCTTAGATCCACTATCAATATCTATGGAAGCTGCAGTCTAGAAGTTGAATTAGGTATTGCAATGAGCACATTTGCTGCACAAGCCTTTTAAAGTGTTGAAGAGGCAAGAGTCCCTTTGCGGAATAAGGTGGGCTGACCCAACCCTTCGTATTTACAATGGCCTCATATACATGTAAAAGTTGGATGTTGAGGAAAAAAGGTCACAGAAGAATCCATGAATTTGAATTCTAGTGCTGGTGAATTTGAGAACTCTTCAGAGAACTATGAATTTCAAGAACAACAAAGGAATCTGGTTTGGAAAAAGTAACATTGCTCCTTAGAAACTAGACGGTAAAATTTCGTCTCCCAGGTTTTGACTGTCATCAGTAAAAACTAGTCTCTGGAAAGGGACATCATGGTTAGTAAAGTGGAAAAACAACAGACATGAAGCAGGTCCTAATGGCTGCAATAAAGGACTCAGATACGACAACAGTCATGGGGATAGTGCAGGACCTGGAAGCGCTTTGCTGTGCAGTACCTAGGATTACGACCCCTCGGAACCAGCTTGATGGGACTGAAGATAGCTGCTTTTCAAATGTAAGCAGTATCCCTGGGGAGGGTTTGTGGGAACAGAGATTGTCTGCTCTCTTCCTCAGAGTTCAGAACCACATTTGTAGTAGGTTCCAAGAGGATTCAGATGCTTTTGCCCAGGTAATCACTTAGGTAGCAACTGATTTAAGCCACGTTTATCGCTCCCAAACAAGCAAACAAACTACTGCTATGACTAATGATACAATTGGGTGCTATTCAACCAGTGTAAAGGATTTATGCCCCCTTGGTTTAGAACACAGGTTTCCACATTTATCTGGCCTTCCCCCACTCTGTAGTAGGTTACAAGTTGGATTGTTACCCACAAGGTCAATGGTTCTAAACCACCAGCCACTCATGCTCTCTTCTTCCATGAAGTTTTGGAGAGAAACTCACAGCACAGTTCTATCCTGTCCTGTTGGTTTGCCGTGAGTCAGAAATTACTCAAGAGCAGTGCCTTTGTTTGTTTTTGAGGTCCCTTTTCAGGAAAAAATGTTATTCACCACCTTTCTGGTAATTAAAAACATTTGTACTATAATCGTAATATCAGATAAAGTGTATGCATTTGCTTTTGCAGCGCCCCACCTCACCCCACCCAACCTCTTCTAGTCCTGTAGAGAGTGATAGTCAGTCTTGGAAATCCACAGGGGCAGCTCTCTGCTGTCCTGTAGGGTCGGTCACTGAGGGTCAGAACGGACTTGATGGCAGTGATTCCTGAGTGGATCTCTCCAGCCCCCCAGGGGATGGTGGCACTCACTTTGGGAAACGCTGGTTTAGAAGAAGTCACTATTTAAGGAGCCAGCTCAGTTATTTGGGCCCCACCTTTAATCCATGCCAAAAAACCACCTACAAAGAAGCATGTTTGCCAAAAGAGAGTTCTGTTGCCTGAAGATGTCAGACTGTAGAATCTCTACGGGCAAGTGTGTGATTTCTGCAGCAACATCACATTTGCCTGCAGAGATTTTCCAGTCTGCCACTTTTGATCCTGTGTTTTAGATAAAACTCATAAACAAATAGCCACCCCCACAAGAGCTTCTGTTTGTTTTATCATGATCTTGACGGTCCTGCTAGAAGATCCGAGGTTAGGCTTAAAGGGGAAGGAGGAGGGGTTGTCCTTGGGTTCTGGCAGGAGATAGGAGAGTAAGTCAGAAATGGGTATTCTAAGTCTGTCTCACCATCTCCAAAGAAAATGAGAGAAAGATGAAAACGAAAGCTTTCTCAAACTACAACCAGCCTTGTTTGTAATGGTTTAAGTCACAATGGAAGTCATTGGCCAGGTCAGATCAATATCGTGGAGTTGCTGCAAACATCTTTTATCTAAAGGTTAGATTTGGTTAGCATTTGTTTGCACTTATGGTTACAATGCAACCACAAGAGAGTTGAGTTGAAGGGGGTGTGTTTTTCACTCTTATGTTCCCCACCTCACTTCTATATGGACAAGTCCTGGTGGCACCACAAATTACGATCTGGACTGTGAGCCGCAAGATGGGTGGTTCAAAGTCGCCAGTTCCTCCTCAAGAGACAAATGAGGCTGTCTGCTTCCGGAAAGATGTACTGCCTCAGAACCCTTCCACAGAGGCACTAGGAGTGTCAGTGGATGCCACAGCATAACATCATCTACTCCTGACTTATAAAGTGCTGGGATAATACATGGATGCAGTTTTGAAAACAGTGCAGAGGTCAGAGCTGACCTCCTCTGGCCACACAAGGGAGAAGGAGAGTCCAATTTCACACCAACTTGAAGGCCAAGTGTCATAAGCCAGAGGTCAAGGTCAGACCTCAACCTCTGTTCTTCTTTACCTGCTTCGATTCCAACCATCCCTCTTATAGCTCTGTCCTTATGTGCTGGGTTCCTTACTTCATTGCAATGGTGACACAGAACTCACAGACAAAATTTACACTCGGGGAAGTCGGGGCTATTAGTGGAGTTGAGAGTGCTGGTGGCCTAGGAGTTAGACGTTGGATTCCTAACCACTGTGTCGGCAGGTTGAAACCACCAGTCGCTCTGTGGGAGAAAGACAGGGCTTTCTATTTCTGAGAAGAGTTACTCTATAGGGTCGAGACGAGTTGGCATCCACTAGATGGCAGTGAATTTGTGAGAGTTATTAGGGAAGTTAATAGGCTACCACAAGTCAGAATCAGTAAGCAGGAAGGACTCAGTCTGAGTCCATAGCGGCACCTGTGCTTCAGTCAGCAGTCAAGTCTCCTTCTGGTCCTCAACCTCCCAGCCACATGGTCTCTTGCCTCACACTGTCACTCTGCCTCACCCTGCCACAGCCTTGGCATTTGTCTTCTGTGCTATCTCACAGTCTCCTTGCCTCAACCTCTGGTCTCAGCCTGGCTCCTTTGCTGTGTCCCATGGTCTCCATGCTGCAGCCTCTGGTCTCAGCCTCTGCCATTTCATGCAGAGATTCCCTTCTTTTGTGGTCCTGGGCATGTTCTGTCTGCCCCTGACATGGCTCTTAGACACAGAGGAATAGCTTTGATGGAATGGTGTTCTCCGTTTCTCAGCCGGCCATATCCCCAAGAAAGCAAAGGCTAGCGACTTGATTCCTCTTCTGGTAAGATGGAGTCTCAGAATAGATCTCGCCTTAACTTCCTAGCCTTGAATTCCTTTCACTATGACGTTATAACCACAGGGAATGAGACTAGAATTTACAAGCCTTCACATAAGGGGTTATTGTTCTTGTTGTTGGTTGCCCTTGTGTCAGTGCAGATCCATAGCGACGTCATTGACAGAAGAACTGAAGACTCCTTGGTCCTGCACCACCCTCACAATGGCTCCTACGCCTGAGCCCATTGTTGCAACTGCTGTTCAAGCCACCTTGTGGAGGGCCTCCCTCTTGTTCACTGCCCCTCCACTTTTGCAAGCATGATGCCCTTCTCCAGGGATGGACCTCTCCTGCTAAGCTAATGTCCAAAGTATATGGGACAAAGTCTCACCATCCTTGCCTCTAAGGAGCTGTACTTCTTCCAAGACAGATTGGTTGGTTTGTTTGGAAGTCTATGGTACTTTCAATAGTCTACACAAACACCAAAGTTCAAATGCATCCATTCTTCTTTGGTCTTCCTCTTCATTTTCCGTCTTTCATGTGCATATGAGGCAATTGAAAATACCATGGCTTGGGTCAGACCCATCTTTGTTCTCAAAATGACATCCTTGCCTTATAACCCTTAGTTTACGTTCTTGTGTAGCAGATTTATCCGATGCTGTGTGCCATTTGATCTCTTAACTGCCGCTTCTCATGAGCATTGGTTGTAGACCGAAGCAAGATGAACTCCTTGACAAACTCAATATTTTCTCCATTTATTACGATGTTACCTGTGGTGTATTGCGAAGATTTTTGTTTTCTGTATATTGAGTTGTAATCCATACTAAAGCTGCATTCCCTGATCTCCACCAGAAAGTGCTTCAAGTCATCCCCACTTTCAGCAAACATTGTAACATCATCTGTGGATAGCAGGTTGTTGATAAGCCTTCCTCCAAGCTTTATAACACATTCTTCCTTTTAGAATCCAGGTTCTCGAATGACTTGCTCAGCACTCTGATGGAATAAGTGTGGTGAGAGGATACAGCACCTTTCTTGTATGACCAGAACGCTCCTGTTCTGTTCACACAACTGCCTCTTGATCCATGTACAGGCTTAATGAAGTGTTTTGGACTTCTCATTCTTCTCAGGGCCATCCATAGTTTGTTATGATCCACACAGTTGAATACCTTCATGTAGTCAATGAAACACAAGCAAATATCTTTCTGGTAGTCTTTGTTTTCAGCCAAGGCCTATCTGACTTCAACAATGATGTTCCTTGTTCTACATCCTCTTCTGAATCTAGCCTGAACTTCTGGAAGTTCCCTGCCAATGAATTGCTACAACCATTTTTTGGGTGATCTTTAACAAAATTTTATTTGCATATGATTTCAGTGATATTATTCTATCATTTGCACATTCAGTTGGGTTGTCTTTCTTTGGAATTGGTACAAGTATGGGTCTCTTTCAGTCATTTGGCCAAGTGGCTGTCTTCCAAATTTATTGGAACAGATGAATGAGTGCTTCCAGTGTTTCCTCAGCTCATTGAGACATTTCAGCTGACATTCCACAAGTTTCTAGAACCTTGTTTTGGGTGAATCCTTTCAGTGTAGCTTGGACTTCCTTTTTCAGTACTATTGGTTCTTGTTCTTAACTACCTCCTGAAGTGATTGGATGTTGACTAGTTCTTTTTGATACAATGACTCTGTGTCTTTTCCATTTTCTTTTGGTTCTTCCTGTTTCATTCAGTATTTTGCCCATTGGATCTTTTAATGTTGCAACTTGGGACTTGAGTGTTTTCTGGAACTCGCTTTTAGTTTTCTAGATCTTTGCTCATTTCATTATAATATGTGACTTTGTCTTCTTTGAAGTGTTCTTCTCAACTTTTTTAATTCATCATTTCTTTAATTTGTCTTAGGCACTCTATAATTAAGAGTGAGTTTCAGAGACTTTCCTGGCATCCTCCTTGATCTTTCTTTCTTGTCTTTTTACTGACCCTTTTCTCTCTTCATGTATAACATTCTTGATGTCCTCCCATGGCTATTCAGGTGAACAGCCTGAACTTCAACCTGAACTGACATGTGAACAATTGATAGTTGGCTCCATAATCTTGACTTTAGCTATGAATATTCATCTTCCTTATCATCTCTTCCCACAGATATGGTGAATTTGATTCTTCTTTCTTTTTTTCCAATTTGATTTCTGAATATACCATCTTTAGAAGCCCATCTTCTGTGTTGTTGTAAAAAGATATGTGTGGTGAAGAAGTTGTTGTCTTGCAAGATTCTATCATGTAATTTGCTAGATCATATTTTATAACTGCTGTTCCTTCCCATTTGTTTCCAAAGGGATCATGGCTAGAAGAACTGACTATATCCCAGCAATGTTTGCTTCATACACTGAAAATAATTTATTTTCTGTGATTCTTATGTCATTTACTCCACAAGTTTTTTGTGCTCATCTGTCAGAAGATATTTCACCATTATGAACTATAAATTTATTTCAACAAATGTTGAAATAGTTTCAAAGCTCATCATTAAAGAATACAGCACGGATTTTTTTTTGGTATTTTGTTTCTGCAGTGTCCCAGCACATTTAGTAGATATTCAATAAGTAAATATTTATTTAGTGCATGACCAATCTCTTAGAATTTTTGTTTACTATCAGAGATACACACACATATCAAAACATATATATCCTCAAGTTACTCATTTTATTGATATTATAATGAACATAATTTTAGACTCAAGATAGAAGTCAGAGGATATCCGGCTACATGATATCCATCTTATAATAAAGAAACATCCTCTAATGTACTTTAATGGAATTTATTTATAATATTTAGTTTAAAAGTGGAATTAATAAACTCCTTATTAGCCTAATAGTGATATGTTATGCCATTCAGGCTTGTAGCTATAACTCAGATGATGAGTTTTTCAGTCGTGGACTGTATCCAAGTTTATGTAATAATCACAAAACAGAGTTTGATTATGTTTATACTACACATCCCAGTGCCTTGATTGCCTGTTGATCTTCCATAGCCAGATCCTTTGACCTCAGAATGACTTTAAAAGAATCCCCTCAATGACATTGAACTTTTCTAGATAAACCCTAAGTACGAGCCTGGCTTTCAGTCTCTCCCAAGTGTGTCAGAGTTCTAACAGGTGGCCCTGATCTGGTGTGATTTGAGCTAGAATAGTGTATTGAAATGACCTCAGTTTAGAGAGAGAGAGAAAACATCTGGGCTTCCAGGGAGGGCATTTCCATCCTGTCCAGAGCCTTCTCGGCAGAGTGCTGCACCCTTCTGGGTTATACACAAAGACGAGTTCCCGTGAGGAACGCTGGGCGCTCTCTTGCGCTCACCTAGCCCTAACGGCAGGGCGAGAAAGCTTTGGTTATAGAACAAAGGCAAGGTTGATGTCATCTTTCATTTTCTCATCTAAGAATGTGACCCCACCCACTCCATGTGCTTACAGAGCCTCGTGTCCACTATCACGTGTTCTCTCCAAGGAAAAGGAAGCAGCGCATGACACAGTCACTTGCCCTGCCCCGATGGCTTTTATCGTCTCTGCTTCTTTGCTCTGCGGACAGCCTTGGAGCAGAGCTGTGCAACAAAACTCAGCATCATTTTATTTGCCTTGATGATTCAGCCCATGAGGAGACAGCCTATGCCTCTCTTGGTTGTAGACTTTCTATGGTGAGACCCTTTGTATGTGCACATGTTTAATAATAGGCCTTATCTTCCATCAACATATTACTATAGACAGCTCCCCTGGCAGATCTTAAAGATCTAAGAAACACTCAAAGTGGAGTTACATGTGGAGGAAGCCCTTCCCAAGTTGTTTGAACATCAGCGTCGTCTTGGAATTCATGGAACAGACTCCCAGGCCCAGCCCTCACCTGACCCTGAGCCCGCCATCCCTGATTGAGGATCTGAGAAATCCCCCTTTAGGAAAGAAGTGTCTGGTGACAGGAGAGGGTAGGAGAATGCTGCTTTTAAACTTCCACATGGCAATGTCATTTTGTCTTCCAACAAAAATCAGGGATTTATAGGTTTACTTTAAAATATAGAATTCTGAGAACAGCTTGGGTTCTTCGAGGTGAAGTGTGTTACCTGGACTTCTTTCTGTCTTTCCTCTGGGGTACACCCCAAGCCCCTTCTGCAGAGCCCTTCTGCCATCACATTCGCCTGTCCTGTGGGGAGGTAAGGGGGTAGAGGGGTGAAGGATCAGGGCCCGTTTTGGTCAGGCTGACTGAAGGCCTTTGGTACTTGGAGTGCGACTGCAGTGTACATCTGCGTGTCAACCAAGGCATGGGGAGCGGGGGGTGCCCCAAGGGGACCGACTCAGCTGTTTCCCTGAAGTCATCCCTGGGAATCACAGGCGTCAGGGGCAGGAGGGTGACGCAACCGGAATCACACTTCGGGGTGGGTGCGCCCAGCACAGCGCCCGTTTGGGAACTGCCTCCGGTGTCCGTTCGTGCAGCCCACGCGACTGTTTGAAAGGGGGAGGGTCACCCTGGTGATGAGCAAATAAGAGAAATAAACTTCCCGCGGGGCGGGGCCGCCTGCCGGCTCTGCTTTCCCGATGATCTAGAACAATGGTTCTTCACAAACAGCTGGCGCGCTCTGGGGACAAAGCCGGGGACTGGTGAACCAGAACCGTTTCCCTAGTAACAGTGAGCGCGCATCCCAGTGTGTCCCACTGCCTGTTCTGGGGTGCCTGCGGGTGGCGGGTGGTGCTTTCCTAACGAGGGGTCATAACCTCGTGAACTTTCAGATGTTGCAACAAATTGGGGAACAAAACGTCCCTTTTCTCTTTCAAATATATTAAGCACATCTTATGACACAGCATTTTCAAGACAGCCCCAGTCGTTTATCCCGTTTGCCACGATTGACAGAGGTTATCAATTTTTTAAGTCAGAGTTCCACTTTAGGATCAGGATCTGTAGGGTGGTGGGGGTGGGGGGTTCTGACAGCAGAATATTATTTTGGCCCTTGGTTGGGTGGGCTCTTCTGCGTGTGTTTCCCTAAACATGTGTAGTGGAATAGGAACCCAGCTTTCCATGACCTGTCTGTTTTGCCTCTCAGGGTGCCCCTCCTGTGTGTATCGCCCCTGGTGTGGACAGTCGCGGGGTGGGTGCAGAATGAGACCCTCTCAGAGGTGAAGTTGGGCCAGGCGCAGACCGTTCGCACCGAGCCCGCTTTAGAGCAGGTGTGCGGGCCACAGAACCGCTTGCTCCTGTGAACATCAGAGGGCTTGGAAACCCACGGGGCAATCCCCCCATCCAGTAGGTGGAATTGCCCCCATCATCGGGTTGCAGTGGGGTGGGAGGGGGGTCGTTTCTGTTTAGTGCAAGAAAAAGCTCAAAGCCTCCACGAGGATGACACCGCGGAAGGACGTGCGCAGAAGGCGACCGTACGTTCAGTTACCTTGGGCTTTCAGCCGCAAGGTGGGTCTGCGCAGCACCGAAGGGTATGGCAGCGGCGCTGTTAGCAGAATTTGGATGACTCTCCGGGGACCTCCTGTATTTTTCTATCTTGTTTTTACGGCACCATCTAATCTACAGCTCTTGTTATAAAGTATAAAGCCAAATAGGATATCTGGGACATTGTGAAAGGACGAGTTCATTTCCAGAGGGAGAGCGCCCTCTTTTGTCTGATGTGCGGGATTTGCATCTTCAGAAGGCCTGGCTGGAAAATGGGAAAATGAGGGCTGAATCACAGGCTAGGGTGTGTGTGGGGGGGGATGGAGGGGTCGTCTGAAGGCAAGCACGTGACCTGTAATGTAGGGAGCCATCGGAATAACTCGGATGAGAACTGAATCGCCCGGCCCTGGTGTAAAATGCTAGTCCAAAGGAAATGAAAACATCACTTCCATGAATATCGAACTTAACTGCAGGTCTGATCTCAAAAAAGCATGCAGGCCTGTTCAGGGAGTGAGACACAGATCTGAACTTGGATTTGAAAAATCAGGATTTTGATCAAATACGCACACCTGCTGCTTCATCCGCCCACTGCTCAGACAAGACTGCCACTCGGGGAGTGTCTAGAGGCTGCTTTGGACGGCCTTCTCCAGTAAGTGTTCTTTATGGATCTGCCAAGATGCGCCTATCGATAAATTAAATCAGTGGCATTCAAGTGTTCAGAGTCTTAGAATTGAAAAGGACTTCGCTTTCTTTCTTTCATTGAACTACACAAGCCAATCAGTCTCTTGCTGTGTTCGGGCTCTAATTTAGCCACTGCCTGGAGAGTTAGGGTTATGCTCTGAAATGGAGGCAGAAATGTCCCTCTTCTAAACTCACCACCACGGAACCAGGAGCCCAGAGTGAAGATCTGGATGGTAGCAGACACTGAAATGCCGTCCATGTTTCTGGAAGCTCAGTGAAGTGAGAGCCTGTGACCACGGGTGCATGGAGACTGCACTCTTCAGCAGCCTTTTTATGTGGACACAAGTTACATGAGCACGGGTGATGGCCTTCCGGGTGCTGCACTGGGGTAGCCTCCCCTTGGCGCCCACTGAAGAACCCCATGTCCCCTCACACGTGCCGGGCATCATACCGCGCCACACGCCCTTCTCTCCTTCCAGCTTCTCGGGGAGACACACACTGGTCTCAACGTTCAGGAACAGTCTGGACAGAGCGGAACAAGAGAGCGAAATCCATTCATGCTCAAAACCCGGGGGCAGATGCATACCCAGGCACGTGAGAAACGGCCTCCTTACTCCCAGCTGCGAGACAGTGACAGAGTCATAAAGGGTTGTGCGGGTTTGTTAGAAACCACCTCGTGTTCACTGATGAAGAACTGGTGCCAGAGATAGGTGGGTGCGGGGTGGGGTCCTGGGTTCTGCAGAGTGGCTGGGTGGCAAAGCTGGCCTTCTGAGGGCTCTTTGGCATGAACGCCTCAGTGCAGCGGCCAAAGAGTGCTTTTCTAAGAGAACCTGGCCCGAGCCCTTGAATGTGGATTCTGAGATTCTTTCCTTCTTTAAGGACACAGACCCTGCCCCGGTTTCCCAGGGACTTCCTAGCTGGGTGACTAGAACCTGGGCCGCCCACCTCTCTCTGTGTGCTTCAGTCTGTGCTTCTAGGGAATGGGATCAGCAAGAGCACACCTCCCATTGAGCTAAAACGAGCTAAGGTTTGGCACAGTGCCTTGCCCATAGGAAGCACTCGATAAGCATCCTCCCTGCCACCCTGTCTGCTCTGTTTCACAGCGGCCCTGGGGGCTGGAGTAAAAGTGTCCCTGTGGGTTTCTGACACTGCGTCTTTACTGGAGGAGAGAGCTTTATCTTTCTCCCAAAGAGCCGTTGGTGGTTTCAAACTCCTGACCTTGTGGTTAGCAGTCCAACTCTAATCCTCTCCATGGCCATCTTCGTTTCCAAACTTAATTCTAAATGTCTGTTTAGTTATTGGTACTGGCTACGGAGAGGATTAGAAGCCAGTGAAAGGTTCCGGGTTTAGAATGAAGCAGGACAGGGGAGGACTAGGTTCACACGTAGTTGGAGCTTGAGAATTTCCAACAGTTCAATCTGCTATGAACGTGGTCTCCCTCTTATTTCAGTTCAATGAATAGTTACTCAGTATTTTCTGGGACACGAAGGACCCGGGTCTCAGAAGAGTGTTGGCTAGGAGCTTGAAAATGGAAACTTTTACCAGAAGGCCGACACTTCAGAAGCATCAAGAATATTCAGAGTGAAGAAATATGCAGGGAAGGGAAATAAGAAGAGTCACCCTTCTGAAGCGCTTCCGCCTCTTTATGAGCGTGGGGCTGATTTGCCCTCGACATGCTTGTAGAGGAAGCCTCTTCAACACCTTTGTGTGGAGCATGCGCCTTCCTTTCAGGCATAGGAGGAGGGACTAACCACCCCACTGATGAAAGTGTCCACTCAAGACAGTGCCCACAAAAATCCAGGGGCGGGGGTCGGCGAAGGGGAGCTGCCTCTCTCTGACCATGTTGTCACAGACAGTAGCTAACATGCCCAGTGACAGGGCAGGATCAAAGCATGTCCAACTCTGTCTTCTTGAAAACATTACATTGTAATGGAAACAAAATATGGTGCAATATAGATCACAGAAATCTTGACCATTTCACTCACTTTTTATTTATTTATTTATTTTTGGTATGCCCTGTTCAGTGACATTATTCATTTTGGGCATTTTAACTTCATTTGGTCTTTGTGAAGTAGCAAGCAGGAGTTGTGTTTTAAATGTTACTGTGTTTCTAAATCAAAACAGAAATCAAAATGTAAGCATTCGCTTATCTAGGGCTCAGAGCCAACACCCCATGTCAGCATGCCCTTCCTCACAGGCCTGGGTTTCTGGAACTCTGTTAGGATGGCAGCCCAGGACCATCTTGAAATCACCGAAAGCACATCCAGAAAAACACCTGATTTACCCTGGAGAGTCACTCAGAAAAGGCAAGACGAAAGGCCCACTTTGGAGGGCGGTATTCCGTTTTCTAACCTTCCACCTTGGGTTCCTTTTCTGAGTGTCTGGGGACCCTGAGCTAAGGGGGAAGAGAGAGTGGGCTTCATTGTGGAGAGGGAGAAACGGTCGGACCGGACAACAAGCAGCTCCAGGTACTTCAGGATGGACCGCCTTTCCCGGAAGTGCTCCACACGTTGGGAGGAAGCGGGGTCCACTGGCCCACGGATTCTCCAGGAAAATATGTCCCCATTTCCACAAGGGCCCTCATCACGCCCACAGGGGAAGACTCACATTCAGCTTTCAGCCAAAAGGGAACCTTTGGTGGCTTCTGAAGCTTTTTCACGTCCCAGAGAACCGAAGAGGAAGACATCAGCTTCTGTCCCACCTCTTTCAGCCCCTGCGGGGCCCCTTTCCACGGAGTCTCTACGTAGAGAGACTGCATCGGGACCCCCGGTGGGCTCTTCTCTGCAGAACGTGTTCAATGGGCAGAACCCGCGGCATGCGGGCACACGAACGCCACCTTTTGTGTGGCAAACAGACTGGCGGGCCACACCTTGTTTCCCACTTGATAGACAGCCATTTCCACAGCCTCACCTTGGACACCACAGGTCCTGCTGTGCTCAGCAGGAGTCAAACACTGAGGACCATCCGTCAAAGCTTCATTCCCTCCCCACTTCCTATCCACGCCTCCCCCAAGAAGCTACCAAAGAGCCCCGAAGGAGAGAACAAGCAGTAACCGTTAGATGTGAGTGCCTTGTGTCGGGAATGTTGAGTTAGAAATTCATTCCGCATCTGCCAAGTTTGAATGTGCTTCATTGTATATTCTCTGTCCTTACCGAATGGAATGGTTATGAGCAGAAGAAGGTACAGGCCGAGGAGACACCACCGTCACCCTCTAAGCAACTCAGACTATACACAATGAGGAAATGGTACATCCTGGGGAGTGGTTTTGTGGCTTCTTTGTAGCTAAGAGAATGAATGGCTTGCAAAATCCCCACCTGGGAGGGCTCTTTCCTCTCTCAACATTTAGACATGTGCAACAAACAACAAATCTACTTCTCCCTCCCCTCCCCCGCAAAGAGAGATTCTTAATACGTTAAACTCTTGCTTTATCAACAGAAATTTCATTTAGAGTGTTTTCTCTTTTTCCTGGCATAGTCAATCCTAAGAAAATTAACAGGCCTAATCAACATGAGATCAATGGGCTCACATGTGGTGTCTGGCCCAGGGTGTGTTTGTGTGGAAGCTGCAGGAAGAGTGCTGCTGCCCCTTCATGGCTGCCCATGATTTTCAAAGTTAAATTTCACTTCATTTCACACTGCGTTTCCTTATTTTTTAAGATGTAGAATGCCATTTCAACCACATGGCATTGAGAAATCATGCAGAAGGTTCCATAAACATAGAATCACAAAATGGTAGCACAGAGTTTAAAAGCCAAAGCAGCTACAGCCTTTTGGGCAGCAGGTAAGTGATTCTGCTGAAAACAGAATCATGCACTTCATGCACTTCTCTCTGCTCTACACTGGCTTCCCTCCAATCATGCTCCAAAGGCTGAAAGGCAGTGAAGATCATGCATGTCGTGAGAAGAGGGCCCCTCGCTTACTCCAGAGGAAGGCACTTCCTCCCGTCATCTGGATGGCCGGTCACATTGCCAAGAAGCATCTGTGAAGAAGCTTCGGAAAACTAGTCAATCACTGGGTTCTCACACGGATGTCTCAAAGAAAAGTTTAGGTTTTTTTTCTTCCCCTGGAATGTGTTTGGTTGTCAGAGGTTATCAAACTCTTTTGCAGAGGTTTTCAAACTCTTACTCATAAATGCTTTAGAGTCCTCATGCGACATATTTGAAGTATTTTTCACACCCAGCAGGGATTTATGTAAAGCAACTCAGAGATGATTGACTGTGCTGTGTTCACACTAATAGATGTTGGCACTGTAGTTGTTAGGTTGGTGCTGGGTGGCACAAATGGGTAGGCTCTTGACTGTTAACCGTGCAGTTTGGCAGTTCTTTTAAAATTTTACTCAGGGCTCTTAAAGCTCCGATAATTCACCCCAAAGTGTTGCAGAAGAAAGGTCTGGCACACTCTGCTTCAAAAAAGCCAGCCGCTGACCCCCTACCTGCACCCCTCCCACCACACTCCCACCCTGTGAGTCAGGGCAACTCCACAGTCACTGCTTAGTGTTATTGGACTGCCCGACGTTTCCAAGGTCCAGTTTTTGCGGATCCATTTTGTAAGATGTGTCAGCTGGTGTCTTTTGGTGATATTTACATCAATGCATTTAAATGAAGATAAACACGCAACCATCTAGCTCAGAAGCAACAAAACCCACATGGGTGAAGCACAACAGCCTGTGTGAATGTGAGCTGTTGAAGAGATCAGGTATCAGGCACCAAAGAACTAAAAATTATACCATTGTAAATGGGGGGTGGGCAGAGTACAGATTGGGGATCCCAAACCCTACTTGAGTAATGGGACATCCCCTTACAGAAGAGTTGCGGGTAGTAGATGAGCCAGTCAGGGTGCAATGTAGCAATGATGAAACATACAACTTTCCTCAAGTTCTTAAATGCCTCCTCCCCCACTCTCCAGTATAATGATCCCATTTCTACCTTACAAATTCAGCTAGACCAGAGGATGTACACTGGTTCAGATAGGAACCGGAAACATGGGGAATCCAGGGCAGGTCCCTTAGGATTAGTGGTGAGAGTGGTGATAACAGGAGGGAAGGTGGAGTAGAAAGGGGGAACTGATTATAAGAATCTACATATAACCCTCTCCCTGGGGTATGGACAACAGGGAGGGGGGTGAAGAGAGACATTGGACAATGTAAAATATGACAAATAATCATAATTTATAAATTATTAAGTGCTAATAAGGGAGGGGAGAGCAGGGAGGGATGGGACAAATGAGCAGCTGATACCAAGGGCTTAAATAGAAAGCAAATGTTTTCAGAATGATGAGGGCAACAAATGTGCAAATGTGTATGCTATACAATGGATGGATAGTGATCAGAGTTGTATGAGCCTCTGATAAAGTGATTTTTAAAAAAATCCACATTCTGCATTAGGGTCGAGTTAGTTTCGGCTTGAGGTTGTGCATCTCAGTGGATGCCAGTGCTGGCCTCACCAGTCATTCTGCATTCTGGATCCATACCTGTTCTGACAGCACAGGGCACCTTCACCCTGGAGCAATCTGAATGCAGGGAAAGGGATGAGGAGGGGTCAGAGTTAACTGATGCTCCAGGAATGTGCCCTTGTCCCCCCCCCCCCCCACTCCCCCGACCTGTTTGCAGAGAGATTTGTTTTTGGTCTGTTCCTCTGTAATGCAGGAGCCTCCCTGTGCTCAGAGACTGATCCCTTTCCTGAGCTGGTGTAGGCAGAGCGTGGGATGAACCTGTCACATTGATGAAGAGTCCTGAGTGGGGAAGGTGAGGCTTTCTACTCCCTCGAAGAGTCCCAGAATGAAGACCATGTTCTGAAACGGACTGTGGTGGTGGTTGTTCAGCCCTTCCTGAGGTCACTGAACTGCTGAGTGGTATGAGACGTGAAGTACACGTATGCCAATAGAAACGAGAGGTCATCTTGGGAACCCATGTAGCGTTCCTGTCCCGCGTGGTCCTTGTGAGTGGGTATCAACTCCATGGCAGGGAGACCGAGGCTTCCGAGAAGGCCTGATGATGTCACGTGGAGCAGTCCTTGTCTCTCAGAACCGTCCGTCCCCAGATCTGAACACAGCTCGTGGGTAGCCTTTTTTGGTTTCGTAGGATGTTATTGGGAGTTTCCGCCAAGGTCTCCTTCCAGGTTGAACAGAGACAATTTGGCAACAGAAGCACACCTACCAGAAAACATTGCCACGAATCTTTGCAGCATGTCCCTGCAAGGGTGGAGGGTGAGCGCGTCCCTGAGTTGCTTGGCCCAGGCCCTTTCCCTGCAGGCAGGAGGCCTGGGAGGCTCCCACACCTCTTCTCCTCACACATTCCTGCTGGCTTCTGTTGTTTACAATAACTGCCAAAAGCATCCCTGGAGAAGGTCGGGGCAAGCCTTGTCAGAGCACAAGAAAGGCCCCGGAGTGTGGCAGTTGGCCTCACCAATGTGAAGATGTTCAGTCTGGGCAGGGATCTGGTTCTCTTTTTCACATCCCAGGAGTCTGAGCGGCCCACAGCTGCCCTTTGGCACGCAGGGGACACAGACAGCCCAGTTCCATCTTTCTAAGGCTGGCGTTGCTCAAGCAGGAGCTGAGTGGACACCGCCGCTGGGCACTGTGGCACTGCAGTCTGCAGAGTTGGTGGGCTGTTTTGCAGGAGAGTGTTCCAGGCAGGTCAGGACTGTGGACAATTAACCCGGACTCCAAGGAAGAGCTCTGTGGGTGCGAGGGGGCAGGGGGGCATGGGCTTTTCTTTTCCCTCTGCAAAGCTCCTGGGTGGGCTGGCTACAGTGACCCCAGCAAGGGAGGGCACCATGAGCTGGCCTTCCCGTGTCTCCATTGCCTCCAGGTTTGGAGGGTGGCAGAGTTTTTGACATAGCAGAGTACAGCTTTCAGACATGGCTATGTTTCTTTTATGCTGAGAGAGTGGGACGCTTTTGTCTCAGATGACATTGTGTCCTTCTGTTCCTTGGTGAGACAGGACAGTCTCAGTGAACTTTTTCTAAAGGCCATTTTATTGGGGGCTCTTACAGCTCTTACAACAATCAATGCATCACTTGTATCAAGTATATTTGCGCTTGTGTTGCCATCATTTTTTTCTAGACACTTACTTTCTATTGAGTCCTTGGTATGACATCCTCTTTTCCCCTTCTCCCCCCCACCCTTGTGACACCTTGATAAATTATAAGTTATTATTATTTTCATATGTCACACCAACTGTGTTCCTTCCTCCATGGTTTCTTTGTTCGTCCCCCTGGAGGGGTGTGTGCTTATATGTTGATTAGTGCAACCAGTTCCCCCTTTCTCACCACCCTCTCCCCCTCCCCCTCCCCTTCTGGTATTGCTATTTCTACTCCTGTTTCTGGATTCTATGTGTCTTGAGTCCCCATCTTTTATCCATATCTGTGGACATGCTGCAATCTAGGCTGAAGTGAGAGGCAGTACTGGGGGGGTGATGGTGGGGGTGAGGAAGCCTCAAGGAGTCAGCGTAATACTGTGTTTCTTCGGTGACATGCTGCACCCTGGTTGGCTCATCTGTTACTCCTCTGTGAAGGGATGTCCCATTATCTACAGATGGACTTTGGGTCTGTGCACTGCCCCCCAATGTTTTTTTGTTTGTTTGTTATGGGGTTCTGATGCCTGTTACCCAGTCCTGATGACATCTCTTGATTGTACCAGCAGGTGTGCTTCTTCCATCTGGGCTTGTTGCTTCTCTGCTAGGTGGCCACTTGTTTAATGTGAAGCCTTTAAGACCCCAGATAGAATAGCCAGAGAGTAGTCTCTAAAACATAGGGAACTTCTTTGCAGCGGTTGCATAGACAGCAGATCTTACCTGATTAGACAGTAACTCGGGAAAAGATGCCTTTTTTTTATCTGATAAGGCATCAGTGCTCCTTGAGTGACTATATAATAGTAGAGGAAACGTATAATAAAAAGGGAAAAGGAATTCAAAACCCCGTGTCAGAGAGATTCATGCCCGCATAGGTGGAAGGGGGAGCAGACTTCACAGATACAGTAAGTCAACAAACAATGGGGCTGCAGGTCAAAAGCTGCTGTTCTCCATCGGAGTGCACACCTCTCCATCCCAATAGCTTCGCCGCGTAATGGAGGTGTGGCCAGCCTGGGTCCCTGCATATAACCTGCTCTACAAAACACTCGTGGAGTTGGAAACATGGGAAACTTAGGATCGATGATCCATCAAGACTAGTACTAGGAGTGGTAATACCAGGAGGGTGGAGGGATGGAGGAATAGAAAGGGAGAACCAACTTCAGGGATCTACACTTAGCCTCCTCTCTGAGACACGGACAACAGGAAAGTGAGTGTTGGGACACATTGGACAGTGTACAGTATGAAAAAAATAACAATTTGTAAATTACTAAGGGTTCAAGGAGAAAGGGGGAGGAAGGGTAATATAGGGAGCTGATACTGGGGGCCTGGAGGGAGGGAGGATGTTTTGAGAGTGATGATGGCAATAAGTGTGTAAATGTGGCCTGTATACAGTTGACGTTTGTGTGGATTGTGATGGGAGTTGTATGAGCCCAATAAATGATTCATTTAAAAAAAGAAAAAGGAAAGATGAGAAAAAAAAAAAAAAACCACTCGTGCTCAGGTTCCTGAAGGCATTCAGATGAGGATGTCATCAAGTTCAACAATGATGAAAGGTATTTGAGCGATGCCACTACTTTTGGAAGCATCATAAAAGCCCAAATAGCAGAAAACATATCAGGTAACCATGTTTACTTTATCTAATGGGATGCGATTTACACTTAGGAATTGCATGTAGTGTGAATCTGCTTTAAGTAGGAAGCGAAAGTCCTGCGTCTGAAACATATGTGCTCTTTTGGACAAGAATAATGATTGGTTTGGGTTAAACTGACATATATATGAATTCTTTTGGCCTATTTGTGGTTCTTTGCATGCATTAAAACTGGAAATTACTTTCTTTTTTCTTTTCTTTTCTAGCAAATTATAAGCTGATGCCTTTAGCAGCAAACTCACATCCTTTGGCTACAAAGTCATCATTATTTCCCTTTGGCGTTTTCAGATCTGCTGTGCACCTTAGGAGAATTGAGATTTCTTACCATCTATTGCAAACCTACGTGCTCACAATGGCTTTTTATTCATCTTATCATTTAAGGTTTCAAAGTGTTCTTAGAGGCAGTCTGATTCACGGGGGCAGAACCTCGATTTTCAAAATGGCTGATTTTTGCTGTCGTGGGATCTTGGAGGGATCGGTACAAAGTAAATCTATAATACACAATTCCAAAAGAAAGACAGACAGAGAGCAACTCGGGCCACTTTGGCTCAGAGCGAACCATTGATGTGCGTGGAATTGAAATCATCCATATATAGGCAGGTGCAGCTCCATTTATCGATAGAAAGAATGCCTTCTGCAGGAGGAAGTTCTGGTAAGGGTTTTGCTTGCTTGTTTGTTTTGGCAAGAGCCCTGATAGAGGCCGCTGCTCTGCCTCCCCTGCTGACCTCTGTCCCTTCCGGTTCTGACCCCGAGAGGCTTACTCAGGAGCAAGTGGGGGTGGGGGTGGTTCTTGGAGGAGAGGCACCCCTGTGTGTTGCACAGGATCCCCATGTGGTCTGTTCGGCTGCTCCCCAGGTATTAATGGTTTGAGTCCTTCCAGGGTTGCCTCTAAAAAAAGGGTCCCCCCTGGGAAAGCCAGCAGTGAGGGCCCCAGGTCAAGGGGCCAAGATGAGTGGACAGGGGGTCAGGGCAACCATAGTGCACCAGAGAGGACTCAGCCCTCCACATGTCAAGGAAGCATGGACCCAGGGAGCACCGTAGCACTCCTCCCACTCAACCCTGGGTGGAGGGATGGCTGGTGCTCTGTGGACACTTTCCCTCGAAACAGTCAGACATTATTTCTGCTTTTATGTGGAGTGAGGTTCTACTAGGAGACCGCCCATGGGGCTGCAGGACTTCGAAGCAGTTTGAAGATAGCAGGTCTCAGAGAAGAAGGTGAATGGGCCACACTCTTCCCAGGCTTCAAATGACCAAACAGGCAGAGCAGGTCGAGGCTGTAAGTTGTCTATCTTCTGTTTTGTTTCACCCCCTCCACGAGCTCCTCAAGCTGTTTGAAGTCAGCTCCAAAGCGGGGGCTGCCCCATGGTGTCCGGTCTGCCCTCCCTCAGGTTGGGCCTGAAAGAACCCCAGCTAGAAGCCCGGCTCGATGGAGGGAGGGGTGGTGTGAAGTATGACAGTGCCCATCAGGAAAGCCTCCATGAGAAGGAACCCCAGACCACCCTCTCACATGCACACGCTGCTGTTAGTCCCACCCAGTCTGTCCAGCCATGGCCACCTACCCCACCACAGAGCAAAACCCGGCCTGGTCCTGTGCCACCCTCAGGGCCCTGCGCCCCGGCCGCGGGGACTTTAGTTTACATTGGTTAGGAACTTGAAAAATAAGATTTGCTTTTAACACTTCACGATCGAGAAAATTATCTGAAGACACACCCTTCTGTTGATGGAGAGAGAGAGAGAGAGAGAGAGAGAGAGAGAGAGAGAGAGTCTGTTGTCAAAGCAAAGTTAGGCTTTAGGTGGAAGTAAAGTAGTGTAGTATACTTCATACTTTTCTCTATTTTGCATAAACATGAAAAACATAGCTTGTCCTTCATAAGCCGGTATAGTAGACGACCTATGGAAACCTTTAAACACATGCCATCCGAATAAAGTGCTGCCTCCACATTCATTCAGCCTGCAGGCCAGATCTCTGGCCATATCAGATCCTCCCAGCAGTGCGCACATCTCTAGGGCTTTGTAAGTGTGTCGTGGGTATGAGGCTGTGGTCCAGACCACCTGAGCAGGTAGCAGAGGGGCGGCCTGATTCAGTTTATGGGTCACGAGATAAATTTGCGTGGAGAGCCAAGTTTCCAGCTCCCAGCAAATGACTTATCTGTAATTTGATGCAAGTAAAATGACTGACCTTTCGAATGTTTGCTGGGCTTCAAGTGTCTGGAACAATCAATATGCACATTATTGTTGATATTTTATGTTCCTGATCCCATTAATGGATGTGTATGCAGGGCTGGGACACCATCAGTTTCCGAGGCTTCTGGAGCGATCGGGTGGCATTTATCAAACGAGAAGGCAGCACATATTGACTGGTGACAGTTTTTGAATTTCTGGAGCTCAATGTTTCATGAGCTGCTTATGCAGTTTTGGTAAGCAAAGCTTTTATTGCTCTGAAGCCTCCTCAATTAAATAATAATGAGCCAATTTGTTTAAAACGAATCTTTAACTCAAAGACTCATTAATTTTTCCATTGTGTCAGAAGATGCATCCTTGGGAGGGGAGTTCAGAGAAGGGCAGTGGGTGGAAAGGAGCAGGGTTTGGGGAGCAGGAGAAGGCCTGGCGGGGTCCGTCTCTAACTGGCGGCATTGAGGCCTGTCTCTACGTAACTAGATGAGCTTGGACAGGCCTCAGAGTATTCCTGAGCCACTGGTTCCTCCATGTTGAGGTGGACCAAGGTCACCACTAAGGTCCCTTCCAGCTCAGTTGCTCAGGGCATCTGGCCCTGTCAATATGCAAATACAAGCGCCGCAATGCTGCATTGTCAGCAAGTACATGCGGGGGAGGGGGGGAAGAGTCTTTTCACCACTTGCCCCCCCCCCTCTGCACAAGCAGGAAGGGGCAGCCACATATCTGCTTATTTGCCCAAGATGGTGTGGACTTACTGTGGATGTTGGCAGGAGTGGGATTTTTGAGCACACAAATGCGTGTTTGATAGTGTGAGGAGTGTGTAATGTGCATGTATAGGTGTATTCACACACATGGCTGCATGTATCAGAAGTCCCAAGGGTGTAGCAGGTTACCTGTCACTAGGCCGGAGTCAGAAGCTCGAATGTGACAGCCATTGTTGGAGGGAGAAACGGCCATGCAGACTTACAGCCTCTGGAACCATTCGACTCTGTCCTACGGGGTCTCTATGACCCGAACTTGCTTGGTTTCAGTGTGCACGGAAAGAACCGAAGATGAAAACTACTGCCACCATGCCAGTGCTGACTGCCAGGGGCCCTCCAGGAAAGGGCAGAACGGCCTGTGGGCTTCCGAGAAGACAGTTCTTTATAGGAAGAGAGCGCCTTGTCTGTCTCCAAAGGAGGGCGTGTGGTTGCTCCTTGCTGACCTTGCAGTCGGCAGCCCCATGTGTAACCTCTGCACTGCCAGGACTCTCCATGTATGTGGTGTGTGTGCATGTGATGTGTGTGAGAGAGAGGGGCGGGTGGGGGCGGGGGAGAAACTCCCTAGGAAATACAGAGGGCTAACATGAGACTCGGTCTCAGACAGAAAGACTGGGCTTTTGAGTCTATGTTGACCTGATTCAGAAACGTCCATCTTAAAAACCTTCAGAAGCACAGTTTGCACTGACACCCAGGAGGTTACCATGGATTGGAATCCACATGCTTGTGTGTGTGTGTGTGAGTGTGTGTGTGTGTGTACCCTTATCCGCCTTAACCACCTTACTCTTCTCACATTCCACACACCTTTGCTGCACCTGCCTCTGCCCTCCCCCCCTCCCCAGCAAACTTCAGGTGAAACATACCACCTGTTACTTTTGCGGGGGGAGGAGGGGAAGGGGCAACTGCCTACTGTACATCTGTATCAATTAGCTCTCTTTTCCAGACTTTTAATATCGGAGAATCTAATGACTTACACTCAGCCATCCACTGTCCAATTAAAAAAAAATCATGAATTGATGAATTAGATTTCTAAATTCTCTGCATTATTGACAAGTTGCTGCATTGCTGAAGAGAGAAGACGTGCCATCCATTATGAGTTCTGATGGTCCTTACAACAGCTACATTAGACCTTTTAAACCGAATAGAGGTCTCTCCACGGCTGCCCTGCTGAAATGAATATTCGCTCCATGTTCTCCGAATTCCACCCCACTTCTTGATTTGAGTTTATTCCGGTTTCACTTAGATTTTATTGATTGTTTAGTAAACACCAACTCACAATAGACTCCTCTTAATATGAGCAGATAATAGATAATCGATGTGTAGTGCAGCTTAGAGCAATAAAATTCTTTTTGCCAGGAATAGAGAACATGCCATCAGAACTGGAAAGGCTCTCATTAAGAAAATTAACATCTACCATGAAAACTTAGAAAGGAAACCTGTCTATGTACGAAAAGCTGAGTTTGCTCATAAGACAACAGTCATGGATAGCAGCATAAAAACCACAATATTCTGTTTCTAATATACAGTTGAACATCAACATGGACATTTAAAACTGAGTCGGTCTCCTTTCAAACACATGTGCTTTACAATGGGATACATGTACAGGCAAGAGTAGAAAAATAACAATTCCAAATAACAATTCAAAATAACATTCACAATTGGAACTCAAGAGCTGAATGCAGAAAAAACATGGTCTTACTTTGATTTTTGAAACCCTCCTTGTCTTATGATTATTTCTTTCTACGACCCGCCTGTGCATCATCACAAGGAGAACCCCACTTTTCTGACGTGGCTCATAGAAATTTACCTTTAACAGCGCCAGTGTCTGCTGCGACGCATGATGTGTCCAGAGCATAGGACCGAGGCAAGTTGTTGACACTTCAAGTAGGAACCGCCTTTTATCTCGCACTCCCTTCTGCCCGTCTCCTTATCGGTTGCTTTCTGCCGTTCTTTGAAGCTCAGGAGTTAGTGGAGTACTTGTTTGACTCTCTCTTTAGCATATGGCTACCATTGCTGACCTTGCAGAGAGGCTTATGACAAAGCGTTTGCTGTTAAGCAGTGAAAAACCACCCGGCTGGGTCTTCACATTCACCGGAAGGTAAGGCGGTCTTGCAAAATCAAGTTCTTGGAGGAGATGGGTTTTGGTTGTCATTTTCAATGTCAGACAGTCACCCAATCTGGAAGGAGGACTGTGTTGGCCCGTTAATAGAGCAAGAGGGGAAGGGTGATGTAGACCCCCGGACCTGAAGCTGTTTTACCAGTGGGGGGGAAAAGCACGAGGAAGAACAGTGATCCTGTCTTAAGGCTGGCAGCAGCCCCCAAATGATCTTATTCCTTGTATCTCATTTTGCAGATGATGACACAGACACAAGGAACTGTCACTTCACCGATAAAGACCCAATCAAGGTCCCTTCACTACTCACAAGTGCCTGGGAGATACAACCCCAAACCAAACCAGATTCTGGGCTATCAATCCCAACTCAAGGGTTACAGAATAGAACTAACTAAGGTTTGCTGAGCTGTGAGCTTTACAAACAGATCTTCACATTTCCCCCTCAAAGTGTCCTTGAGTGTGTTTGAACTTTAAACCACCATGTCTGTTGTCAAGCACAAACCATCTGTGCCACAGATCTGCAGGAAGGTGGGTCACTGTGGTAGGACTTTGATTGCCTCCCTAGAGATAACAGCTCTTCAATGAGAACTTGCTTGTTACTTAGAAGTTCCCTGTTGGTTTGCTCATCTGTCCTGCTGTCACTTCTCATGTCCCCATCCTCCACCAAGCCTGAGTCACACCATCTTTTATTTTGAGTGCTTCTCACACTCTTTCTCACTCTTGTGCTTCTGTGTTGTAATTTCCTTGATCTGGAACTTCCCCCCAAGTCCCCCTCACCTGGTTCCTGCTTAAATGCCACCTCCTTTGAGAGGTCTTTCTCATCACACAGGGTCGTCAAGATGGGAAGAGGGAGAGGCAGAGTGGATAGGCCCCTAACACGTCCCAAGCTTGTCCTTCATGGACAGACACTGAGCTCTGCAGTTAATGAAAGCCACATCTGAACTCATTATGGCCATGTGCATAGAAGTATCTTTCTCCTTTTATAGACAAGGGGGATGGAGGCACAAGGATGTGCTCTAATTCCCCTATGGGCACACAGCTAGTCAGTGGCAGAGCTGGGTTAAGAACACAAGGTTGCCCTCAGTAGATAGACTCCTCAGTCTTTCACAGTCTCCCTCCAGGCCTCCGTCTCCCTTCTCTGTAGCATTTCTTATTTGAACTAGCAGAGCTATTGGAGTGATGCTCTCAGGAGGGCTCGGGTCCTAGAGAAGGGCATCCCGCGTGTGAAGTCCACAGGGAAACAGAGGCAGACCCTCGGGAGACGGATCCATGATGAGGGGCGCAGTGTAAGAGCAGTGAGCAGCTTTTGTCCAGTGAGGTCTTGGCAACAGTCAGACCACGCGTGCTAAGATGTCACGCGCAGACCTTGCAGGCGGCAGGCTCAAGACTGTGCTGCTTTGGGAGCAGAAGATGGCTGCAAGACCCTGCTCCGGCCATTGAGCAGCTCAATTCCAGGCCTCCGCTTCAAGGGCAGACTAGTGCCAGTTATCAGGAGACCTCCAAACTCCTACACAGATGTGCCAAAGCCCCAAAGCGTTGTCAGCACTTCCCTGGATCTGGAATCGTCATCTCCGATGCCAGGGTCACTGACCACCTGAATGCACCAGGGGCCGGGCAAGGTGCCACGTGGCGTGCTTGCTCCAGAGACAGCAGGGTCTGCTCGAAGGAGGGTGAGACCAAGGTTTTACCCACAGTGCACTGGTCAACAAAATGCAGCTCCTTGGTGCTGGATGTGGTCCTCCAGCCTTCAGGAGTCCACCCCAACCTAGTCCGTCCGTCTGTCAGTGCGACCCCTCTTTCCTTCCCGTACCCTGTACCCTCTGAGCCAGCCATGGTGCTCTGAGCTTGGGCTTTGTGCTTCCACACGTGGACCAGTGTCGCCGCCTTTGACCTGCTCTTCTTTGCAACAGCAACGTTTTGTTGCCATCATCCTGCCCTTCCCTCCTCTCCTTAAGTCCATAAGCTTTCTCCACCTCATCCCCACCTCAAGACAATGAATTCTGGCCGGGGGGTTGGGGAGGGGTGGGCACGAGCCTTGACTTGCTCTGCCTCTGCAGCACCTGACTGTGTGGAGCTCTGGGTGCACCGTGAACCAAAACAACCAACTCTGTTGCCCTTGATGAAGTCCATTCTGACGGGATTCTTGACACCCCCCAGGCATGCCAGAGGAGAAGCAAGCACACATGGTTACCCAGAAGGACCCAGGGTCCCACCATGGTTTGGGGCTAGCTCTTGGCCTACAGAGTGGCTGCTTGAACCCACCATCTGCCGCAGAGGAAAGCCTTCGTGGGCTGCTCTCGGGGCATTGTGGGGCGCACCGTTGCCCTGGTGGATCAAAGGATCCCAGATGCTAACGGTGTGTTCTTCTTTTCGTTTGCATTTCTATTTTCTGAGAGTGTTTTGAACATAGGAGGCACTGTTCATGGGCACGCTGATTGGCTGGTTGGAGGGCGTGAGCACTCTTTAAAAGCCAACCCACTCCCTGCTGGTCTGCCTCTGCTTTGTTTGGGGTTTGTTTGCTTGGTTTGGTTTTCCGAGGGCACATAGACGTGACCAGCTGCTCAGCTTCCCACAGCCGATGGGCTCCTGCCCAGGGTGCCCCCGTGACTCTCAAGGCCTGTCTTTCTTCTGAGGTCAGCAGCACATGCAGCGTACCCGCCTCTGCTGTGTCCCTCAAGGTCGGTCAGAGGATTCGTCCCTCGGGGACTAAGGAGACTTGTAGAGAGGAGCGATG
This sequence comes from Nesogale talazaci, assembly GCA_004026705.1. Lineage (NCBI taxonomy): Eukaryota > Metazoa > Chordata > Mammalia > Afrosoricida > Tenrecidae > Nesogale > Nesogale talazaci. The sequence continues at coordinate 53,683 of PVJH01000088.1, forward strand.
ACTGTGCTTGATAAGTCTATTGAGCTATGTTGTATGGTTCGCCAGGTGTTTGGGGCTCTGGGACACTTCTGAAATTGGAGGACCAGCTCTGGAGAGTCAGGGGAGAAGGCACTAATGGATGCTTCATCTGTTGCTTCATAACTCTGAGCACATGCTGCTCTGATGATAATGTCAGAATGCTGAGTGCAGCTGCTGCACTATGTCAACAACGTGGGCTGTTGCCGCTGTTTGAATTGGGTTCTAAGGTCATGATAACAGTATAGGGCATAGGCACAGAGACAAAGAGCAATGGGATAGCCAATGTCCTAGTGTTTGTCAACTGGCTGCAATCCTAGTCTCTTACTCACTGTTAGCAGAGTTGCCTAGATCCAAAGCCAGACCCAACACCAGTCAGCTGTCCTGTCTCTTGATACCTGTAGAACAGTGATTTACTACCTAACCATCTCAAGGCTACTCTGAGAACATTAAATAATTCACAAGTGTCTTGCATAAGAGCTGGTGACAGTAGGCCCCGAAAACATAAATTCCTCAGAGATTCCGATGCTCAATGTCATGACCTAAGTACTGAAGAAGATGCTCAATAAGTCTCAGGGGGACACAATCAAAGCTTCCTTCAAAAATACTGTTCTATGAGTTTTCATTCTGTATTACGATATTTCCCGAGGACTTAAGAAGTGAAAAATTGCAAGTTGTTATTCCATTTGGGTTTGGTGCTAAGGTAGTTTTCTGAAGATTTAGTGTTGAGTTGTTTGTGTCATTGTCCTTAATTCTTGCACTGCTAGAAGACATCAATAGAATGATCATTAATTAGTCGTCCCAGTCTTATCTTCTATGACAGTGGTTCTCAACCTTTCTAATACCTCAACCCTTTAATACAGTTCATGTTGTGGTGACCCTCCCCCACAGTAAAATTACATTCATTGCTACTTCATAACTGTAATTTTGCTACAGTTTCGAATCAGGTGACCCCCATGAAAGGGTCGTTCGACCCCCAAAGGGGTCACAACCCACAGATTGGGAACCACTGTTCTATGAACTAGAGTAACTAATTGTGCAATCTTACAGGACTTGGTGAGAAGCGAATGAGATAAGAAGTAACGTGGTGGTAGGTGGTGGTGCTGAGCTCTGGTGTATAGTGGGTTAAGTTGGGTCGCTAATGGAAGGTCGACAGTTCAAACCCACCACCTGCTCTGGGGAAGCAAGATGAAGCTTTCTGTGGCCATACAGGTGTATAGGGACTAAATCACCATGGGGACGGTGCTGTGTAAAACTCCACAGAAACAGGATAGAGGGGCCGGACCTCCACCTGGTGCACCATGCCTTCAGGGCAACGTATAGGCATAAAGCAGTGAACTAAAGAGAGGTCTGCAGGGACCAGTCACTCTCCCAGCTCCATGGATGCTCCCTCTTCCCACCCCAGCAGAACGCACCACACACTACAGCTCTGAAGATACAGCCCAGCAAGAGCGGTGACTCTGCCCAGATCACATGAGAGCGAACTACGAGGGAGGAAGGGAAGAAGGAGGGAGGAAGAGAGAGAGCGAGAGCGAGAGCGAGAGCGAGAGAGAGAGAGAGAGAGAGAGAACAGCTTCCTGGCCCACTAAGCTCTGAGAATGACACTTACTCAGAGCACCCGGTGCACACAGAGGAGCGTAGGTTCGGCCCCACCACAAGACACAGCATCCTCTTCCAGACCCACAGCAGTATGGGGGGGGGGCAAGCACTGGAGACGCAGCACAGGAATTGTGCCTGTCTGACCCCATCTCATCAGGGTGCAACATGAAGGGAGTAAAGCAACCGAGTCCCCGAGGAATTCTGAAACTAGACTTCAGACTCAGGGAAACAGGGGAGGGGACCAGGGTTGCTTGTCACTGCATCAGACCTGATCAGAAAACATGCATAAAGATCAGCAGACAGACCTGCAATTATCCATAGGCTATTTCTCTCTCTTTTCTTGATGTCTGTCTATATAAGATAAGCAAGATAAACAATCCTGAGGGAGAACAACTGGACCAGTGGTTACAGGGGCTAGGGGAAAGGAGAAGTGTGGGAAAGGAATGGGGGAGTCAACAAACCCAGGGACAAGAGAACAACAAGAGATCTAAAACTGATGGCAAGGAGGGTACGGAATGTCTGGTGCGGTTTGATCAAGGACAATGTAGCCGAGAGGAATTACTGAAAGTAGAATGAAGGCCGAACATGACAGTGGGTCAGGAGGAAAGCAAAAGAAAATAGTGCAAAGAATTAGGAGGCAAAGGGCATTTATAGAGGTCCAAATACAGGCATGTATATAGGTAAATGTATTTATATATAAAGATAGGGAAATAGGTCTATGTACCCATATTTATAGGCTAAGTATGAAGTTGGCAGATGAACAATGGACCTCTACTCAAGTCCTTCCTCTTTGCAAGAACATTTTGTTTAATAATCTGGCATTCTGTGATGCTCACCTTCCTGAAAACAAAATGTGTGCATAAGCTAATGTAGTGAAGAAAGGTGATGGTGTCTGGCTATCAAAAGATAGAACATTTGGGGTCTTAGGGCTTGAAGTTAAACAAGTAGCCATCTAGCAGGAAAGCAAGACATCCACATGGAAGAAGCACACCAACTCCTGTGATCACAAGATGTCGATGAGATCAGGTATCAGGCATCAAAAGACCCCAAAGAAAAATCATTTTGATGAAAATGAGGGGGCTTGGAAAGAAGGGTCCTGTGGAAAGGATGAATCAGCCAGGTGCAGTTTAGCACAACACAAAACATATAACATTCCTTTAGTTCTTTAATGCTTCTCCCCTTCCCCACTATCATGACCTCAGTTCTACCTTACAAATCCTGCTAGACCAGACCATGTACACTGGTACAGATAAGAGCTCTTGACACATGAATCCAGGACAGATAACCCCCTTAGCAACAAGAATGAGAGTAATGACACCATGAAAGTAGGGAGAAGCTGGAGGTGGGAGGGGGGAGGGGGAGAAAGGAGGAACTGATTGAAATGATTGATCAATGTATAACCTACCCCCACCCCACCCCACCCCAGGGAGACAAACAACAGAAATGTGGGTGAAGGGAGACAGTGGTTGGCATAAGATATGAAAATAATAATTAATAATTTATCAAGGTGTCATAAGTGGGAAGGAGGAGAAAAAAGAGGAGCTGATACCAAGGGCTCACGTACAAAGCAGATGTTTTGGAAATGATGGCAACATGTGTACAAATGTGCTTGATACCAAGGATGGATGGACTGTTATAAGAGCCCCCAAAATGATCTATTGGAATTTAAAAATGTACCTCTTGGCACACTCACAGGGCCAATGGCCTGCTGTATACAGGGCCGCTGTGAGTGACATCTACTCTGTGGCTCTGGGTTGGACATTTGGGTTTGGGGGTTTGGCGTGCTGTGTGGGTTGCCCCTTTGAAAGGCAGTGGAGGAGTCTGGGAGGCCCTCTGGAGACGTCCTTTGTAGGCAGAAAAGGCAGGATCCTTCCTTATTGCCACGGGAAGAAGCCGCCCCCCCCCCCACCTCCATCAGTTAGAGGTCAGCATTTTGGAAAGTCACAGGAATGGCATGAAGGGAACATCACTCCACCCCTGCTACCTCCATGGCCCTGGGCTAGAGACTAGATGTGGGGAATTCCTGTTACCCTTGAAGCACGTTTATCTGTGAGCTTTTTGAAGTCCCTTCTCACTAAATGTTCCACGCAGTGTTCATCACGCAGGGATAAAGTCGGGAGGGGGGGACATGCCTGCACGTATGGCTTTTGTAAACGCCCCCAGGGGCGGCCCTGGTGCCTGGAAACTGGGGCTGCGGTGTGTGGAGGGTCACCCAACTGAGGTGAGAACAGAGCGGTGGGGGCCAGGGTTGTGCGTGGAGTGGCCCTCCCCACACCAGGCAGACTTGCAATACCCCGACTCTTTCCACCTGGGCCCCCCCTCCCCCACACCCTTTAGCTGTGGCCAGTGGACACAAATCCTGTGTGTCACAAGCAGAAACTTTTCACTTTCTGTTTCTCCCCTCCCCCTGAGCCTCCTTTAGAGACCCTTGAAGTGTGCAGTGCCCCCCCCTGGCCCTCCCCCCAATTGCCTGCCCAGGCATGTCCTCCTGGGGGTCTCTTCACACTTCACCATTTCCTCCAGCATGTTTTCAATGGCAGGTTTTTTAAAGTTAATATTTCTGCAGAAGTAGATCACCAGGTCTTTGGGACTCAAGGGCCCTGTTTCCCTCAGCAGCCAACCACGTGAGCCCAGGGCTCCACCCTCTGTGAGCCCAGCCTCCTGCCTCTGTCCACAGACCAGTGACACGTCCCCCGAGACACCCGGTGGGTGGTTGGCAGGCTGGTTCCTGCCTCTGAAGTGCTGTCTCTGGTCTGCAAAGTATTTAATAACAATTGCACAAGCTCCCAAGGGTTTAAGAGCAGAAAATGCCACAGAAAGACGCGGAGATGACAGTGTCCATGGACCCACCTTTCCAAATGCCAGGTGCCTGCTGTGTGGCTTTGTCTTTTCCAGATAAGTATGTGCCTGCCCACCTCCCCACCAACCTCCTCTACCAACCCCCAAAGCCCCCCGCCTGCCTCCTGTATTACTTGTGTGTCCAGTTGGACCTCAGGGGCATCTGTCTTGGTGACCCACAAATTTAAAGCCACCAAACACAAGGTGGCAGGAAGGCTTAATGAAACAGGCAACTTCCCTATGGTCTTAGCACTCAACAGTTGGTGTGCAGACTGCCCCTCTCATCATGAATGAGGACGCTAATGTCCTGGCCAATGGAGAAATCCTTTGAGGAGGATGCTTGGCCATTCAGCTGACCAGCCTCAGTTCAGACTTGGGACTGCTGCTACTTTTGCCTTGTGTGCTACTTGGCAGTCATGTCTAATGTAGTGTTTCCATTTAAGGTGTTATGAAAACTAAATGGAGGGAAATGACAGTGTTTTCAGTGCGGCTCTCTTAAAAATGCGAAACCATTCACCCTCTCCTGCTCAGAGGGGCTTGAAAACTGACAAAACACCAGCGTCACCACCTTCCAGTTGCTGCCGACTCAGAGCGACCCTATGAGGTAGGGTAGAACTGTCCCCGTTGATGGGTGTACAAAGCCCTGTCTTTCTCCCATAGAGCTGGCTGGTGGTTTTGAACTGTGGACCTTGTGGATCACAGCCATCCAGGGTCCTTGATAAGCACTAGTAGCATGCGTTAAATACAGGCACCAAATGGCCCAAGACCACTGCCCATCTGTCAGTTTGGCTTTCATGTTGATGTGATGTCAAAAATGGTGGGTGCAACTGGCATTTCTAATGTCAGCAGGGTCGCCCAGGCCTTCAGCAGAGCTTCTAGACAAAGACAGACTAGGAAGAAGGGCCTGGCTGTTATGAGCCCATAACCCAGTATTGTGCAGTGGAGGGGGCGGGAAGATGAGGGCTCTAGGTTGGAGGTGCTCACAATGTGGGCACACCGTGAGTACAGCAGGGACTCGGCAGATCAATGGCCCTGAAAGTGGCCCCGGGGCCAAACAACCCCGTTTTGTTCTCCCGGTCTCCTCTTGCCTTTGATGAAGGGATCCCCGGGCTCTGATAGACTTCCCTACTGCCAGTCAACTTCTCAAGGCCCTCCCTCTGGCCAGCAGCTTTAATTAGAGTGGTGATGTCTATGCGGCTAATTAAGCCAGGAGTGATGTTTAACTAGGAGACATTCTCATTAGCTCTCCCAAGCCCCTGGTACTGCAGGTTTTTATGAAGCAGGTTGGTTGGGGGTCTGGTTAGCAGCCCTCCACTCGGTGTTTCCACCTTGTGGGGCAGGGGAAGGGCTTCTCTTGGCTCGGAGGCCAGACTGCGGGCACCTGGTTCTGGCTGCCTTTCTTATGGTAGTGCTGTCACCCCAGCCATACCCCTCTGAAGATGGGCCTGGGCTGCAGAGATTACCCTAAATGCTTTCCTGTTCGGCAGGGCTGAGCCTGGGCACCGTCTCCAGCTCCGAGAACAATGGAGTCCTGTTCACGGAATCACGCTGAGCAGCACTCACCACCAGCAGCACCTTTATCCCAACACCCTCTCTAGAGCATGCGTGCACGCAAACTCGAACACAGTTCGACGCAGTGCAACAAAGTGCTGGCGATCAGCTGCTGAAAACGAGCCAAGGACCCGTGGGATCACAACGGCCTAGCCCAGGACCCAGAATCCGGGTGCTGCTTAGCTGGCCTCCCCAGGCCGAGACCAGGACTCTGTTGCTGGAAGAGAGTGAGCTGAGGAGCTCGTGACGACGAGGAAGTGGGTGAGGAAGTGTTATGTGCCCATAGGACGGGTCTGTTTCCTTGTTGTGGTTGTACAGATCCATCGACCAAAACAGCAGCTGCTAGCCCATGCCTTCCAAGCCCGGTTATGTTACCCCGCGGAACTGCTCCGCGGGGTTTTCTTGGCCGCCATCATTATAGACGTGGACGTTCAGGTCTCTCCTTTGTGGGGCCACTGGAAAGGTTTGAACCACCAAGCTTTAGGTGAGTAGTTGTATACAAACCCCTGTGCCAGCCGCGAGCTCTCGCGGTATGAAGGCGTCCTGGCGGCGTCGTGGCTGTGGTCAGTTTCTGTCCACATGGCGAGCAGTTGGGAGCCACCAGCTGCTCCGTGGGAACAGCTCCATCAGCAGTCACAGTCTTGGAAACCCCCTGGGAGCACTTCGACCTGTGAGTCAGCACAGACTCAGTGGCGGAGAGTTTGGTCTGGGTATAGAATTCGATCTGTATATAGTTCAATATGTCAAAAAAAAAAAAAAAAGGCAAAGCAAACCCACATTGTTCCCAGGTCAATTCCAGCTCATAGCACCTTGTAAGGCAGAGCAGGACCGCCCTCTTGGCTCTCCAAAGCCCCGAATCTCGTGGAAGAAGACTGCCACCTCTTTCCCCTCAGAGCCACTGCTGGGTTTAAACTGCTGGCCTTTACCTATCAGCTGACTTCCCCCTCACCAGGGCTCCCTACATGTGATGAAATCCCCAAATGAACACTCACACACACACACACACGCACACACACAGAGAGACCCTCCATAGAGAAAAGAGCGGGGGGAGTCCCAGCAAAATGTCTACAGGTTACAACATGACACCTAAAGACTGCACAACAAGCGGCATTATCCTCTAGAACAGATGGAGAACAAAGCATGTACTGCAAAGGTGCCAAGTAGACTTATTATCAGTAGCTGGAGTGGCTAATTAATACAGCCATTAATTCAAGTCCTAGTTCCACTCAATGGCAGTGGACATGGGTTCACTAATGGTTTTGGCTCATTCTAGGTTTCAGTGCCTGTTACTGAGTAGTAGTGCAGTTGAATTTCCCACCGGAATATAATAATTTCAGGACCTTGCATTTTGCTTCAGGCTTAGTCAATAACTTCACGTGCTCTGCTTATTATCAGGGAGCCCAGTGGGCTAAGAATTGGGCTGTTAAGAAGAAGGTCAGGAGTTCAAACTCAGCAACCCTTCCAAGGGAGGCAGAGGAGGCCGTCTGTTTCCATAAAGATGTACAACCTTGGGAACCCTATGAAGCGGTTCTATTCTCTCTCGTTGGGCTGCGATGACATCAGGGCGATTGATTTGGTGCTGGGTGCCCATAAAAGGCAAGTTAGCAAAGGGCTGTTTTCCATTCAAATGAAACAGGACTTAAGTCACATGTTTACAAACAAGGATTCCTGCTGCAGATGCCAGCCTGCCTGTGGCCGGCCATCAGTAACACAAACTGTGTGGGAAATCTCTCTTTTGAATCTTTCCCTTTATCATCATTGTCTCACTTTAATAGGACCATCAGCCGTGATGGATTTCTGGGAGAGTGTGATGACCGAGAGGACCTACCTCTCTTCTCTGAGTCGGACTCTTAATTTGCTTGGTAGCGTTAACTCTGTCCGTTGGCACCTGGAGAGGCGGCTGGGCTTATCTTGTTGGATTCTCCCTTCTCTAGTATACATTGTCCTCCTTCCATGAGCCTCCCCACCCAAGTCCCAGTGTCTTCATGGAGGGGGACTCCCGTTTCCACTGTGGGAAGTAATTTGATAAATAATTAACATGGCACCATGTAAATAATCTATGGGCAGTTCCACCGTAAAGAAGATGCCGTGAAAACAGAAAAGAGCAATCCTGTACAACAATGCATTTGCAATTCTTGTATTTAAGGTGCTGGTGATTAAATTGGCCTAGAAGAATCTCAGCAACAATCCTCATGGATTGGAGGAACATCAGTGCGAAGCCTAAACTAAAAGAATGCATTTTTAAATGGCAGCAGGCAGAGATGACCGAACTGAGTTTACATGCCTTACAGAATTTGCTTAGAACAGTGGCCCGAAGGTTGATTCTGTTTCATAGCACCCCAGGTGTGTCATGTTTGAGCAGAAGAGGGCTCCCTGGAATTTGTGGTAACTGATTTTTCAGAAGGAAGCCTTCACCAGGCCTTTCTTCTGAGGTACCTCCACTGAACCCATCCATAATACCACCCAGAGTTCAGCATCTCTGATAAGGATGCTGGTAAGGGAATGTAACCAAAAAAAAGAGTTCGGGCCTTTTGGGTCCTTTTTGCTTTATCTCATGGGGAAAGCTAGAGCTATGGCAGTCACCTAGAAGCACTCGTCAGCATTGGCAGTCAGGCGAGGGCAGAGATTGATCCATAATAAGCCCGTGGGACCAGCAGGGATTGGCCCAGTCGGCACGGGGCTCAGGCAGGACCTCTGGTGCCCAGGTGAATGGAGACTTGTTTGTCCTGCCCCTTGTCGGTGACAGCGGTCGGCAGATGTCCACAGCTGCTCTCGCCGAGCAGAAGGCTGAGCGGACGTCCTAAGACAAAGACTGAGCCGTTTGCTCTGTGGCTGGCTGCTCATCGCCAGCTCTTGGAGAACAAGACGATCGCATGGGCACTCAGTTGCCATACTAGGTGAAGGGGTGGGGGGTGGGGTGTAGCAATCCATTATTCTTCCATCGGGACCAACCTGCCTGGATTGTCCTCCTTGCCTCCCTCCCATTTACCCTGCTGGTGTCACCCTTAAAGCCATCATTTTAGGAGCAAAAGTACTTATGCATTTTTGCTGAGTTTCAGGATTTAATCTGCTGAGCAATGTGTCATTCAGGGAGCTGACCTGCGCTTTCCGGCTAGATAATGGACATGCTAATGTATCGCTTGCTTTCTATCGCCTGCCCAGAGTGAGCTGGGACAGCATCGTTATGCTCCGCCTGTGCCGTGAACTGAAGGAAGACACGGAGAATCTCTGCTGCTAAGCTCATTACACAATTGGGAACATGAGGAAGGAAAGTGTCCACATTTGGAATTTCTTATGGGTGGTGGGACATGGGGTGATAGAATAACCAATCACTGGACTCTGAAGTGGTATTCTTTAGATAGGTTTATTACAGCAGGCACTCCCCAGTAACCCCTGTCTTGTAGGGACTCACGCCACTCATGGTTCTGTGGAAGCCAGTGCTTCCCTGCGTAAGGCACATTGCTTCTCCTGGATTACAGTCACGCTCCCTGCCCCTGTGTCTCCCTGTCACCATGGCCTCCTCCAGAGAAGTCCCCTTCCAGCTCAGGGTTCTGCAGGGTTCAGGCAAACACCGAGTCTGAAGGAGAAAGAAAAGATGGAGCAGGAACAGCAAGTTTCCTGCTGCCCTCTCCCTCCCTGGGCAGGTTTGTGGCATGGGGTGGGGGTTGAGTCTGAGGGGTAAAAGTGTAGGCATCCCAGGGCTGCAGTATAATATGCAAACAGATACAGAGAGAGTGTGTGTGTGCGACAGTCAAATGGGAAGGGGCAGCAATTAAGAAAAAAATGTCTGCAAAGATGCCTGGCCATTGTGATGGCTTCTCGTGGCGGAGTCCGACAGCCCTGTGAGTGGGAGTTTCCCTGCTGCACAGTCTTCAGAGCTCTGGCAGGTTGGGAGCAGATAGCCCTGCAATGTCTTCTGAAGACCTCAGGGCAGACTGGAACCACCAACTGTTTAGTTAGTAACCCAGTGTTTAACATTTACGCCATCCAGGGACTCCCTGAAAGTCTCCCTGTGGGAGGACCGGCAGTTAAAAGAGAAAAGTCTGAGAAATGCTGCCTTGCAAGGAGGATGGAGGGCCCCTGACCTCTGTCCCCAAGCTTTCCAAAGCACACAGTTCCATCAGATGGATGATGGAACGTGCCCAAGTCCCTTTTTTTGGGGGGGTGGGGGACATATGGCCTGTGCTCACCTTGATGTGCTGGGGTGCAGGCCTGATGATGCAGGCTCTCCTCTCCACTCAACCCACGGGGCGTAGATCCCCAGCTAATGTCTCGTGGCTTTGCTCTGGCTCTCCAGAGGCCTGTGCAGTCACACTCAAATCCGGTCAGAATAAGGCAGATCTGGGAGTGCGGTGGTGAATGGCATGTGTCAGCAGCAGGGTCAGTGGTGGAATCCCCACCCCCTCCTCCCAGTAGGAGATGCTCGTGCACTTCCGGGCCTGTGTTTATCCTCAGATGCAGCCCCGTACACCTGTCCTTTGCAGGTTTCAGCAGGGCCATTGAACGAAGGAGGACTCAAAAACACTGAGGGTCCTGTTCCAAAAACCGACTGAGGAAAATGCCATGGGTCACAGTGGCCCCAACCCAGGCAAGACACTGCAGACAGTGCAGACCAGAGTCTCTGTCCCTATGGTGAGGCCACCGTGGGCCAGGAGCCGATTCAAGGGTCACTAACAAGCAAGAACCATAAACAAACAACAAACATCACCCTCCAAACAATGGCAGCAGCAACAATAAACAACCAACCCCCCTACCCCCCACACCAAACAACCAAGGCAGCAGCAGCAACAATAACAACAGCAATAAATGACAGACAGCCATAGAATGACTTGTAAGGGGAGCCACTAAAATACATGAAAGTCATGAGTGTCAAGGTTTGCTGCCGTTAGAGGAAAGGGATTTTTTCTTTTTATTTTCCATGAAAAAATTTATCTTAACATAAACCTTCTGCAAATTTCAAAAATTCCAAATAAGAGTCCTTTTCCAACCTGTCACAAAACCCTTCTGGCACTGTGTCAATTGCAATCCATAGTGAGGCTATAGAATGGAGCAGTGCTGGTCCGTCCTGGTTCTGAGGCTATGATCTGTCTTGGAGAACACACAATCAGCATGCTCCTGAAAGACAAGGCTGGTGGACTTTGTCCCACTGTGGTGGTCATGTGCCTATGTCAATTTCATGATTGAGATGTAGGGGTGGAGTCTAGCCTATTACTATGTAGATAGCCAATGAGGCCTCTGTGTGAGCATGGCTTTCTCCTGAGAATTCTGGGAAGTGTCGTGGTATTTCCCAGTTAAAGAAGAGAGACTTGACTCAGTCTCCAAGATGAGGAACCACTGACAAGATGACAGCGTCCGAGGAACTGTAGGAGCCAGAGAAGAAGCCACATGGCCTTACCCTGATGGAACCAGACCTCTGAAGCTGGAAAAGCCATGTGGAGACCCCTGCCAGTGCTGAGTTGCTTCTACCACCCCTGGATGCTGTGGATGGACCCTGAGCCCTAGAAGCACGGAGCCATAGGGAGACCCCTGCCAGCACTGGGATGCTTCAACTGCATGGACTTCATGAGTCAGAAGGAGTCTTTATAGACTGGTATTGGACATACGGCCTAATATTGGATTTATGACCTTGGACTGGACAGGGTTGGGATGCTTTCTCAAGGCTCCATTCCTCTTGTATATAACCTTTCCCTTATGTCCATATGCATGTCTATGAATTTGTTTCTCTAGTCTATCCAGACTGACATACCCACGTACAGTAGGTATTTTGTACATTGTGTCAGAAGAGACTAGTCCCTGGAGAAGTAGAAGGGAAACTCTTGACAAGATGGGTGGACACAGTGGCTGTGACCAGAGGGCCCTCAAACATGAGGATGGTGAGGACTGGGCAGCGTGGCTTTCCTGGCGTCAGGGTTGGGGGGTGGGGGATTGCCGTGAGATAGCCCCTCACAATGACAACCACAAACCTCACAGAGGCCGCCTGCCACATGTGTCTTCCCCAGAGCAGCTGCTGGATGGAGCAGCTCACGTTCATGTGTCAAGCAGCTGGTACCTAGGGACTGTCCTATCTGCCCGAGAGTAGGCCAAGAGGAGGGACGAAGGAGAAAGAAACAGAATTGCCAGCCCTCCCTGGGTCTTGCATTTGCCTTCTGCAAGGAAGGCTGGCATGATGGAGGACTGCAGGTCTCCAAGAAGAAGGGTGTTTCTTGAGCACATCTCAGACATCTCACTTCGACCATCCCCCGTTCTCTGTTTCTGGGGCCAAACAGCAGTTGTGCAGTGAGGATCTTCTGTGTTGATGGTCCAATGAACAGAGTCTGGGACTGACACGCGGAAGCCCCTTTGGAGATAGCTCCGTGGCAGATACCCCAAGGTGCTGTCACCTTGGGTTGAGCTCTGTCAGCTAGCAACTCCTCTTTAATAAGCAGTGAGATTCTGGAGAGGCTGGAGACTGGAATGACCCCTTCCTTTGCCATCCATGTTCATGAATGAGCCTGTCTGTTGGTGGGAGAATATTCCTTTCAGATCAAGCAGCTATTTCCCGAGGTCAGGCACTGCTCAGCACTTAACCGAGAGGTGACACACATGGGGTATGAGGGAATTGACTCAGGGAACCCCCAGATAGGAGAGTGTCAGCCTGCCTGACGGAGCAGAGAAACAAGTCATGGGTGTCAAGGGACTAGTACCCTAGGTGGCCAAAGCACAGTGTGTCAGCCAGATGAGTCTGTTAGTCTGTCAGCATTTGTGATTGACCCCATGAGATGTGAGGGGAAGCCAAAAAACGGAGGTAGGATCTGAAGGATGGGAATGGTGGGAGCAGATTTCAAAGTGAGGGGAGAATGTGAGCAGACTTACATCACCTGGTGTTCACAGCAACTAGCAGTGGCCTTTCAGGTTAGGATATCTCGGGGGATGTTTCAAAGCAATTCCCTTGTGTGAAGCCATGTGGCAGGGCTGAGCAATGAAGAGGAGGGGAGCGAGCAGAGGTAGGAGGCGGGATGGTTCTTCAGATGATCTGAGGTTCAATTAAAAAAAAAAGAGGGAAGCACTGAAGATAGAGCCCCGGGAGGGTAGTGGGTCTTCCCAGACCACCAGGAGCAAATTAAGAAGGAAAGAGAGGGGAAGGGAGTGGACTGCATCCTGGCCAGCCAAGCCCTGGGGAAGACATCCCTACTCAGGGCAGCCAATGCACAGACAGAACCAGGGTCTGGTCCCCTCAAGACTCAACTTCCCCTCGCTGACCCACAGTGCTAGGGAGACACCACTGGAGACAGTGTGGGAATTGTGCCCGGTCTGAAACCTTCACACTGTGGCCAGACATGAGGGGAGCACAATAGAGCAACATGGGAAGCAAAGTAACAAAGTCCTCAAGGAATCCCCAAAATAGTCTTTGGATTGGGGCAGGGGGATTGGACACCTCATCAGACTTGATTGGGAAACATTCATAAAGGTCAGCAGACAGACCTGGAACTATTTATAGGCTTTCTTCTTCTTCTTCTTCATGTCTATCTATATAAGATAGGAAGGATTCTTTACCATTCTGGGGAGAAAACAATGGGACTGACAGTTCTGAGGGGACATGAAAGAGGAGGAGGTGGGGGAAAGAGAGGTGGGGGGAGCCAAAAAACTCAGGAACAAGGCAACAATAAGAGATCTAAAATCAATGGCAGGGAGGGCATAGCATCCCTGGTGGGCTTTGATCAAGTGCAATGTAGCTGAGAGAAACTACTGAGAGCTGAAAGAAGGTTGAACATGTTAGTGGGACGGGAGGAAAGTAAAAGAAAATAGTGCAAAGAACTAGGAGGCAAAGGACATTTATGGAGGTCTAATTATAGGCATGCATATGCATAAATGTATCAATATATAACTACAGGGATATAGATCTATGAACATGTATTTAAATGTTAACAATTAAGGTAGCAGATGGATATTGGGCCTCTACTCAAGTCCTCCCTCAATATAAGAATGGTTTGTTTTAATAATCTTTCATTCTTTGATGCTCACCTTCTTGACAAGATCACTGTAGACAAAATGGGTGCATAAGCAAATGTGGTGGAGAAAGCTGACAGTAGCCAGCTATCAAAAGATAAAGCTTCTGGGGTCTTAGAGGCTTAAAGTTAACCAAGTGGCCACCTAGCAGGTCATCACACAGGAAGATCTGCCATGTGATGGGCTGACACAGTGCCTGCAGCAGTGGGTTCACACATGGCAGTGGGTTCACATGTGGCAGTGGCTGGAAGGATGGGGTGGGCTGGGCAACCCTGGTCTCTGTTGTCCTGAGAGTGGCCATGAATGGGAATGGAGCTGACAACAACACACAACCACACCCAAAGTGGTGGTGAGACTCTTGAATTGCCAGCTGTGCTTTACCAGCTACAGTGGTTTTGGAATATTGAGGCTAAGCTTCCAGGGATTGTGTAACAGGTAGATGCATTGAATGCTGATGTGAAGCAGCAAGACTTGAATGCCTGCCCTGTAGGTCTTTGCACCTGTCCACAGTGCCAGGCATGCGGGCCATGGGAACGATGGAGGGGTTGAGATCTCAGCCCTATGAGGTAATCATGCCCTCACATCAAGGAAGTCTATGTTCACCTTCCTGTGCCTCACTGTTCTCTTCTGAAAATGGGGGTGAGGAGCAATGCCCCATATTTCACAGAGCTGTTGGGGGGACTGAGTGAGTTCTCTTGGGGAACCGGAGGACAGAAGCTGCCCACAGGAAAAGCCGTGCTGCTGTGTGCTGTCAGGTGTGTGTCCCTGTGTGCTGTGTGCCCCCTGACCCTGTGTGCAGGAGCAGAACCAACTGCACGTAGGGGTTCCCAGACTGCGCTGCCCAGTGGAAGCAGATCTCCAAGCCTTTCCTACTGTGGAGCCCCTCGGTGGGTTGAACTGCCAACCCTTCTTTGTCAGTCGAATGCTTAATCACTGCACCCCCAGGGCTACGTTAGAAGTATTCTCAGTCCTGTAACTAGCCGGTCACCTGCCTTGTTCAGACTCGGAAACAGAACTCTGACGGATGAACTCCACTGATGGCGGGGCTTGCTCCAGGTTCTTGATTTGTTCAGGGGTATTGTGGGAGGGCATCATGGTCATTATCCCCAGGACAGGGTCTCTCTGTCCTCCCGTTTCTCTGTTGGTTCTTTCATCAGACTTCAACTCAGACAACAATTTCCCAACAAAGAAAACAGACCAATTTCTTTCAGGGATCATCAGGGGTGGTGGTAAAATATGAGTCTTCTGGGAGAAGTGAGAACCTTTCAGCAAGACTGGGGTCAGATGTGTCCTTACAGGTGGATGAGCACTTGCATACATTCCCTGGGAGCCCCTGGTGCTCAGTGCGGAAGTTCTGCACTGCTCACGCCTGTTGGTTTAGGGTTCTGGCTTGTTGAGTGACAATGACGCAATGGTTCTCCAAGGCCCCTGGGAAGAAATAAACCAAGGCTGTTGCCTTCTGGGTGGAGTCTTCATTTCTCTCTACCTCTCTTCCCTGGGTAGTGATTTGAAACTTGTAGGACATCCCTTTCACTGAATACACTGGGTCATGGGGATTGGTGTGGTGTCATCAGAAAAGGAGAAAGGAGTTGCCTTGTAGTCGAAACACAGAAACAAAAGGAAAGTGCTGTTTTTAAGGGTCTCCAGAATCCATACTGATTCAAGGTCTATGTCAATATGGAGTGAAAGACTGGAACAAGCAGGTGGCAACATTACTGAGCAGGTGAGAGAAAGGTCGGGAAGGAAGACCTCCCACAGCACTCCACGCACTGCTGGGTCAGAAATACCGATTTGGCCATTCAGGGGAGACCCTCAGAGCCAGCATCTCTGGGGTTGAAGTCCAGGAGTCTGTCACTCACCTGTGAGCTAACATGAGCAGCACTGAGCCACAGCACGCTTCCGATGCCCCAACCCATGTCTGCCTTGCAGGTGCTCCCCCAGGGACATCACATCCCCCCGAGAGGCAGCGGTCATGTCCGTGCACTGAGAACACATTGCTGTTGTGGTACCAAAGTGTTCTGTGCTGGACCAAGTGTTGCCTGACTCTTCCCCGTGACTTTCAAAGGCCTGTGTCATGGCCATCTCCACATGGGAAAGAACTCAGGCACAGAGCCACCACTGCCCACCTCACCCTCCAGAACGCAACATCGCTCAGTCCTGTAACATCCAGGATGATGTGGAGGTCACATCTTGTGATCCATGGGCTTTCACAGGCTGACAGGGGGAGGTGGGCAGCAGGCCTTTCTTTGGAAGACCCATCACCACAAAACGTAAACCGGTACCAACAGAGAACCAAACCAAACCAACTCACTGCCATCCAGTCAGTGCCCACTGATAGTGACTCTCTCCCCCTGCCCCCAACAGAGAGTGGATGGCTGAGCATGAGGGGCATTAGCCAGGAACTGAACCAGAGTCTCCTGATGAAAGATAAGAATTCAACCTTGGGGTGGCTACTGCCCACCTTTTCCCCCACACCCCATTCACTCACGTGGGAAAACATCAATTGGAAGAAGGATTGGTGGCTTCTGTGTCTAGTGCTTGAGAAGTAACCCCTTGTGACTGAGCAAACCCTACCACACTGAACCTTCCAGCCACTCTTTCTCTAGGAGCTAGAACACCAGGGCTCTGCTCTTCAAGAGTTCCAGAAAGGAAGCAGCATCTACAGAGAAGTGCTTGGATTTCTCACCTAAAGGGTTGAACGTTTCCCTTCATTGCGAAATGACCTTAAGGTAGTTTCCTTTCACTTGCTGGCTCAAGGGCATGCAAAGGGGGCTTGTGAAGGTCTTCCTTTCTTTTGAATATCTCCTTAACCAGCACCTGGAAAACCACCATTAGTGTCACCTTGCTTATGGTTAAGCCTCTCATCTGATGACTGCCTTAGCTCTCACCTGCGGAAAGACTCACCCAGAACCAGAAAAGGCAGTATAAGGAGCAGCTCCGGGGAGTCTGGGCATCTGGGGATGATACTGAGTGGTGCTGGAAGGAGGCAGGGGGGTTGTTCAGAAAGAAACACCTTCCCAAGAGTTTATTTCTACCCATCATGCATCCGGTAACCTTGACTCTTAGCCATTTCTCTGGACAGCATGGCTGTGGTGGCCAATCAGCCTTGGGCAGTGCTAGACCCTTCCTATCCAAGACCCCTGAGATCTTCCTCTCTCTGCCAGCTGGGGTCTCTCAGCCAGACCCTGTCCCCTTTAGTTCCCTGGCTCCCTCATGTTCCTGATATTATCTCCACGATGCACCACGCTGCTATCAAAACCAAGGACTTCAGGAATCCAGTAAAGAATCACGTCCCCCTGGATATGGTGTTTTCACAACCATGGGTTTGGGTCTTCTGGAGTGTGTGGCTAACCTTTGTTATGTTTTCTGTAAAACTCATTATATAGATGTACATACATATGCCTACATACACATATTCATATATTTCAGATAAAAGTAAAGAGTTCAAATCTCATCATGGTTCTTTAAACAACTAGGGCAATGTATTTTGATGTTCATCTTTCAAAGATTCTCCTTCCTCCCAATTATTACAGAACATGTCTTATTAGATACAAGAGAAGCAAAGAGGGGAAACCCCCTTTAACCTGACTTCCTCTTAGTTTGTTTAGAGGGACAAGGTCACCAATGATTTTTGAAAAGGGGGGGGGGGTAGAGGCCCAGATACTTCATGGAGCCAGAAAAGCTCCCATTTTCTTTCCTGCCTTAAAACACACACCCTCAAAAAAGAATCAGAGCCTGGAAAAGGAGAGCTCTCTGTTTGATTGTGTAGGGAAAGTGGTGAGTACCTGCATATTCGGGAACCTTTCATGCAGTGGGTTTCCAAATGTATTAAAAAAATAGACAACAGCTCCACCAAATGAAAGGCACCTTGGCTCTCTATTCTGAATTTCAGCCTCGGAGGTTGCATCATGGCTGTTCTATCACACTTATGGGCTCCGATGAAAGGAAAGAAGATTGGACATTGAAAGCTGAAGGTCATCCATACAGTTGTTCCAATAGCAATCTGTGTGCCGTTAACCCTGCGGAGGAAAAGTAATTACCCTTTGGCTTCTTGTGACCCCAACTAACCTTTGTTGAAGGGCCGGAGAAAATAAAGGCTGACCATCCGCCTGCCCTGGCTGCCCTGGGCTTAACCTGCTGTGTGAATAGAAAACAGGCCAACAATAGGAGGAGAAGGTGTTGCCATGGAAATAGCCCCGACCAAGAAGCCAAAATCAGAAATTTATCACAATTAATTGTTTTATTAAGAATCTCCTATCTCCTGGATCATTCCCTGGGGGTGAGGTTTCTCAGAGTGGGGGTGGTGGCATTTTCTCATTTATATCTTATGGAGAGAAAATTTCTGCTGGAAGAGATGAGGCACCCCCTACAGGAACACTATTCTGAGATATGGTTAAGCCTGGACAGCTTGGCTGGAGAGGAAGGATCTATATCTTGCCATAATCTATCAAGACACAAATGCAGAGGGCGAGGGCCACAGCACTGCATCCGACCAGGAAGCCAGCAGAGGGGCGGGTTTGGACAGCTGTCTCTAATATTTTCAGGGACTGTCCCCTGTCTTGACCAGGTCTGGAAAGGGCAGGCCATCACACTTTAGCTGTGTGTTAGTGAGAAGAGGAGCGTCCCCTTGCCTCATCCTGATTTTATCTTGCCAAATGGTGTATGTTTTTAAGGTGAGTTTGTTCACACTGGAAAATCAAAACTTGACCCCCACTTAGGACCAGATAAAGCTAGACTCGCCCCAAACGTTCCATCTGCCAACAGCTAATTGAAGGCAAAAAAAAAAAAAAAATAGAGTGAGCTTGCAACCGCTGTTTTTTATTGTTGCTGTTTAATGGAATGGCTACAACTTATCTCTAAAATATATGGACCATTACTTAGAAGCAATGAGATTTTTAACACCAGACTATTTTTATTGTTATTCACAAGGCAAAGGTAAAACCAGACTTTGAAATTAAAATTATGTTTTGTTCCCCTCCCTCTTGATTCTTTTCATTCTTTTGTAGGTGCTATTGTTATTTGGGTTAATTGTTGAGCAAATAAGAACTGGATATCCATTTACTTATTTATTTATGGTGGGGTGGGTCCTAGAGTAATGTGAAAGATTCGTTTGTGGTATTTCCTAACTAGGGAGTTTGTCGTGTTAATCAGTTTTTAAAATAATCTGAGGCACTAAGACAAAGCAGGCGGTTAAGCGCAGATATTGATTTTCTCTTTAATGGGCTGATCCGTCCGTGAAATTTTAACCACCGAGGAAGGAGAGCGCCCCATAGCAGGTGCGCGTCTGGCTCACAGGGCCAGGTTTTGCTTTATTTTTCCGTCAACACGAGTTTCAGTCACACATTTTAACTCCGGTGCTTCTAGGTAATGAACCTCATTATGAATGGGGTGGGGGGTGGGGGCGGCTAGTGCTGGGCTGTCATTTGCACGAGGAACATACGTTTCACAGAAACAAGCTCACCCCCAATAAATAAAGAGTCTCTGGCCCTCCACCCACTAACGAGGAGGCCGGGTGGAGGGCTTCTCTCGGCCCAGGCTGTGCCTGCCTTCCATTCCTCACCGTTCTGGGCGCTGCTCTGACCTGCGGCCAGGAGCCTGACTATTGCCAGCACCCCAGGCAGTCCAAAAAGGCACCTCTGGAAGCGTAGATGGATCCATCGCACCCGGTTGGAGGTTTGGGGCAGGACGTCAACCTTTCCCACGGCCCGAAAGGACCATGTTCCGGAACTGGCAGCAACACACGTGTCAAAATAAACCCGAAGCCAATTCCTGTGGTCGCGCTGACTTACCTTTTCGCAGCCCATGCTCACGACCACCCTTCCTCATCCCATGTGCTCCTTCCCTGCCGCCAAGATGCACCCAGAACGTTCCTTCTGGTGCGGAGGCCCCGGGCCTTGAGTGGCGTCCTTGGGCCTCCCTGGCCGCGGACCGTCTCCGTCTTCTGCGTGTATGAACGAACGCTCACCTTCCGGGGGCTCGAGTCCCGGACAGCGTGGCCGAGGCAACTGGACCGGAGTGAGGACGGTAACGGGGGTGGGGTGGCGTGTTGTTGTGCCTGTTGGGGTGAGTACACGGGTAAGAGGGTGATCAATTGGGAAACAGCATGCAAAGCTACCCTTACAGAGAGGCAGCGACTATTCCCCCATGCCCCCCGCCCCCCATCCTACCCCATTCACAATGATTTCCTTGAGCTTTCTGCCAGGCTGGGGTGGGGTGTACGATAATTATGACCGAGTACAGACACTTTGCCAGACAGAGTTTATTTGTGGGCGGCCTCCCTGTTGTTTCCCATTTGGCCTAGAGCAGCAAGCTCATGCATACTTGTTTTGTTTACATGGAAATCTCCCCCAAATAATTTTGTAAGGGACCAGATATTTCAATAAATGGGAGAGAGCATTTACTGTTTATGCTGAGGAAGCTTACACAGTTACGTCTGCATGTAACAGAGTTGAAGGTGAGCCCAACTGAAATAAGTCTTCTTCCTATCTGCCTCTCACCACATCACTCCTCATCTTTAAGTCTTTGTCTATAAACTTAGGCACTAAATCAACCCGCGGATTATGCCGTGCCCGTGAGGAACTGAAGCACAAGTCCTGATGCAATAAATGAAGGGATAGAAGGTGATAGATACATGTGGGGAAATGCGGAAAGTGCTCTTCCTGTCCATGTTGGATGGATACATTTTAAAAACAATTTGTAGTTTTGTTAACAGGGTTTAAGATCATTTATAAGGCTAGTGCACACGATTGAAAAAACAACACCGTATGTTACCAATAGAGCCGAAGATAAGTTTTAAGAGTTAAAACATAAACACTTAAAAAATAGCAAGGCAGCTTGTTAAGATAATTTCACACTAATTGGATGCTTTCAATGCTTTCAATAGAAGGAGGAGCTGGAAGCTGTTTTAACATCTTATGGGAATTAATACTACGAGCTCCGAGTTAAGTGAACTGAAGTGCTTTGCACTCTTCTGACCCACATAGTACGGAAAACCCCTCTCGGTGAGCTGTGGAGAGTAACCGGCCATCTCTGGAGTCACATCTGGCATCTCATGTGCTGGAGGCGGTGTCTGGCTCTGACATTCCCACCGCGCCTGGGCTCAAAAGATCTCCAAACCGGAGAAAGTTATGCAGCATCAGGGTCCCTCATCATCCAGTCTTCTCAAACAGAGAGGGTGGGGGGTGGGGGGGGCGGGACACAAGACGGCTGCTCTTCCTATCTCTCCAGGACCATAGTACATCGTGCAAATATATTTAGGTCTACTTACATACATCGCACCAAGACAGAACGAAATAAACCCACATTCCAAAAAACTAATCACATTTATTTCACCCAAAGTCTTATAGGGTTTATACTGACTTGGAAACAAGGGGTAAGAATTTTCTAAAGTATCCCGTCACATGCAGCCACGAACACAGTGCCATTTGAAAGCGAACGCACAGCTTGGTTTAAAGTCACAGCCCTTAGAGTTTACTCGGCCACAGTCACACGCGCGCACCCGCCATGAGGAGCTGCCCGTGGGGCTTTGTGCTTGCAGCCCCCCCACCACAGGCACGTACATACAGGCGGGAGCCTTGAGCCCCCCGAGCAACCACCCTAAAAGTTACCTTCAGAATGGAGGGCTGGAGCACCCTGGATTTCCAGTGAGCCAAACTCTTATCTTCAGCAGAAGCTCGTGAGGTTAAAAAGTAGTTCCTGTCGGCAAGCTCTTCCTGCTGGTCGTCTCAGCAAGCGGCGCTCCCACGTCGGCTTGCAATTTTAAAGCCTGTGGATAACTTGGCGGTTGTGTCAACTCACGCTTGCCGACCCCTCGCTCCCCTCTCTTTGGGTAGAGGTGGCGAAAAGGCTTCAGGATCCAGGCCGTGCTTCGTCTCCCTCCTTCCGGGAAATACGGCATAGGGACTCTGAGCAAAGAAGGGGAGAGTGCAGTCCACACATGGCAGGCACCCCCTCTGTCTTGCAGCTCTGGAGAGGGGGATTTTTCCTGCAGGGGGACAAAATCTGCCCACACGGAAGAAATAATCACTGCAGTTCAGTCTACTGCCACCACGACTGTGCTCTTTTTCTGCCCTCTCTCCCTCTCCCTTCTCTCTCTCTCTCTCCCCCTCCCTGTGTGCGAGGCCCCAGCTGATTCAGGCCGCATCCATCCATACATAAATCATTCCCCTTATTCTATTGGTTACATGGTACATGACAAGTATTGATTTTTTCCGTTGCCTCATTGCTGGAGAACATTTGGTTTTTTTGTGAGACAGAAGAAGGGGGAAGCATTCAAAAAACAAGCCTCTAACCAAATGAAAAATCTTAGCTATAGTTTTGTCTAAATCACCACCATCACCACTACCACTACCACCACTACCACCACCACCACCACCACCACCACCACCACCACGTGGCACCATCATGATGCAGACGTGTACCATGTTAATGAGACATATATTCTGTAAAGAGCATGCTTCTGCTGTATGTTTGCATGCTCTCCAAAACACCCTCTTTTAGAATATAATATCATTGCTTCCACTTGGAAGGGGGCTGGGAGTTGGATGGATGCAGAGAGAGGTGGGTAGGGGGTGGGGTGGCTGGCTATTTGTGCAGGGCAGGAAGACAACAGGCTTAAGTCCTGGAAGAAAAAGAAAGTTGTATGGAAATGCAACTTGCTTTTTTTTTTTTTTTAATCAGAAATGGCAAAAATAATACCTCAGGGCCAACAGGCATGAAGAGAATAGAGAGAAAGGCTGGCTTGTTTGGGTTTGTCATGTGCACTCAGCAAAGATCCCATCAGGCCTTGATTGTGGAGAGAACGTGCCTCAGTTACCAGGGTGCTGTGTCTCCCTCTGGTCAGGAAGAGGGACAAGCAGTGCTGTGAATGGACCACAGTTTAGGGTTCTGACACCTGGGTACTGGTGACAGAGCTCTCTTGAGAACCCGTTCTCAGTGTGCGCACACACTGGAATAAGAGGCTGTTATTTGTCACCAAGAGGAATTTGTTATAAAATGATATGGGGTCTTGGATTCTACGAAAAGTGGTTTTATTCTGAAATATCAAAACAGTTTCTTTATGGCGTAATACTATCCAAATCCTCATACCACTCTATGAGATCAAGACATCGCTAGAAGAAGGCTATAGTGTTCAAAATATGTGGGATCTTAAAGTCCCTATATGATGTTGTGAACCTCTATTACAATTGGTTATTGATCTAAGAAAGAGAGAAGCTTAAGAACTAAAACGAAAACAATTGAGCACGTGACGCAGGTGACAGGACATTTCCTTTTGGAATCTACTTCCAACCATCAAGTGACAAATTTACTGTGCACACATTGCAAATGAGAAATTCAATGTCCTCTTTAGCCTACTATATATCTGTACAATATGCTTCTTAACTATTTACTTTCTCTGTACATAAAGGTCCATTAAGTTCAGTCATCATTAACCCGGAAGGGAAGTCAGTGTAGGATGTCTCCCGTTTCCACTCTCGAAAGCTGTGCCGCCGGATTCTTTGTGTCTGTCTTTATCCTTCATGATCCTGGCCCTTGTCGGAGGTTGGCGGGAGAGTCTGCCTTGCAGAAGGTTCGGGGGAGCTGAGTTCCCTGCCTCTAGCTTGTGCACCTGGCAGTTTGGGGCCCGTTGGTGTCTGGACAGCCACGGCACAGAAAACTACATCTCTTCTTTATTTCAAGGTGCTTTTCATGAAAGAGAGCATCTCTTTTTACACCAATGGCCATTTCCAGGGAAACCGCATTTAAAATCTGAGTCGTGACTTGTGGAGGGGTGCATGAAATTTTGTCCAAAGGTGCTTTGTTTTGCTTATGTGCTTGTTCTTCTTCTGGACTACAGTAATCTCTCAGGCAGTCACCAAGGAGAGGAACATGGCCTCTCTTTCTACCTGAATCCTGAAAGAGTTCTGTAATGAGACTTGGAGCATTTTAGATTTCAGGGGAAAACAGATGAGTACACAACAAAAAGACATAACTCATGTCACTGAGCTGCACACATAGAGGTATCAGAAACACAAGTGATTTGCCACATGTCGATGAGGTTAAGTCAAAAAAGTATTATTGCAAATCATAGAAACACCTATTAAGCAGAAATATCAAAAATAAGAAGCTGCTATTTCTTGGCATATCCATCATCAAAAGCAGTACCTCTCTAAGCCCTTCTCCAAAGACTTCTTTGTTCTTTCATTCACACCAGGTCTAAATGGTTGTTTGGCATCCTTAAGGGATTTGAATAGTATTCCTTTTAACTGTCCTTTGAATTTGGGCCAAACAAGGAAGGATGAAGGAGCAAGACCAGGACCATCAGCTGGGTTTTCCCAACAAAATTCTTGGAGGACAGCCCTTGTTTCTCTTGAAGAATGAGCAGATGCCTTATGGGCTAGACAGAGAATTAAAAAAAAATCCTTGGTGCAACTTTCATGGCTCCTTTTCCTCGCCAGTATGTATGAGGTTTTCTTGAAACTTCAATAGGTCCCCATGACTTTCCTATGTCCTTGAGAAAATCTATCAAAATTACCTCTGTGGGATTCTAATCATAGTAGCCATTGCTTTCTGAGTTGATTTTTCTGTCTTGGATTGAACTGACCCCACTGAATCCATCAGCAACCACTGCTCTGACTGGACAGTTAAAAAGACGCCCAAATTAGACTAAGACAAACATCACTGAGATAACCATCTGCAGCCATTTGCTACCCACAGAAGCATGTCTATACAATTCTCGGAGAAGAAAAAAACTTGTACATGTATGAACCAGAATCACAATAGCTATACTTTTTGACTTACCTTGGTATTTTTCATAAAATCCTAAGAGAAACACTTTAAACTGGGCCTTAGCCTTTTCTGTTTCATCCTGTCCCAATTCAACAGCTTGAGCAAATGTTTCCTGAGCAGTGACTATGAGCCAGTGACTTACTGAGGAGAGGTGGCAAGGCCCTAGCTTTCTGGGGGCACAGTGAGTCAGCCCACTGGGTACAAAGGCTGCTCTCATGGGTGTGAGTTCTCCCCTGTCCATTGCTCAGTGCTCCCTGAGCACCCTGTTCCTCTAGAAACATGACATACTCACACTAAGTCAGTAAAAACCAAAGAGGTCTTATTTGAGTGGCTCATCTTTTTTAGCTTCCACAAGATATTGAGTGACCAGGGCAGAGCCTGGTCCCCAGGCACACATGCCAGCTAATGGTTACTGTTACTTTCATGCCGACTTAGACCGTGTTCTATGAAGCTGAACTCGTGATACACACACACACACACACACATTTCTTGATATATAGGACTCACACTATTGTATAAGGGGGCAAGTTCAAGAAGTCTAGCAGCTTCCAAGTCTCTGGTCCAGATGTTCAGCTGAGTGCCTCTCCTGACTTGAGTGGTTATGGGGACTGATGAAGCCATGATTAGTCAGAAGACCTTTGTGACTGCAAAGGCAAATGAATATGGAGTTGAATGGTCAGACAGCAGTCCACCGAGGTCTCCTAGGACCAGCAAACAATATGGCGGGCCTTTGACCCAAGTCCAGAACCCCAGAGGTCAATGAACCAGATGCAGGATCAAGACACCTTTCCCACAGGCCATGTATGTTGGAAACAGGCCACATCCCAAAGGAGACATCCTGTTTACTAATTACATCAGAGATGTCATCTGGGTATGAGAGTTGCATCTCTCCCCAGTCTTACAAGTGCTTGTAAGATCTGCTCACAACAGATCCCATTATGGAAATGATCACATTGTGTTAGATCTCATCGGGGAGATTAGTAGGTCTTAACTGCCTAACCATGGATACTCTGGCCCAGCCAAATGGATACAAAATCTAACTCACTCACAGATGTGGAGTGATTTCAAAGAAGGGTGTCCTGCTATCAGAGTTAACAATTAGTGAGCACTGATGAGGGTTACCTGAATTGTTTTATGTGATTCCCAGCTCTGCTTTTAAATAACCTGCTTCTCATCCTCATTTTGTAGGTGAGGAAACTGAAGCTGGGTGCCTATGGCCACCCAGAAAAGACTTGGTGGGATATGGACTCAGACAGGGTTTCTATGGAGCTTCTGAGCTGCCCTTACCATCAAGTGTGGTGGGTCGATGGTGCAGATATTCTGGAAGGGCTTTATCTAGAGAAGGGCTCACACAAGGGTGATCCAGCAATGGAGAGCTCTGCCGGGGTCCCAACACCATCTTTTAGGAGCAGCCTGGGGTAGGTGCGCTCAGTTGAATTTCAAGGTTTCTTGGAGACCCTCACATGCTGCTGCTGTTGTGGTTGAAGGGCCTTAGAGTCTGGTTCAGGCCAGAGGAAGCCCGTGCATGACAGAGCCGAACCCTGCTTGGCCCCGCACCGTGCTCACTGTTATCCTTCTGCTGGAGCCCCTTGGTGTGGCCCGGGGTCTTTCTTTTTCACTGCCTGTCCACTTTACCAGGCACAATGGCCTCCTTGAGGGACTGGTTTCTCTGGACAACATCCATAGTACCTAAGAGGAACTCTCGCCCCCAGTGCTGCTCTTGGGTCTTTCCTTCCCAAAGATGGTCACCGAGACAGTACAGATAGTGAGTGAATTCTCCTCAGATGATCACCTGTAATGCTCATTTCTAAGAGCCTCATAAATTCTGTGGTTTGAAGAGATAGAATTTTTGTGGAGGTGGTTGGGTATAATGTTTACATCCCACTCCTTAGGGGAGGAAGACAGTTCAAAGCATTCTTGGGGAAAGGAATGCTGTTTATTACATGTTCCTTCTCTTACTCAGGGTTCATGGTACATCAGAGTCATATGATTCAAAGCAATTCATGCAGGTGATGAGAGCAGGTAGTATTTCAAAATATTACACATAACAGTCATTATAGACTTGAGAGTGGATGTCAACAGCATATTGTCAGACACACATTTCTGAAAGTTTAATCTGCTCGATTATATCAAACCATTGCTTTGGGGCTTCCCTGTGCCCACCTGACTAATTTATTTGCCAATTCCAAAACTGAGATCCTCAAGTGACTTCACAGCGGTGGTAACCAGAGAGCAATCTGCTTGCTCCCCAGTCTGTACCTGCAGTAGCCCAGGCCCAGCAAACCAGGGCTGTTTAACATCAGCAATCATTTCGTGGTGTAGATGAGGAAACAAAAGTGTTGTGGGTGGGAGAGAGAGGAAACCACCCATCTACCCCAAAGAAAGGTTATGTTACCTGAATTTATTGCTTAGCAACAAAGGCTTTACCTCCAGAGAATGCTATTTTACGGGTTGCCGGGTAACTGGCTGTGACAATGATCAAACAGCTGGTCTACCCTTCTATATGTCCTTTGACCCTAGCCAGCTGACCGAGGGACTGCTCACAGCTTCCGACAACAGACAGGCATCTGGTACTGAAGAGTCGACAGCAGACACAGCCGTATATATGGTCTAGACAGCCATGCAGAGTTAAGTTTCAACTTGAAGACCTTGCTCCCCAGGATCTGAAGAGCCAGCAGCTACTTGAAGGATGGTTGTGGCAGAGGAGAATCCTAAATCAGTTTTCCACTAGATGGCTATCTCATGGGGTTGGGTGAGGGGAGGGGGAGGGAGGCATTGTTTCCGGTAATGGGACACAAAGCTAGATGTTTTCTCAAGGATTTGAAGAAGCTGGTGCACAACTGGGTGTTTGAAACCTTTTTAATGATCACTGCTGATTGGACCTGGCTATTGAATATAACACATGCCCAGTAGGTTAGAATCTCCCAATACTTGCAGACACACATTTAGCAATCGACCCCAAGAGGATTGCATTGGGATAGCCTCCTGTTAGAGGGCTCTATGTAAGCCAGGATAATCGATCACACCTTCTGGTTTTGACCCTGAGGAGAAGGAAAACAATTCTGAGATATCTGCTTGCATGTGTTATTAGCACTATGTCTTTCAGAACATAGTGCTTTTGTATCGGGCAATACATCCCCCTCTATTTCTGAACCCTCAGTCACCTAGGCTTCAATTTATAGTCTTACACATTTAGTACATACAAGTAATGCATGCACGGTATGCCTAGAATCATTTGAAGGGGACCTCATTAGTATCGTCTCCTCTTCCTGCCTTCGCAAGGCCTCTGGTGACACCCAGAGAAGACCTGCTTGCTAGGCTCTTGGGCAGTCTGGTGGACACTGACTAACACTCCAGAAGGTGTGTGTGTGGGAGCAGTCCCTCTACCAGCCATGCTGCAGGGGCAGTGGAGCCGCTGTTATCAGGGGAGAGGGACATTGTCAAGGCTGCCCTTCCCCTGAGACCCATGATCGACACAGGGGAGCAGCAGCCAGGAAATCAGAAGGATGCGCTACATGGGACAGCTGCTGCACAAGGTCTCTTGAAGTGACAAGGAGCAAAGTTGTCACTCTGAGCACTGGGGCACACCTGGCCCCAACCACCTCATGGTGTGCGAATCCTAGACACTAGATAAGGGAGGCTGCAGAAGGAGGGATTCATTTGAATTGTGGTGTGGGCAAAGACCCACACGCCACAGGCTGCCTGGAGATCAAACAACCCTGTCTTGGAAGAAATATAGTCAGAATGCTTCTTAGAAAAGAAGATGCCAAGATTTTGCCGCATCTTCTTTGTATGCATTATCAGAAAGGACCAATTCCTAGAAAAAGACATGCTTGGAAAAGCAGAAGGTCAGAGGATGACAGGAGGCCCAAAATGGGATGGACTGATATGGGGTGGGGGGTGGGGGACTGGCAGCCACAGTGGGCTCACACTTGGCAATTGTGAGGCTGGTGTGGGACCAGGCAACATTTCCTTCTGTTGGACAAGGCATTCCCATGAGGCAGAGCTGATGGAAAGGCACTTGACAATAGCAGCAATAGAAACAACACAGCACCACCACAGTACACCTCAACTCTCAGTATCCATTTGTTTGGAATGAATGACCAAGTGAATCCAGCATGACCTACCCACCGTAGTAAGTGGTTCCAAAAATCTGATCCACATTGATGAGGTGAACACGTGTCACTAGATGGATGTTTGAGAGTACTGAAAGGAACCTGATGTTCTTATAAAAGCATTTCATTCTTTATCTATCATAACAAATGTTATAATGGACATTTTCCACACAGGCAGTGTTTGCCATCTGGAACTACAGTGGACAGTTAGATAAGCAAGCTCTTGGTTTTTAGTGAGGAGAGAGGGAGACAAAACTCGTCTGTAATAAGATGCCCAGTAGCTGGAGCTCACGAATGACTCTTGTCATTATTGTTATTAGGTATGTGGCAGTCACCTAATCTGCTGTCAATTTGAGGATTAAGAGAATAGGGATGAAGCCTAGTCTGTCAATATGGAGATAGCCAGTGAGACCTCTGTGCGGACATGGCTTTCTCCTGAGAATTCTGGGAAGTCTGGCTGCATTTCCCCCTTGGAAGTGAGAGATTCATTTCTCAGTCCCTTGGAGATGCTCTACTGACAAGATACAAGGCTGACTCCCTGGGAAGCATTGCAGCTGACAAGACACATGGCAGCATGCTGACAGACCCTGCGTCCTGGAAACTGGAGGAACCACGGGGAGACCCCTGTCAGTGCTGAGATGCTTCTACCACCACTGGATACACAAGACTCTGCACCCACTCGCCTGTGATTGTCCTGTTGTCATTGCATGTGCTTCATGAGTCTGAAGAAGACTTCATAGACTGGTATCAGACATAAGGCTAATATTGAACTTATGACCTTGAACTGGACCAGAATGGGATATTTTCTCAATGTTCAACTGCTCTTGTATATAAGCCTCTTTCTTATGCACATGAGTGTCAATGGATTCATTTCTCTATTCTACTCGGACTAGCACAGGTGTCATCAAAGGTTTCCAACTTACTCACATCCAACAGATTGAAGCACTGCTGGCCCTGCCATCCTCACACTCAGTGCTGTGCCTGAGTCTGTCTGGGCAGACTCCATTGCCTGGAGCATCTTCCTTTTCTCCTCTCCAAGCAGGAGCCCGTTCTCCAGCGACAGGTCTCCTGTGGTCACATGCCTCAAGTTCACCAAAGGAAGTCTTACCATCCTTGCTTCCCTGGAGCACTCTGCCCATTGTTTTCCAACATGGATTGGTTTGTTCATGGAACATTCAATCATCTTCACCAACATCATTCCAGGGCACGAATTCATCTTCAGCCTTCTTTCCTCACTGTCCTACTGGAATGAAGAGAACCCTAAAGGCACAGCACCTTTACCTTTGTATCCTGCCTGCTCCCATCCTCTGTTGTCGATGTGTCCGTGAGACAAGGACTCAAGGAATATGTGTCTTTCAAAGTGCTCAAATGCCAGAGCACACAAGTTATGTTGCACATACCAAGATGATCCCATGCTTCCTCACACACAGCAAAGTGTGATTCCCTCCCGAGTTGGTTTTCTGGGGTGGGATTCATCCGCCCCTGACCAGGGCTTCTAACTGGAACTTGCTTCTCTATCACTCTCTGGGCAGGAGATGCATATCTGCCTTCGCTCAGCCATTCCTTCCTCCTAAAATGTCTTCATCAATAAATGACCCACTGCTTTTGCCTTGGTCACAGCCAAGCATCAAGGGAAACTCTGACCCCACTTACCAGAACAACAGAGAGGCAGAGTTTGATGACCTAAGGTTTGTTTAAAATAATGTGCTTTAATGGATTAATGGACTTTCTGCAGAAGATGCTCATCTGACACGGGGGGTTCGTTGAGTGGTGAATACAATCAGATAGCCCCTGCAGGTCCTAATGTCTCCAGGACGCCCTTCAATTCCCAACATACACACTCTGGAGTGCTGGCTTTTCTGTAGACTGAGAAATAGCCTCGCCGTTTGGGGTGATAGAATCAGAACTGAGAAATCATATAACCGTGCCGGCCTTTCTAAGTGTTGCTTAGTTTTTTCATGAATCAACTTCGGAGTCTCAAATGAATACATGCTGCCACATACTAAGCAGCCACTTTACCTCTCCCACCACTAATTCTTACAATCTGCATGAAGTGTAGTCATCATCGATGGAGGACATGACGGCATTAGAGATGTGATACATGTGGCACCCTAGCACATGTCGGCACACTCTTATTTGAAATAGGGTCTGTGTTATGTCAAGGAAGACAGGTGTGTGCCAAACCTAATTGCTTCCAGGTTAGCAGCTGTCCACGGGAGGAGACTGGTGTGATGGGCACTGAAGATCACCAGAGCGGTCGGTGCCCCCACGAGCCAGCCCAGGAGCTCCAGATGCTGCTGGCACCTTCTGGTAGCTGAAATTGATGAGCCAGGGCCTCTGGCTAGAGCTACGTGCTGAATGGAGAAAAGAAGGCTCTGTTCCTTCTAGTGCCTCACTTGTAGTATGACTATTAAGTGAACCCCTTATAGGGTGGCTAACTGCTCCCTGGTGGGGCTGTGGGTTCAGCAGAGGGCCCATGACCCACCTGAGAGCATGCGGCAGCCGCTTCTGCTGGGAGGTCGACCTTGGACATGGGGTGGGGGAGCTCGGCTTGGGCCTGTGCAGGTGGCGTGAGTCAGGCGGGGGCGGTGTGGACGTCGTGGTCCGAGAGCTGGGATCTTAAGCTGGTTGCTGGACTCCGAAGCCCATGTTTCATTTTGTTTTGTTTTGTTTTTCTGAACGAACCACGCTTGCGCTTGTAAAGGGAGAAAACAGACAAACAAAAAAACACGTCAGACAATCATTTGAAATCCACCATCCCTTTGCAGACGTGTTCTTTTGAGCTTTTGACGTTTATTCCACGAAACATTCCTTATGACTCTGCTCTCGCCCGGTTAGCAGCCTCATAACCCTGGGGCTGAGCGCTCAGTGCGCTACACTGGGGGGAGAGCTGTGGCCAGCACGGGACCCAGGGCCACTTCTGTCCCACCCTCCAGGATGGTCGCGTGTCCAATTGACTTGATAGTAGCCGGCTTTGGATTGCCCCTGAGCGGTGGTCACCGTGGGTGGAGGTGGATGTACCAGGAGCCTCTGTGAGGAGTGACAGGCACTGCGCTCTGGGGGGAGCAGTGGGGACACAGAGGGAGCCCCTGCAGGAGGAAAGCCTGGAGGAGGGATGTGAGAAGGTGGGGTTGGGAGTGGGGGGGTTGAACAGGCTGATGGCGGTTGGGGAAGGTGCCCTCTTTTCTCTGGACCTTGAGGTGGGAGGAGTGCCCACTGGGCAGAGAAAGCTCTGAAGTTCCTCCAAGCCAACAGGATCACAGCACTGAGGAGGAGGGCGCTGGGGCAAGCGGGCCGTCAGGGGAATGGCAGGTGCTCTGGTGACAGAGAACTGCCCCCCAGGGTTTTCTGGAGCTTCCTGTTTGGGAGTGAGCCACCAGCCCTCCCTCCTACGCTTAGTAGGCCAACTGTTGGCGACTCGAGGACTCTGTTGGCGAGGCTGAAATGTAGCAGTGCTTATGGTGATGAGATTGGACGTGACAGGAGGAGGGAGTCTTTGAGTGCTGTTTGTCTCCATAATTTTGGGTTTCTCTTCCTTGGGTCTCTTTCTTCCTTATCAACATTATACACGTTTGTGACAGAAACTCTAGGAATTAGAAATGCATGAGCAAGTCGGAAACACAAGTCGCCCAGGCTCCGGCACAACTAGCGCTATTTCCTTCCATCCTGTTCAGAGGTGCTGTGGACTTCTGTGTTTGACTCTCCTTGTGCAACTTCTTCTCATGCAGCTTCATCTTCGCATGGTGATGGTTTATCAAACTTGTGGTAGAAGGCTGGCCGGTGCCTTTCTAGGCCAAGTTTCTCTTGGGAATTACCCACGTTGAGTGGGCCCCGTGTCCACTGGCAGCACTTGACTGATCCAAGTGGGGTTATTCTATTATGCTCCCCACGAGATTGGCACTGCAATGCAGAGGAGCGGAGGTGGGCTAAGGTGGCTGGGCCATTACAAATGTTGGTAGGCTGTGAAGTTCCCGTGGCAGCCTTGTCACTAAAGTAATTCAAAACCATGTGCCCACAGGATGGACAAAGAAACAGCAAGAAGGGAGGTGGCATGTGGGTGACCACCAGTGACCAAGAGGACCATGGAATGAAGGACATGGAGAGAACAGCTGTTTGACACTAGTCCCGCTACTTTGTTTCTATGAGAATTCCTCATGAGACTCTTTACTGGAAACCATCAGAATAGACACCTGTTCTTTTCAGCCCCAATAACCATTCTTAAGGGCTCTGAATCACCAAGCTCGTCTCTTTCTCCACCCGCTTCTCCTCCTCCTTCTCTTCTTTGTTTGCTGTCCTCACTGTCTTTTTTGTCTTTTTTTTCCCCCCTGATTTTTGTTTGTATTGTTTTAAACGTATGTCTGTGATTGAAAAATGTTTAATGAACATATTTTTCTCTCTTATTACTTCCATAGATGGTACATTTTAGTATTATTTCCCAAATTCAAGATCAGATAAAGATTCACTTTGGTTTTTGTGTGTTAAAAAATATGCTTTTCCCCATTTAAATAACGTTCACATTGAATTTATGTTGGTGGGTATGTGAGAAGAGGATCTAGCTGAAACTTTAAAAACCAAAACAATTCAAATAGCTGGTGGTCCCAGGATCAACCTTTCCTTTCCTATGGATTTGTGATGTTTCATTGATTATAAGCTAGGCTTAAATATATGCTCTCACCTGGGTCTGTTTCTGAGCTCTTTGGTCTGCTTATTCAATTACTTACAAAGAAAATATGTCTAGGATGTGGACAGCAACAATCCCTAGAAAAAAATGACTGAATTTAGAGAAGCGCAGGACTGAGTTAGGGAGTCTGGGTTACAAAGTCATTTGCGTCCTATGTCATTTCCCTCCAGAACTTTGAGCGGCAAGTTGGGATTTATATTGGAATACTACCACCCCTTTTCTGGAACAACTTAGGCCACCTTGACAATTTTGATAGATTCCGAAATCCTGATGTAGTTCTCATGCAACTGACTTTTAGCCTATGGAACTATATTTCACATTAGAAAACAAAAAAAACTAACTAGATGTCTTACATCTACTGATTTGCACATGTCACAGAGTAGCACACACTCACTCTCTCAGTTTGCTTCCACAGTGCATTGATTAGGGTTTTCTTCTATGCTAAATTGTAGGTATCCTAAGAATCCATCATAAAACAGCATTCCAAGAACCTGCTAATTAACAACTGACAGTGTGGGCCAGTTAAATGTTAACTCATTTGCAGATCATTTCCAGCAAACAATATGCATTACAATATTAGTGATACAATAGGAATGCTATATTACAAAAATGACTGGTGTAGATTTAGGACAGTTCTTTTCAAAAATTTTTTATTGCCTGCCACAATAATGTATTTTACATTTCACATTTTGTCTTATAAAGAGAAGAGCAATTGGTTAGACTAATTAATGCACTTCAGGAAAAATATATTCTGTGCTGATTCTGTAATAATGAAATGACAATAGGTTAGCCTTTTAAAAAAGTTATTATTCAGAAATAAAACACTCCTGAGTTTAATTTTCTCAATGGTTGTTATAATCCATTGACAGAATTATTTCTGACCCTAAGTCTTTGTGATTTACTTCTAGGGAAAAATATGCATTTTTATTCCATTGAATTTAAGTACCCCCTCAAGGCCTAGAATAAACCTCAGTAGAAATTTACTAGAATATTGAAAAAGTTTTTTGCCATCATAAATATTCGGGCCAGGCAATATTTATTAAGTTTGTGGAAGAATTATTTGTTTGAGAATTAACCCCTCTCCTCCTGACTGCTCACTATACAGTCAAGAAAAGACAGTGGGTCAGGTTATATTAACTATAAACTATGTGACCTTACCCAACTTTCTTAAAGCTTCTAGTGTTTACTGTGATTTCAAACTTGACCTACTCTTCCTTTAAAAAAAAGTTGATCATTTCAGTTACAAATTTATTTGTACTGTTTTATTTGTATAATTACAAGTTTCAATTTTTTGTTTGTTTATTCTTAATCCTTTTATTGGGGGCTCATACAACTCATCACAATCCATGCTTAAGTCCATGTATGTAAAGCATGTTTGTACATCTATTGCCCTCATCATTCTCATAATACTTGCTTTCTATTTGAAGTCCTTGGCATCAGTTCCTTATTTTGTTCCCCTTCATCCATGCTCCCTCCTACCAGATAAGCCCTTGATAATTTATGAATTATTGTTACTTTGTCATATCTTACACTGTCCAATGTTTCTCTTTATCCACTTCTCCAATGTACATACCCCAGGGAAGAGGTTATTTGTCGATCCTTAAATCAGTTCCCCCTTTCTACCGTCCCTTCCCTCCCCCTTTCTGGTATCTTCACTTTCACCAATGGTCAGGAAGGGATCATCTGTCCTGGATCCCCTATGTTTCTGGTTCCTTTCTGTACCAGTGTGCATCCTCTAGTCTAGTCAGATTTGTAAGACAGAATTGGGGTCATGATAGTGGACAGGAGGAAGCGATGAAAAACTAGAGGAAAGTTGTTCGCTTCATCATTGCTACACTGCACCCTAACTGGTTTGTCTCCTCCCTGATACCCCTCTGTAAGTGGGAGTCCATTATCTTCAGGTGGACTTTGAGTTCCCAACCTGCACACCCCCTCATTTAAAATATTACAATTTTTAGATCTTGGATACCCAACACCTGATCCCTTCGACAACTCATGGTCACACAGGCTGATGTGCTTCTTCCATGTGAACTTTGTTGCTTCTGAGCTAGATGGCAACTTGTTTATCTTCAAGCCTTTAAGACCCCAGACACTATATCTTTTTGACAGCTGGGCACCATCCACTTTCTTCACCACATTTGCTTATGTATACATTTGTCTTCAGCCATCTCAACGTAAAGGTGGGGACAAAATGATGTGATTTTTATGTTCTTTGATACCTGATTCCTGATTCCTTTCACATCTCGTAGTCACCCAAGCTAGTGTGCTTCTTCCATGTGGGCTTTGTTCCTTTTGAGCTAGATGGTGGCCTTCAAGCCTGTAAGACCCCAGATGCAATATCTTTTAATAGCTGGCCACCATCAGCTTTCTTCACCACAATTGCATATGCACACTTTTGTCTTCAGCAATCATGTTGGAAAGGTGAGCACCATGCAATGCCAATTTAATAGAACAATGTGTTCTTGCATTGCGGAAGTACTTGCGTAGAGACCCAATGTCCATCTGCTGCCTTAATACCGAACCTATAAATATGTGCATGTAAATCTATTTCCCATCAGCATATATAAATATATTTACCTATGTACATGCCTGTATTTAGACTTATATAAATGCCTTTTGCCTCCTATTTCTTTTCTCTATTTCTTTTTTCTTCCCTCTTGTCCACTATCATGCTCAGTCTTCATTTGGATTTCAGTAATTTCTCTCGGTTACCTTACTTTGACCAATCCCTACCAGCCTCTCTCACCCTCCTAGCTAATGATTTTGAATCATTTGTTGTTCCCTTGCCCCTGGGTTGGTCAACCCCACCTCCTTCCCCCACCTCCCCCTCTTCCATACTCCCCCCAAACCATTGGTCCCATCATTTTCTCCTCCAGCTGATCATCCAGCCTATCTTATCTAGATAGACCCACAGAAATAATGTATACAAAAAAAGAAGACAAAGCAAGGCGAAGCAACAAAAGAAAAGGAAAAGACGACTACAACAAGGAAAAAACAGTGTCCAGAAAGTACATGTAAATAATAATGATGATGATGAAAAAGCAAAACCTATAAATAGTTCGATGTCTGGTTGTGGACTTCTAGGAGTGACCTCCAGTCGGGTCTGATGGGGTTCCACACCCTGGCCCCCAAGTCTGTCCTTGGCAATTCCTCAAGACCTCCATGCTCTGCTCTCACCACTGCTGTGCTGCACCTCCTCAGTGTTTTCCTCTGTGTGGCAGGGACAGACGTCTGCAATCCTGACACTGTCTCCAGGGTTGTCCCCCGTAGGACCTTGGGTTAGCAAGGGGCGTCAAGTCTCAGTGAAGCTGGCCATCTGGTCCTCTCTGCATTGGCTATTCTGAGTGGGGAGATCATCCTCAAGGCTTGGTGAACCAAGATGTACTCCACTCTCTCTTTCTCCCTCTTCATTTGCTTTCGTGTGCTCTGGGTAGACATGCCCCACTCCCCAAGCTGCAGCTTCAATGCTATCCTCTAAAGCAAATTCTTCTGAGGGGAGGGGTGGCTGTCCACATGGTTGGGATTGGGGCCAGGCTCTCAGACCACTCCACTGCTTCCCGCTCCATGCTGTCACTCTGTATTCGTGTCCTGGAACACCGGGCTTAAGTCTGGTCCCCCTTTCTCTGTGAAGATATAAGTAGACCCTTCCTTTGGGTGAGTTAGTACCCTGTTACACATTGCTATATTCCCGCCATCCAGTCCTTCCTTTTTAGTTGTCTATCATAGGTAGCCCTGGACTTGGTCTGGCCCCTGCTATATTACCTGGACCTCACCCCATTAATTTTTATATACAGTAGCCTTTTCCTTATGACCCTTTTGTATTTTTTTTTAAACTTATCTCAGCGGACTCATGTTGTACTTTTCCTTTTGCATTTGGCTTACTTCACTCAACACTATTTTCTTCAGTTCTTCCCATGCAGCAATATGCTACATGCATTCATCACGGCTTTTCATTGATGCATAGTATTCCACGGTATGTGTGTACCACGGTTTTCTAATCCATTCATCTTTTGATGAAATTTGGGTTGTTTCCAAGAGCTTGCAACTGTAAACTATGACACATTGAAATATTGAAAAACAGATGTCTGGCAGTGGTTTGTTTCTTGTCTTTTCTGGGTATATGCCCAGTAGAGGGATTGCTGGGTTGTATGGTAGCTCAATTTCCATCTGTTTTGGAAACCGCCAAGTTGATTTTCATAGAGGCTGTATATACCTACAGGTCCACCCCCAGTGGATAAGAGTTCCTATCTCACCACAGCCTCTCCAACACTTGCTGCTTCCTGATTTTTTGAATTGGGCTGTCTTTGAGGGGGTTAGGTGGTATCTCATAGTTGTTTCAATTTGCATTTCTCTTATGGCTAATGATTGGGAATATTTTCTCATATGTTTATTGGTCATTCAGCTTTCTTACCCTGTGAAACTTCTGTTCAGGTCTTTTGCCCACCTCCTCAGTGAGCAGTTAGTTTTTCTCTTAATGTAAGCTTGCAAAGTAATTAGATTTTAGTAATACAACCTTTGTCTGATTGTCATTGCTAAAGATGCTTTCCAGTCAGTGGGCTCTCTTATTGCTCTCTGGGTGAATTCTTTCAATGAATTCTTTCAAGGTGATTTGTAGTCACAGGTGATTTATCTTCAGTATATACCGCTTGTCAATTTGTGACTCCTCTGTATTTGTATCCTTTCCTATTTCTGATAGCTTATGTATTCCCTGTGCCAAGGTTCTCAGGTTTGTTCCAATTCCCTCACTAATGGCCCTATTGTTTGGGGTTTACCTCAAGATTTGGGATCTACTATGAGTTTATTCTTGTTCATAGAGTGAGGTAAAGATCTTGCTTCATTTTTCTGAAGGTAGATATTCATTTTTTATCCCAGCACCATTTATTGAAGAGGGCATCTGCTTCCCATTTGATATCTTTGGGGCCTTTATCAAAAATCAGTTGCCTGCATGTTGATGTTTTCATTTCTGGGTCTTTAGCTTTTTTCCATTGGTCTTGATACCTGTCGTTATACTTCTATCACAGTTTTGACTACTGTGGCCATATAACAGTAGGTAGAGCAGAGTAGGTAGAGTAGGTAAAATCAGGTAGAGCACGCCCTCCACCTTTGAACTTCTTGAGGAGCTTTCTGTGAATTCTGGGCTTCTTCCCTCTCCACACGAAGTTGATAATCAGTTTTTCCAATTCTTTGAAGAAGGATGGTGGTATTCATACCAGGGTAGAATGAAACTTACATAGTGCCTTGGGCAGAAGTGACATCTTTACTATAGAGTCTTCCGATCTACAAGCATGGGATATTTTTCAATTTCTTGAGATCTCTCTTGATTTCTTTGAACAGTGTTCTATAATTTTCCTCGTACAATTATTTTGGTTTTTTTAGTCAGGTATATCCCTAGGTATTTCATTTTGTGCTTGGCTATTGTAAAGTGTGCTACCTTTTTAATTGCCTTTTCTGTGAATTTGTCTGATGTGTATAGCAGACTGATAGACTTCTGTTTCTTGATCTTGTATCCTGCCAGTCTGCCATATAACTCTATTGCTTCCAACACTCCACTAGTGGAATTTAGGGGATTTCTGAGGCATAGAATCGTATCATCTGTGAATAACGATAATTTCATCTCTTTCCAGATGGATGCCTTTGATGTCTTTTCTTTGTTATATATTGTTAGCTAGGACCTCTAGTATGATGTTAAATAGGAATGGGGACAAGGGACATCCTTGTTTGGGTCTCTTTTTCAGTGGAATTGTTTTTGTACTTTTTCCATTGATTGCCATGGTGGCTGTTGGTTTTTCATAAATAGCTTGTATAATATTGAGGAATTTTCCTTCTACTACTATTTTCTTGAGTGTCTTAAACAGGAATGGGCTTTGGATGATGTCAAATGCTTTTTCCGCATTTATCGATAGTATCATGTGGTTCTTCTCATTTTTCCTGTCAATGTGGCAAGTAACACTAATGGTCTTTCATATGTTGAACCATCCCTGCATCACTGGTATGAATCTCACTTGGTCATTGTGAATTCTTTTTTTTAATGTGCTTTTGTATTCTATCAACCAGTATTTTGTTAAGGATTTTTACATGAATATTCATTAGGGATATTGGTCTATAATTCTCAATTCTTGTAGGATCCTTGCCTGATTTAGGTATCAGGGTTATATTGGCTTCATATAAAGAGTTGGGAGTTTTCCATCTTTTTCTATGTTCTGGAACAGTTTGTTCTTCCCTGAATGCTTGGTAGAATTCTGTGAAGCCATCTGGCCCAGGAGATTTCTTTGTTGGTAACCCTTAATAACCTTGTCTATTTCTACCATTGCTATGGGTCTGTTGAGGTTCTTGACATCCATCTGGGATAGTTTTGGAAGGGATTGTGTCTCCAAATATTTGTCCGTGTATTTGATGTTGTTGAGTTTGTTCGAGTACAGGCCTTCATGGTACTGTGTAATTATCCTTTCGATTTCATTATGGTCATTGTAATGTCCCCTCTTCCACCCCTCATCCTTGCGATTGACACTTATTCCTTCCTTTCTTTGCTTAGATTGCCTGAGGTCTATACATTCGGTTAATCCTCTCAAAAGACCAACTTTTAGCTGCATTAATTTTTCTCATAGTTTTCTTCTTTTCCCTCTCCTGTATCTCAGCTGATTTCCGTTATTTCTAGCCTTTTGCAATTAGTGGAATTGCTCTGTTGACTCTTCTCTAATTGGTGTAAGTTTTATGCCTGTATATCATCCACAAGTCTCTCTCTCTTTTTTTCATGTGTGCATGTATTGCTATCACCCTTCTGATAAATGCCTTTGCTGTATCCCAAAGGTTGTGGTGCGTCGTATTTTCATTCTTATTGATTTCTAGAAACTTCCTGATTTCATCTCCAATCTGTGTCAATAACCACTCCTTTTGCAGTAGAGAAGGACTCATTCTCCAATACTTTTCCCTTGTTTTCATCACCATCTTTCTGTTGATTTCTAGCCTTATGGCACAGTGATCAGAGAAAGATGTCTATATAATCTCTATGTGCTTGAATTTGCTCAAATTTTGATTTGTGTCCCAACATGAGGTCTATCTGTGCCATGTAGGCTTGAAAAGAATGTGAGTTTTTTTATTGGGTGGAACGCACTGAAAATATCTATCAAGTCAAGTCGCCCAATTGTGCTTGTTAGATCTATAGCCTCCATGATGAGCTTCTTTCCCAGTGATCTTTTTGAGAGAATAGTGTGTTAAAGTCACCAACTGTAATTGTTGAGCCTGTGATTTCTTTTTCATCATGAAGTTTTTGATTTAAGAATTTCGAGGATCTCTCATTGGATGCAAATATATTTATTATGCTCACAGATTCTTGACCTACTGTTCCCTTGAACACATATAGTACCCTTCCTTGTCTCTGGTTAGGGTCTGTACCTTGAGATCAATTTTGTCTAATATTAATATCGCTACCCCTGCTTTTTTAATCATTATCATTTGCTTGGTATATTTTTCTCGAGCCTTTACTTCCCGACCTGTTTTTGTCTAGGAGCTTAAGATGTGTCTCCTGTAGGCAGCAAATCAATGGGTTGTGTTTCCTGAGACAGTCTGTTAGCCTCTGTCTTTGAATACCTGAGTTCAGGCCATTGATATTCAGTGTTATTACATCCATCTGTGGGCTCTGTAGTGTCATCTTGTACCTTTTGTGTTGGGCGACTGTTGTGTGTGTGTGTGTGTGTGTGTGTGTGTGTGTGTGTGTGTGGTTCATTTTTGCCTTCTTTCCTCGGTTGAGGCAATGCTATGTTGCAGACTGTTCTCTCTTTGTTGCTCTATGGGTGAAGTTGTTCTATGTGATGGTCCCTTATTTGCACTCGGTGATTGTTGATCTGCCCATGTAGGATTGGCAAGGATCTTTTGTAGGGGAAGGTTTCTTTTTATGTATTCTTTGAGTTTTTCCTGGTCTGGGAAGACTCTTACTTCTCCGTCTATCTTAATAGATAATTTGGCCGGGTATAGTATTTTTGGGTTTGCGTTGTTTTTCTTCAATTTTTGGAATATGTTACTCCATTCCTTCCTCTTCTTCATCGTATCTACTGATAGGTCTGAACATACTCTTATTGAGGTACCTTTATATATGACTATTTACTTTTCCCTACATGCTGTTATGGTCTTCTCCTTTTCCTCATAGTGGATAATTGAATTATTCTTTGTCTTGGTGACTTCTTTGGGGGGTTAAGTCTGACTGGTGTTCTTTCAATCTCCTGAATGATTTCCTGATTTTCATTTATTAAGGCAGGGAAGTTTTCCTCTAAGACTTCCCTCACTATTTTCACTGTTGAATTCTTTGTTGTGTCTTGTTTTGGCAGCTCAATTATTCTGATACTGTTCCTCTTCATAGCATAAGACATGACTCTCAGGTTTTCTTCAGCTTCTCTGATGGTCTGATTTGACTGTTTTTCCCATTTGTTGAAGTCTGCTTGGTTATCCTCCAGGTCACGGTACAATTCTGTTCCTCCTGAAATCTGTTAGCAAAGTCTGTCAATTTGTTGCTGGATTTTGTTATTTCATCTCTTAAGTCTTATATTTCCCTTTTGGTGTGTTGCCTTTATCACCTCTATAGTTTTATTCTTTTTCTGTATTGCTTCACTCATACCCTGTATGATTCAAAGTAGCATCCTGAAAATTTTTTTCGTGGCAGGTCAATATTTACTTCTTCTCTGCACATCGTTAGGTTCATGACTTCTTCCAGCACTGTCTTCTGTTTCTCCTTCTTTTTCATTGAGGCTATTGGGACTGTCTACCTGTTGTTTTAGAGGAACCTGGAGCCAACTTCCAGAGTCAAAGTGCACTGGACTCTCTTGGAGCACTCGTCTGAGCGCTTCTACAAACTACCTGCAGGTAGCTCTACTTGGGGATCAGACTGTCACTGTATCTTCCTGTGGCTTCTAGCTGGCAAATATGTCATTATGTGGAATATGAGTTGGATAGTCTTTTCATGGGACAGTGGTTGAACTTTTCTGGACTCGCAAGGGTGGTGTTTCACTGTCTGATCTCTAAGTTGGCTGTAATGGTTTGTCTCACAGGGCTTAGAACACCTCATTGGCGTGTGGTATTTCCCCCTGTAACTGCAGTGCCGAGGAGGGTGTGTGGGTGTGTCCTCCCTGGTGTAGAGCACTGTAGCTGGCAGGTAGATTTACCCTAGTCAGAGCAATCGCCATGGAGGCTGGGCAGATGTTCCTGTGGCAGTGTGGAGCACCACTGGTGGTGGGCCGGAGTTTCCCCAGTCTCTTGTAGGGCCTGGGGTTTTAGGCTGGATTTCTCCCAGCCATTTGAAGGAGAGCACCCCCAGCCACTTGGGGTGGCATGGAGGAGGGCTGGCATGATTTCCCCAGCTTCAAGTAAAGCCAGCAAATGCAGGCAGGAGGGCCTCCAACTGGGCTTTTAGAGTTTCCTTGGGTGTAGGGCAGTGGCTTAGAGGATGGTAGTGAGTTGTGAAGGGAAAGAGAGGGAGAGGAGATGAAAAAGAGAATGAAGAAAACAAACAGGAGCAAAAATGCCCAGCAAACTAACCCGCTAACAAATACACGTGCTAAGACTAAGCAAAAGTTGAAATTGTCAATAGTGGAAGCTACAAAAAAGGAAAACAGCCTGCTGAGACTGTAGCAGGAAAGAGAATGGATAGAAAAGGAGAAAAGAAGAAAGAGTAAAAGCAGAATAAGATAATGGGGGTGGGGATTGGAAGTGAAGAAGAGAAAAAAATAGATAACTGAGCCCAGTGCTGTGTAGTACTGCTTTGTGTCATGTGCAGCACTGTCACCAGGGCCAGGCTGTAGCGCTACCCACCGGGTAGATTTTCAGAAAATCTGAAAGAGAGAAGAAGAGAGCAAAGAGAGAGAGAAAGAGAGAGAGAGAGAGAGAGAGAGAGAGAGAA
The DNA here is from genome assembly GCA_004026705.1 of Nesogale talazaci. NCBI lineage: Eukaryota > Metazoa > Chordata > Mammalia > Afrosoricida > Tenrecidae > Nesogale > Nesogale talazaci. The sequence continues at coordinate 97,121 of PVJH01000088.1, forward strand.
GAAAGAAAAGAGAATAAAGAGAAAGGAGGGAAAAAACACAACAGGGTACACTAAGATTGACTGTGATTGTAAAGGGAGAAGAAAGAGAGAAGGAAAAAGTGAAGAATAGAGAAATAGCTGATCCTTGCTTGCCTGAGTGTGGGCACAGAGGTATTTGAGTTCTGCCCCAAGATGGAAGTTTGGTGTACCCTTTTATTGCAGGGACCCAGTGATAGAGGGCAGAATTTCCCTGGTTGGCAAGATCATCTTACACATCCAAGGGAGGTTTCCTCAGCAGCACAGAGCACTGTAGAGGGCTGTCACAGCTGCCTTGTGTGGTGTGCAGCACCCCCCCCCCCTTACTGAGGGCAGGCTGCAATTCCCCCTGATATTTGGATTGAGTCACCCAAGGCAGAGGGTACTGACCTGGAATCCATCAGTGGTGTATGCTAGGATAGAACAGGAGATTTCTCCATATTCAATTGCTCTTGTATATAAAGCTCTTTCTTAAACACAAATGAATGTCTGTGAATTTGTTTCTTTAGTCAACATATATATATGTATATATATACACACACATACATATGTGTGTGTGTGTGTATATATATATATATATATCTCCTTGTTCCACTTTAATAGCATCACATCAACTTTCTGAGAGAAAATATAAGTAGCTCCCCAAGGACCCTGGTAATTATGATAATAGTATGATGAAACTAGCAATGGTATAGAATTTATAATACTATTGCAATAAAGGGACTATTCCTATACAGGGAAGCTTTTCAGATTAAAATACATGGAATGTTCACTTACATTTAAAACTTAAATGACCAAACATTGTTTCAGAAAGCATTGAGGGTTAGATGTGGGACACAAACATGCAATAACCTTCATTCATTACAACAGAAGTATATCTGCAGAACAAAGACATGACTTAAAAAGCGATGACAATAGGACAATAGGAAACTGTCAAATAAGTGGTAGTCTTATTAATGGGCAACTTCAAAAGCAAGAGGTTTGAACTGGAATCCAGTGGCTTCCATATCCATGACCTTGGGGTAGTAGCCCTCCTCCTCCTCATCATCTCTCATTAAGATGTTATAGTTTTAGGTCCAAAGGAGTATGTTAGTACCTTGGATCTGCAACAGGTGGGTTTAAAGTGAAGTCTGGTTCATTGTGGTCTATATAACACACTGTACACTACAAGGAAGCACAATCTAAATTCCAGGTACTATGGGGCCTGGGTCACCAAGCACTGAAATGAAGAAACTCTTAAAAATGCGTGGCTAGTTGTAGAGTACAGGACAGAGTCTCCTTCACAAAAGCAATGGAAAGCATTTCCCCCAAGGGCAAGCCAAGCTGCTCCCCAGACCCCTACTCAGTAGCAGAAGAGAAACCATCTTCTTAGAGACTGTCATGTGCCCTGGAGTGTACCGAACACGAGTGTAGGTGTGTCCTCCCAATTACAGTGACCCTAGTGCATTGGCACATGACATGGACTCACTGTGGATCTTTTCTGAGGGGGAGGACAACTAACACGGGATGGAGACAAGTATAATCCTGAGAGAACGTATCTGTGGCCACCTACTAATTGCAGAGACATGTCGACACATTTTATTTGGTATAAACCTGCGAATGGACTGGAACCCTAGCAGCAATGCTCTCTGACTCACCATTGTGGTTCTGGAGGGTCTACCTTGAAAGCTCAGGAGGTCATAGATGCTCCTTCTGGAGCATTCTAGTGAGATGACTACCCAATTTATTAAAGACCTTGAAATGCTAACTGCTATCCAATCTTGATTAGAGTCGTTGCCTCATTGGTTGGCAATTAGAAGGTGGCTCTAAGACTCACTGGGTTGGAATGTTCTTGATGTGTTCTTGGGAACACGCTTTAATTTGCTCATTGTGAAAACACTTTGTGGTCCTGCGTACAAACTGAAACACTCTTTTGAAGCACCGTGCTTTGGCAGAGATGGCGCCACAGGATAATGGCAGGGGTGGCTTAGGAGGCTTTAGAGGAAACGTTCCTGTGTTAGTCTGGGTAAATTAGAGAAACAAATCCACAGAAACTCATATATGTGTAAGAGAGAGTTTTATATATAGGATACGTGTACATTCAGAAAGCATCCCAACCCAGCCCAGTTGAAGCCCATAAGTCAGACTTAGCTCATATGCCTTACACCGGTCTACAAAGTCCTCCTCAAACTCACAAAGCACACACAATGATGCCAAATGCAGGAGGATCCCAGGCCAGTGGGTAGAAATTCTTTGAATCCAGTGGCAGTGTAAACAATTCAGCACTAGCAGGGGTCTCCATGCGGCTTCTCCAGCACCCCACTCAGGGCTGCATCAGGGTAAGTCCATGTGACTTCTCCTCAGGGATGTCTTATAGGAAGCAAGCCATGCCAGCTAAGGCAGCCACACACTGATCCAGCCATCAGAGAACGAGAGACCAGAGAACCAGAAGGGTGAGGCTCACCGAGTCATTTATCTCTCCACCCTTCAATTAATCCCACATGTGTTTGTTGGCCAGGTTGGCAGAATAAACCTTAACTATCTTAAGAGTTGAAGGGCCTCCCCTTGACTGCTTCTCTGCCTCTCTTTGATGAGGTGCGCTGGGCTAAGTTTCTCTGCAGACAGAGAGCACATCTATGTCCTAGAGGAGCTCAGCGTCTCAATGCATATATTAAGTTGTTATTTTTTAGGGTTCTGAACTAGGTGTGTGGCAGTTACATATTCTGTTGTCAACTGGAGACTATTAAGAGTGAAGGAGTGGAGTTTAGCCTGTCAACCAGGTTACAACTTGATGACTAACTTGGAGCCGCTAAACAGACAACTAGCTCACTGGAGGCCGGACACAGGCACCCTCCCTAGGAGACACGCTTGTTGACAAGACACGTGGAGCTCTGCTAGAGCCCTGGAGCAGAAGGAGTCGTGTGGAGACCCCTGCCAGTGCTGAGATGCTTCCACTGCTGCTGGATCCATGATACTCTCCACCCACTGGCCTGTGACGTTCATGCACTAGCTATCAGTGCATGTGCTGGATGAGTCTGCAGAGGAATTTGTAGGTTGGTATCAGACACATGGGCTAACATCAGACTTAATGACTTGATCTGGACTGGGCTGGGGTGTTTTCTTAATATACAATTGCTCTTTTATATAAGGCTTTTTCTTATATTTCTAAGAGTCTCCCTAGATTTATTTCTCTAGTCTACCTGGACTAGCACAAGGTGGAAAGGGAGCAAAACCAAGGAAATCTGTCCTCTGTTCTGAGCGTTGTCTGGCAAATGGGTGAGTGGGCACAGTGAGAGTGCTGAGACGGGGCAGCATCAAATGTGTCTTTACACTGGATCGAGACCAAACTGATCTCTGAGACTCCCAAATCAAGCAAGTATACTGCTACTGCCTAAATTCTGCTTGCGTACAGAATATGGTGCTGAAGTCTTGCATTTATGGGAAAATAATTTCTCACCTCCCACTTTGTGACACGTGGCTTCAGCAACTCTGTTTGATGTACACTAATTAAATGATATTAAGAGGTTACCCTTCTTTTCTGAATGAATTCTCTGTTGAAATCTGACCTGTGTCAGATGACCAGAGGGCCTCCTATGGGGTTGGGCACCAGAAGGCAAAAGCCTGGGTTGGGGCACAGAACTTTCCTGGACTACATGAGGAAATGCAGACTTTGGAGTCTCCTCTTGAAGGTGTTGACTCAAGAGAAATAGAATGTTGCCCAAGAATTTGATTAAAAAATAAATCATATCTATTATATGAAGCAAGATATCTGGGACCACATATTGTGGGAAACTGCAGACTGTCTTAAAAACAGTTGTACTGATATGGCAGTAGCCATCCTCATTATGTGGATTGCAGATGCCAGCCACCAGAGAAAGGGATTTAAAAAAAATACCTGGATGCTGGTTTCTTCATTTATTCAATACAGGCTCTTGAACACATCTCCATTCTGGGCTTCATGGTGGAGTTATGAGGAAGATAAGCTATGAACAAAGCTTTGACAATGGATTATCTACCCATCGGCCTTGGTCTCCAACTGTCTTCCCTAGCTCACAGAGACGTTTACTTCTGGAGTTAGTACAAGACAAGAATAACATAACTAGTCAAAGTGAACTTTGGGAAATCTCTAAGACCATTATTTCTGAGAACAACCAGCTGTGGGCCCTTCAAACCCAACCCAGGGAATTCTCCGTCAATGCTAGGTAGAAAGCTGCCTCTTCAGGCCAGCCTCAGATAGGGAGGGGTGGGGGGACTGGTCATTAGAGGCAGGGTCATTTGAGTATATCTTCAAATCAGACTGAAGAGAAGGAGACTTGATTCCCAATATAGGCTTACTGCAAGGTGCAGCTTTGAGAGTCGGACGGGGTGGGATCTCTGTAGTGTTTAAATAGAGGTGCCCCTATTCATATCATCACTCTATTCTTCATCTCTTGCTGATGCGGCTAAATTTTATTAAGACCATCCAGGTATGTGAGAGCCCACGTTCTAGAGCATGAAGTCATGAAGACGGGCACAGGCACCTGCTGTCGCCGTTGTCTTTAGATGGCTTTGGCTTGGTTGTGAGTCATGAGGACGCAATGAGGACAACAGAATGAAGCACCACCCAGTCCTGCAGCAGCCTCACAATTGTTCTCATGTGTGAGGCGATTGCTGGAGCCACTGTGCCCATCCATCTCATCAAGGGACTCCCTCTCTGAACCTCCTCTCTGCTTGACCAGTGTGATGTCCTTCTCCAGGGACTGGCCACTCTTCATAACGTGGCCAAAGTGCGTGAGATGAAGTCTCACCATGGTGGCCTCTATGGAGCCTTCTGACGACCTAAATGGAGAGGAAGCCAAGAGCAGCAAAGATCTTGTAGAATTTAACCACCTTCAGCGTGACTGTAAAAAACTGCTGAAAAGAGAACACCTGCCAGATGACATTCGCTTCCATTGTCCATGACGTAAGAGCCCTGGTGGCAGTTTTGGGTAAGCACTGGACTGCTCCATGAAAGGTCCAGGGTTCAAAGCCACCAACTGCTCCTGGGGAGAAAGGTGAGGCTCTGCACTTCAAATGCTATCACCCCAGCAACCCCACACAGACTGGTGATGAGTTGGAATTGACTTGATGATGTGTCTTTTATACAAGGTACGGGATCCTAAACTCAGAAATATATGGTATATTTACCATATATTGGTACCCTCAAAAGTGATATGGTATTCCAGGAGACATTTGGCACTGTTTGGACACATTTTTATTGTCACAGCTGAGAAGGTTGTGACTGGTCATAGGTAAAGGCTCCCTATGCTGCTAAACGTCTGACAAAGCACACAGTGGCCCCCGATGACCAAGAATGACCTTGCCCAAAAGGTCAGTGGGGAAGAGCTTGAGAAAGCCGGATGCAGAAGGAGAGATGTAAGATCTTCAAAGGGGAAGAAAATAAAGTGTGGGAGTCATGATGGAGGGACAGACGAATTGAATACTCCATGCAGAGGGATGTCTGACTGGGAGGGATCCACTGTGTATTTTCATGTCAAGGCTAACAATGGTCTCCACAGGTGGAGATGAGTCAAAGGGCTGATCCAATGGAAGGAAAGGAATGAGCAGAGGCCCAGAGCTTGTATGTAGGATGTCGGATCTGGCATGGTTCCCAGTCTCTACAGTCTTTCTTCTTCCCCATCTGTAACCCCAACCTAGCCCTGGTCTGCAGACCACTCCCAATGACCGGAGAGAAAAATTGAAGGCTTTCTCATTGTTCCTGGGAGAGAGATGGAGCTTTCTACTCCCATAAAGACTTACCGTCTCGAAAAACCACAGGGGCAGCTCCACCCTGTCTCGCAGTTTCTGTGGCTGGGAATCGATACCATTGCAGTGGGTTGCGGTTTTCTCACCGCTCCCGGTTGAACACCAAGTCACTTTCTGATATTCAGGCACCTTAGTCTCATTTTTCCAGTGACCGAACCCATCTACACCTTTGTTCCTTTATTCATTGCTGCAGCGTTGCTGGAGTTCTTTCTGCTATGTGCCAGGCATAGCAGACACACAATGAAAGACGAACATGCCTCTGGCTTTCCAGTGGTTTCCGTTTGGATGACCTTTCTGATACTTCTGGTACTTCTGAAATGAGGTTCTGTCTGGCCCTGGCCTGTCTCCTTAGCCCACCTTCAATACCCGATATCTCAATTGCCCTTCCCTGACCCTGATTTCTGTCTTACACTTCCCTCTGTCACCAGCTCGATGGTTTCCCCATTTCTCAGCTTTCATTCCTTGGCCTCTGACCCTTCCTCCCGGTGATGACTGATGGATGGCTTGTGCCTGTTTTTTGTGGTCCAGAGGGGTTTTCTGCTCTGCCTGCCCAAGGAGACTCCTGTTATCTATCTTCCAGCCAGTAGTTCTATGCCTGACCTTCTCAGGACTTCAGATTTTTCATCTGGGAAAGTAGGAATTTGGACCAGCTCTTCAAGATCATGCTTGTTCTCAAATCATGCAGCTTATTTTGATAGGATAATCGGGAGAATGTAGTGCCTGTGTTCTGCATATGCTGATGAAATTTAGCAAGGTCATTTTAGGACTTGGAGCTGGTAGACCAGAAAGTTGAGCAGGCACTTTGGAGGTCTCTCTGGCTGACTGACAAAGCAGACCCAGTTTGTTCATTCACTTAGTAAGAACAAAGATGTCGTCACTGTTCACATGCCAGACTATGTATGGGCTGCTGAGTCTTTAAATGTAATGAAGTCAGACTAAGCTTGAGTAAGATGCGTGAGTAAGCTTGCAAGCCAACTGTTTCAGTAGAAAGCAGTGCATGGCACTTCTGAGAGTTCTTCAAAGTACAGAGGAGGGGCAAAGAACCACGTGAGCAGCTGGGGTGGGGGGAGGGTGGAAGAGTGGCGGGGAAGGCCTTCAGGTAAGGAGACCTCTGAGGGGAGCCCTAGGATTATTTTAGTCTCCACTTGCTAAGCACTTGACTGCTAACTGTAAGGTTTCTGCATGACTTGGACCCACCCAGTAGTTCATGGGGAAAGATCTGATGATAACTTGTGAAGGGGAAACCTGGAAAACCTGATGGGGGCAGCTCTACTTTGTCACATGGGGTTGCACCCCTCCCCCCCACACACACAAGAAAACACACTCAAGAAAATGGATTTATTTTTAAAGCTATACATGTACGTATTTACAAAACAACTTTATCACCTTCAAAGTACTTTCCATTATACCAAATACACCTGTCAAATCTGAGATTCCATTCTTGGAAACATTTATCAAATTCTGCGGTTTGCATGGTTGACAGCACCTCCTTCTTTTTTTTTCTTCACCTCTCCTATATCCTCAGATCACTGACCTTTCATGTCTCTCTTCATTTGTGGAAACAAGGAAGTTACACGAAGTGAGGTCAGGCGAGTCAGATGAGTGTGGCAAGAGAGGAATGCTGTTTGGGGCCCAAGCTGGCACACTGAGATGGCTGTGTCTGCCAGAAATGGTGCCTTTTTTGTCACATACTGTTGAGCTTTCTTTTCAGAACTTCTAAATAGAAAACTTGATGAACAATCTGACCTGGTGACTTGAACTCCAAATGCACTATGAGTTACATTGTCATCTGTTCAGGAAGGTGATGGAGATCCAGAATGGGGCTTGTCATCCATGGACATTTCCTCTTTTTGGAAATGAGAAAACCGCTCGAGCACTTGACTTTCCCATAGCACTGTCCTTGTAAGTTGTGCTCAACATTATGACGTTTCTGTGGCAATTTCCAAGGGCAGAGAGCAAAATTTCACAGTCACACACTGTACTTTTAAATCAGCCATCACAAAAAACAACAACAACAACAACAACAAAAAAACAAGCTTTGGGCAAACCTGCTTTTATGAAAAAATTCACTGTGGTGAGAGAGATCCTTCCTAGAGGATGCCACTGGGTGCACTAATGCTGAGCGAGTTGCTTAAGGGTTACAGTCAGTGGGAAAATGTGTACTATGAAAGCTCCACCTTTTCTGGATTTGGGGGGCACCCCCTCATATGAGTTGAAATCACCTCTATGGCACATCAGAGCAACCAGCCCCCAAATAGAGCAAAGGCTATCTGGGCAATGGCTTTTGATGAGTCTGCTTTTTGCAGCAGTTATAGTAATGATTCTTGGAGTTAATGGAATGAATTAGCCACTGAGCACCAGACTTTGCTGTAGGCCAGCTAGATATGATTCATGTCCTTTTCTATAGCAGCGGATGGTTCAGATTTCAAATGGTGCATATTTCCTGAGATGGACCCAGGGGAGGAAATACTGTGAAGTGTAGCCGTAGAGATGGATTGATGGGCACATTGGTTAAGCTCTTAGATCACTTGTCTCATTAGCTGTGGAGGCGGGGTGGGGAGAGGTTAAGGGCAAGGGAAGGAAGAAGCCTGGCACTCTTGGCATGCCAGGGATTTCATAGTCTCAGACTCAGGGCTATAAGGGGGAAGCATCTCCATTCCTGTTCACAAATCCCTTAACCATAATATTAGGTCATGCATATGGTGAGTTATCTAGAAATAGTATATGTATCCATGAATAGTTAGTGAGCATATATGATGGAAATAGAATTGTAAGTGCTTCATAAATATTTGTGGAATATGTTAAGTTATTTAATGAACAGAATGGTGAAAGGGAAGCAAATGTCCTATCTGAATATTTGGTTGCTATGACACAGTCAGTTGGTTGACACCCTAGCCACACCTTATGTAAATGAATCCCTCCAGAATATTTTGTGTGCCAATTGATGGGTTGGCAAGGACTATTGGATACATGTGGTACAGTAATCTCCATCTTTGTAAAATATTTAGTAATTAGATAAAAGAAGAAACAAAGAAATTTGGTTGTCTTTGTGCCCCTGCTGGGTTCTCTTTTAGCTGTCTTTCTCCACTATTTTTCTTTAATGATAAATGCACACATTTTTGTTTTGGGGCATCACTGCCCTGGTGGGAGTAGGAAGTCCAGTCTTTCTCTTGGGGAACTGCTGCTGGAGTTGAACCTCCAACCCTGTGGACTGCAGTCCCGCACACAACTACTATGCCACCGGGGCTCAGCCCAAACACACACATTTTTAATAATATCTGTAATACCATCCCTCTACCACTCATCTGTCAGTGCGTGGTACGTTGGTAACTTGCCGTGAAGTTGTAAGTTGTGTCACAGTATTTCATATGTCTATTCAGTCTGTCTGCTGAGCAAATGAGTTGTAAACCTGGACAATATGAAGAAGAATGCAGCCTCAAGTTTGGAAAAAAGAGTCACTAACAACCATGATAGGCAGATGACACACCTTGCTTGCTTACAATGAAGAGGACTTGATGTACTTATTGATGAAGACCAACGACTACAACCTTCGGTATGGATTACACCTCAATATAAAGAATATAGAATTCTCACCACTGATCCAATAAGCAACATCATCGGAAATGGGAAAAAATATAACAATTTCAAAGATTTTATTTGAATCCACAATCAACGTCTTTAAAAGTAGCAGTCAAGAAATCCAGTAACATATGGCAAATAGCATATCAGCTGCAAATGACCATTTTAAGGTGTTAGAAAGCAAAGATGCCACCTTGGGGACTAAAGGTGCCTGACCACGATCTTTTCAATCGCCTCATACATCGGTAAAATCTGGAGAATGAATAAGAAAGACAAAAGAACAGTTGATTCCTCTGAATTATGACTGTGGCCAAGAATATTAAATAAGCATAGACTGCCAGAAGAATTAACAAACCTTCAAGGAAGAAGTACAATCAAATGCTCCTTCGAAGTGAGGCCAGTAGGGACTGTGGTCATGCCATCAGGGGGGGCCAGTCCCTGGAAAAGGACCTAACACTTGATATAGCAGAGTATCAGCAAAAAGGAGGAAGAACCTTAAGGAGATAGGTTGGCACAGTGGCTGTAGATGAGATTGTGAGACTGGCACGGGTTCAGACAATGCCATGCTCTGTTGTACATGGAGTGACTATAAGTGGGACCATCACAACTGCACCCAACAGTGGCAACACGGAGTACCGTGGAACTGGAGACCAAAAATTAGCTTTCTAAATGTGTTAAAGGTAATTAGCATCTCTTCGTACTTATGCCACGGAGGGGTTTAAACCAAGGAGACACTTGAACCCTCTTTAAACTATAAGAACTAGCACCAATATGAAAGTCTTTTCCTTATCGGAGAATGGTCGGGGAAGAGAGAAGAGAAAAGAGTTTTTGTGCATTGTTCATTTCTTACTTTTTTATCGTTGCAATGTACATTTGCAAATGGTAATTGATTTTTTTAGAAAAATCATAGAAGAAAAGTCTTGGTCCTTAGCCACTCATGATGAAACTGGGTAATTGCCACTCACATCTAGGAAAGTCGAAAAAGCTCTCGCACTCTCTCTGAAAATCATATTCTCAGTTGTCACAGGGGTGCAGTGAAATTTCTTAATATGGTTCTTCCAAGTCTCTGACCCTCCCGCCAATTGATTGGCATGTGCAACCCTCACAGAGTGATGGGTCAGTTCTCCTTACTACCTGCCCCCTCCCCCTTCCCTGGGGTTAAACCATCTTTGAAGTAGCAGAGAGGAGCTCTGAGGCCCTTTGGGGGAGCACAGTCCAGATCTCTGTCAGAAGAGGCAGAGGCCAAGACCAGAGGCCCCCGAGTCTGTGGCCCAGAGTGAGAGAATCAGCTCTGAGATGAGGAGATGGATGGTGAGCGAGGTGGCAGGTTGATTTCCTGGCCCAGGAAGGCAGAGACCAGGGAACCGCATGGTTGCGACACGAAGGAGTCCAGAGAGACTTGGCTGCTGGCTGAAGAGAGGTGTTGCAGTGGACTTACTGTTTGCAGATCTTGACTTTGGTAACCAATGGACATTTCTACGAGTTCCCAGGATTGCGACTGTTCTTCATGAGGCCTGTATGGCCATGGCAGCCAACTCTCAGACCTAGCTTAGACGTAGAGTGGGGAGCAGGAAATAGCCGTGTTAGAACAGGTCAAGGAGCATGGAGACTGCAGGCACATCTGACCTCCACCCCATGGCAATGGAGAAGCCAGAGGAGGTCCGATACCAACCCCCCACTCCTTTTGGTAATCACAGGTCACAATTGCATGTCCAACATCTTCAAGTCCCCCCAGAGGCTGCCTTCTGAAGTGGGCCTCTTTCCTTTCACACCACCGTGGAGAATTTGAAGGACACCTATTCAACACCATTCTCTCTCTGAAACTGGCCAAAGCAATTCACAGGATTAGACTTAAACAAACAAAAACGATGGCAGGTTACTTAGAAATTGAGAAAGGAGGGGAGAAAAAAATACATCGGAATGGATTTCTAAGTAGCTCCTCATCAGTGCCATTTACTGATGGGATAATTTCGGTGCACTGGATTGTTTGGCTAACTCTAGACCCTGAGTCTCTCGCTGAAGGCATTTGACTTTCTTCTAACTTTGTTTTATCCTCCCTCTGATCCTGACATTGAATTTTTCCCATTCTCGCTCAGGTATATCTGTATCACTTTTTACTGGCAGACTTTTCACTCACTAATTGGTCAGTGTCTACTAGAATTTTCTCAGCGTGCATGATGATGAAGGTACTGCCATTTTCAAATCAAAGTACATTTCTGTTAAAAAATGATGATATAATAATTAAAGTGTAGTTAATGTCCAAAACATGATATGGTCTGACTGCATCTAAGCTGCTGCTTCATTCTAAACGCCAAGGTCAAAGTGTGCATGGGCTTATGTATTACAGTCTGATGGCCTAATCTCTGAAAGATAAAGCAAAACGAACCTGTTACTAGTGACCCTTTTCCTGGATATAAATCAGGACAGTATTTTTCACTTGTGGGCTTCAAATGTTCCAGAAAAGTAGTCAGCACCTTGTTTGGGATAAGAAGTGACAGATAATCTTTTTAAAAAATCATTAATTAAAAGATAATTTTATCGGGGACTCTTACAGCTCTTATAACAATCTTTATATCAATTGTATCAAGCACATTTGTACATATGTTGCCATCATTTACTTTCTATTGAGTCCTTGGTCTCAGCTCCTCTTTTTTCCCTCCCTCCCCCACTCTCCTCCCTTCCTGAATCCTTGATAAATTATAAATTATTATTTTCATGCCTTTACGCCTTCCTTCAATATGTAGATGGACATATCATAATTCTTAACATTTATTCTGTGCATATATGCACATAGATGGTAAGATAGATACCCAGGAAGAGGTCTATAAAATAGATTATATTATAAATACTATTTTGAAATAAAAATATTAGCTTAAATTTTACTGAACTTTAAGGAGACTAAAGGGATCATTGAGTTACAAATATATATATACATATATATACACAAATTTATGAAAAGGTTTTTTAAAGTTAAGAAAACACTATCAAAACACCTAGGCTGGAATCATGATTTCTATATTTTCAACATTTGAAAGCACTCCCTCCTGTGAAAGAAGAGGGCAAATAGAACTATCACACATCTTGTATTTTCCTCTCCTTTATGTTTAATAGTGAGGGTTTATTATCATCTTAACATTGTTTGTACTGATGCCATTATATCCATTCTCTTACCAGAATTTGCATATTTAATAATCAGTATTTAAGTAGACTATGATTATGAATAGTCTTTCTTTTCCTCTTAACAATATGGTCTCTATTTCTGAGTCTTCAACTTTGTTTGAAATTTACTTGGCAGATTTTCATTGTCTAGTTTTTCTCAAACAGCCTTGTGTGTACCATAGTCCCTAATTCCTTCCCATTTTGTCATGTCTGCTGCTCTTATTCATCGCCAGCCTGGATTTAATATGACACATTCCTGGTCTGCACTACTTTCACAGGGTAAAACTGTTTCAGGGTCTTCCAGCACTGATTGTTGTGGCAGTTAGGTAATCTGCTGTCAATTTGAGTGAAGGGGCGGAGTCCATTCTGACTGAGGGACCCTGTCTAAGGTTTATGAACTTCTTTCCAGAAGCAGACAAGTTCACCTTTTTCCCGAGGAGAAATTGTTGGATTTTGAGCTGCCTGCTTTGAAGTTAACCCCAAGAAGCCTAGTGTGGCATGACACTGTGGGCTGGTCTTGGGGCAGGTAACTGCAAGGTTGGTTTTTCATGCCCACCAGCCTCTCCCTTGAAGACAGATGATCTGTCTGCTCTGTGAAGAGGTACAGACTTGGAAACAGTGTAAAGAGCTGTTTTGAGGGGCTCAGTTTGATGGCAGTTGATTATATAACTAGATAATTTGAAAAATTCCCTTTCATCTATATATATTTTTTCTCTTGTTATGTATTTTTAAATACATCATCTAGTCCATAGATTGGACTGTCTACTTCAGGAACACCTATGGTCTTTCATGTCCATGACATTTTCTCTTATTGCTTTAACTTATTGTCTAAACTCTAATGGGCTGTAATTGTCTCAGATCTTTATTCTGTGCCAGTAATGTGATTATCAGGAGTGTGTGTTCTGTTTCCTGCGGTTTTGATTTATTTTATTTCTTTGATGCTGTTTTGATTTTCAGAGATATTCAGGCTCTCTTTTCACAGTAGTCTTGTCTCCTCCTCTCGTCCTTGGCCCCGTATTGCCTTTATTTTCTTATAAAAATCTTCTTATTGGAAAACATTCGAGAAATTTCCTTGACACATTTGATATAAGCCTTTCAGAAAATACTTGAGATGAAAAATTTGTTTCACAGTATTTGTTATATGTCTGGTTGCCTATTACTCTATTGTAGGACTTTCTAAGAGGCCAGATGGCATCATCAGGTAAGTTAACAGGTTAAGTGTCAGGCTATTAACTCCCGGGCAAGAGCTTCCAAACCCCCTGTGATGCTGCCTGCTCCCTGGAAGGTTTACAGCTGCAGAAACCTCCTGCCGACAGCTGGTCCTGTCTGACAGAGCCACTATGAGTCAGAGTGCACCTGGGGGCCATAGGCTTGCTTTTAATTTTCACTCCTTTCTATTCTTCACTCGGCCTTTTCTTGTTCACAGTTGCAATCTCTTTCCACATTATTCCGTTGACAGGTGTTTCTGACCAGTCTTCTATTTGTTCAGCTGAAGCATGTCAGGCTCCGTCACTGACTTCGCAGTCAGCGAAGTCTACTTCCCCTTGGAATGGAGGTCTGCCCACTGTTCCCTCCGAAGACCGTTTTCTGCCCCTGGATTATGGGTTTCGCCTGGCTTTCTGTGTGCTGACGGACAGCTGAGGGAGGGCACAACCCAGGTGAAGAATGTGTGCAGTCTTTCTTACACTGCCCAGATTTTGCCACCCCACCTGAGATTTCCTTGAATATTGTGTACCCCCCTCCCCAAGCTGGGTACTATACTCACTCACTGGACTCCCTCTGAGTTTAGAAACATTTATAAATTCCATGTCCACTTCACTTCCTACCTTCATTTCTCCCAACAGCTGTTTCCATTTTATTTTCTCTCAGTTGGGAGAGTAAGTTATTTTTCTTGCAAGTCACCTCTTTCCAGGTTTGGGGTAATTCTAGGAATTCTCAAGGCTGGTTCTAAAGGCCTGGATCTGGGGCAGGACCTGACCCATGCTTCCCCCCCTGGCTTTCCCCCCCCCCCCCACTCAGTTCTCCAATGCTTGTAGCCCTTCTAGTCATGTCTTTGGTCACCCGTTGTTCACGTTTATTCCAGGAGGCTTTTCTAGTTTCCATTTTTGGTTGCGGTTGTTGATCTTCTCTAAAGCGGGGGGTGGGGGGGGGTGGGGGGTGGGGGAGTGAGGGGGTGTTGAAACCATTTTTATCATGTTATGCTCAGGGAGAGAGGCATTTTGTCAGGCAGTGTCAATTGTCTGTCTCACTTCAGAGCTCCGTCTGCATCTTATCCACCAGTTGACGTTGGGCACCTTAGTTCTCTCTTCTATGATCAAGAAAGGAGTGGACTGAGCCCCCTGAGTGGTTGCATTGTTATAACTTCTTCTTCGTCATCTCAGTCTGAACCAAAAGGGTGAAAGGGTTTTGAGTGGTACCCAGGAGAGCCCCGGTGCCTTCACAGAGGGTGCGACCGGGTCAGGCCTGGCTCCCCAAGGGGCACGTGTCCAGTTCTTCGCTCTCGTGGTCGGCGTGCCTTGCGAGGGGCTGGCGGAGATCTGGAATCAGTGGTTACAGCCTTGCTCAAGGACACGTGCAGCTGTGAGGTGCCGTCACGCTGCCTCTGACCTGTCGTGATCCATGTTGACGGCAGTAGAACACATGGCCAGGGCCCGGGCCCTCGCATGGTGGTTCTGACGCATGCGTGCCCGCTGCAGCATCTTGGGAGGGCCTGCTCGCTTTCGCTGCCCTCCCAGCCTCACCAAGCAGGGCGTCCTATTCAGGGAGTGGGCGCACTTGAAAGCCCGCCCAGAGCTTCCTCATCCTCGCTTCTCGGGAACATTGCGGTTGTACCCCTTCCAAGGCAGATGTCTGTTCAAAAGAAGTCCCTGGCACTATCATTCAAATGCCTCTGTTCTTCTGCGGTCTTCCTTTTCCAGTGCATTTTCACAGACTCACACTTGGGCTGGAAAGTTCATGGTTTGGGTCTGATGCCCCTTAGTCTTCACTGAGACATCCTTGCTCTCAAACCCATGGAGAACGCTTATGCTGCAGGTTTACCCAAACGCAACGTGTGGTTTCGTTTCTTGATGGCTGTTTCCAGGAGCGTGGCTTGTGGAACCAAGCAAAATAAAGTCCTGGGCAATGTCACAGTCTGTCCCTTCTCTTGGTTCAGGGCAGAGGGTTCTGGTCTTCTTTACTAGAAGTCAAAGTCTTTACACTGAGCTGCAATCCTTGGTCTCCATCAGCAAGTACTTCTGATGCTGAACAAGCAGGGCTGTGTCCCATGGAGGTCGCAGGTCATTAATCAGACTTCTCTGATCTGTCTTCCACTTATCACTTGTTCAACATATATGCACCAGCACTGTACAGTCACAGCACAGAAAAAGAATAAGCAACTTTGCTTTTATCTTCTCTGCATGTGAGCCAGAAAATGGAAAGCTATAGACACCTCTAAATTTAAATTTGCACCATCTCAGGTTGAGATTTTCTCTGTAGAAGAAGCAATTCACTGCATCCAGCAATGCCTCTTTTGGTGTCAGAAGCTAAATGAATCCAACTGGATGAGAAGACAAGGGGTAAAGAAATAAACGCAGCATCCAAACGCAGTTTCCAAGGAAAACTCCAACACAGGGAAGATTCAAAGGTGGAAGACTTATCTGGTGTTCAAAGTAATAGCAAGATAATTGGCAAGAACATTAGGCAGCTTCATTTATGAGTATTCGATTCATCATAATACCAATGTTTTTACAGCTTCTCAATGCTTTCCCACTTAGAAAGGGGGAATCTGTTTTGATGACCTGTGCTAAATTCTGTAGCCTTTTGAAATGACTCGCAGTAATGGGCTGTTTCAGCAAATATAATCAAATGGTTTCATTTACTTTAGCATGCAAATTCAAACTCCCTAGTGCAGTTTAAAACAGAAAAAAGAAGTTGCTGGCATGGCATATGCTGATAGCTTTGATTTCCTTTCAGCTGGAAGCAGGTAAAGGGTTTGCTACTAATTTTGTGGTGTAATTTTATATGGAAAGTTTATAACAGTGTGCAAAATGCTTGATAGTGTAGTAACTGTTGTTCCAAGTCCATGTTAGCTGGAAACGTCTCTGTAAATCTCTGCCTTCTGGAAATGTTTAAGAGAGTGCAAAATAGAAACATGATAAAGCTTGCCTGGAAGTCTGGTCTTTACATGTGAGAAGGGGAAAGCAATCGAAGAAACATAAAAGCTCTACAACTAGCTGCTGTAACATTTCTCTTCAGTGGTAGTTCATAATTCAGGGAACTCTGCTCCCAGAGGAGTCATTGTGGTTATCTGAATGCCGCAGCTGTTTTTCTTGTCTTTCTTTTACTTTATCAAACTTTATAGTCCCTTTTATTTGATGTCCTACTCACGGTATCTGTAATACCAACAGTGTGCCCATTGCAAAAACCTCCCCAAACCAACCAAACAAAAAAACCATGTGTAATGGAAAATCAAGTTATCTTCCCCCACAGACTTGGTGCCAATCAGAGTAAAATTACACATAGAGGATTGGTCTCTGTCCACTAGTCTGCAGTGAATACAAGTAAGGAGCGTTGTGTTAGTCAGGGTAGACTAGGGAAACAAATTCATAGACATGCTTATGGATATAAGGGAAAGGTTTATATATAAGAGGAATGGAACATTGAGAAAGCATCCCAACCCAGTCCAGTCCAAATTCATAAGTCCAATATTAGCCCATATGTTTGATACCAGTCTATAAAGTCTCCTTCTGGCTCACGAAGCAAGTACAGTAGAGACATCCTGGTGCTGGCAGGGGTTTCCCCATGGCTCCTAATTTCCAGGGTCCATCAGTAGCATCCATTGGCAGTGGGAGCATCTTAGTGCTGGCAGGGGTCTCTCTGTGTCTTTTCCAGCCCCAGAGGTCTGATTCTATCAGGGCAAGCCCATGTGGGCGCTCCTCCAGCTCTTCCATTCTTCAGATATCAGGATTGATTAGCAAGCTGTCATCTCGTCTTGTCAGTAGTTCATCCTCTCAGAGGCTGTGAGTCAAGTCTTTCTTCTCCAATTGGGAAATGCCACAAGCCTTCCCAGAATTCTAAGGAGAAAGCTATGCCTGACAGAGGCCTCACTGGCTACTCATTGGCTATCTTCAGGCTAGACTCCACCCCTACATCCCAATCATGGAATTGACATCATGAATACATAACCACCACAAGCGTCTCTTTGGCCCTGCCCTTGTTGGCAATGCATGCACTATTGTCATGCAGCCTATTCTAGTGACCCTAGAAGACAACACAGATGCTTCAGAGGGCTTCTAAGGCTATAATCTAGAAGCACACTGTCACTTCTTTCCTGTTGGTGACATTTCTGAAGATGGCTTTGAGTCTTTGTAACTCCCACCAAGGGATTAGGTTTTGAGCCCATTGTCACAGTCCTGGGTCCTTAGTCGTTTCACCGAGGGTTTTCCTTTTTTTTTGCTGCCCTTTATTTTACCTAGCACGAGATCCTTTTCCAGAGACTGACTGGTCTCTTCTGATAACATGTCCGTATCAATCAGGCAGTGTCCGCAGTATTCACCATGCTCGCTGAACTTCTCCCAAGATTGATGGACTTGTGTGCTTGGTTGTCCCTTTTACTCTCAATACTCTTCCATAGCCCCACACTCAAGTGCTTCCTTTCATCTTCAGTCTTCCTTGTTCAACGCCCAATAGAAAATACCATGGCTTGGGTCGGGCACATGTTAGTCCTCAATGTAATATCCTTGCTCGTTAACACTTTGAAGAGGTCTTAGGCAGCAGATGGACCTGACGCAAGGCATCTTTTCACCTCTTGACTTCTGCTCGTGTGAACATTGATTGCGGATCCAAGAAGATGAAATCTTTGTCACGTTCTTTCTTTGCTCCATTTATCGCGATTGTGACCTCTTGGCCAGGCTGTGAGGACTTGGGTTTTCTTGACATTGAGTTGTCATCTGTATTGAAAGTTGCAGGCCTTTGTTTCGTCAGCAAATGCTTCATGTCCTTCTCGCTTTCAACAAGGAAGGTTGTGTCACTACCTAAGTTCAGAAGTCTTCCTCCGATCCCGGTGTCACATCTCTCTTCATATCTGCCAGCTCCTCTGTCTGTTTGCACAGCACACAGACTGGCTAAGTCTGGTGAAAGACTACAACCCTGACACACACTTTTCCTGATTTTAAACCATAGTTCTATTCGTGTGCTCGCTTTTGGTCAAGCAACTCAGTAGTCCAACCACAGGTTCCACAGGAGCACAATAGAGTGTTCTGGAACGCCCATTCTTCTCATGACTATCCATAATCTGCTATGATCCACACAGTCTGATGTCTTTTCCTTATTGTCTTCTTTGCTTTGAACCAAGACTGACCTGACCTCGGCAATGCTCTCTCTCGTCCCACATCCTCTTCTATGGCCTGACTTGCTAGCACCTCCCTCTTGATGTATTACTGCAACCATTGTTGAAGGGTCTGGAGAAAAATTCAGCTTGCTTATGATATCTATTATATTCTATAATTTAAAAAAGATTGTTGGGTCGCCTTTCTTCTAAATAGGTACAAATATGGATCTTTTTCAGTCAGTTGGTCAGGTAGTTACCGTCCAAATTGTTTGTCATAGTCAGTGTCTCAAGTGCTTCGCCAGCTTAGTGAAACTTCTCATTGGTGTTCTGTCAGTTCCTGGAGTCTTGCTTGTGGCTAATGCGCTCAGTGCAGCTTGGACATCTTCCTTCAGTCCCATCAATTCTTGATCAGATACTGCCTCTTGAAAGAGTTGAGTGGTGACTAGTTCTTTTAGTTATAGTGACTCTGTGAATTCTTTTCATCTTTTGCTGCTTCCTGCCTCGTTCACTATTTCCCCCATAGCATCTTTCAATATTGAACCATAAGCTTGATTTTTTTCCCTGCTTCAGCTCTTTCAACCTAAATATGCTGAGTGTGCACTTCCTTCTGGGTTTTCTAACTCTAGATCTTTGCACATTTCTTTATAGTACCTTACTTTGTTTTCTTAACTGCCCTTTGGATTTTTCTGTTAATTCTTTGATTTCATCATTTCTTCCATGTGGCTTAGCAACACTCTGATTAAGATCAAGTTTCAGACTCTTTTCTGACATCCATTTTGCTCTCTTCTTTCTTTCCTTCTTTTTAAATGGCCTTTTGCTTTTTTCATGTATGCTGTTCTTGCACAGTTCATGAACTCTCCTGTCATTATTTTTCAATGAGTCAAATCTGTTCTTGAGGTGTGTTCTAAATTCAAATGGGATATAGTTAAGGTGCTATTTTGGCTATCATGTACTCACTTTAATTTTCTTCAACTGAACTTACATATGAGCAATTGATCTCTTCCACAATCAGCCCTTAGCCTCCTTTTAGCAACTGATACTGAGCTTCTCCATTGTCTCGTCCCACAGATATGAGTATAGTCAATTTGATTTTTGTGTATTCCAATGGAAGAAGTCCATGTATATAGTGACTGTTTTCTACTGTTTAAAAAGATTATATGCAAATGAATAAGTCACTAGTCTTATAAAATTCCATTATGTGAGCTCAAGTTTCATTTCTATTACCAAGACCTTATTTTTCAATTACTATTCCTTCTGCATTTCCAACTTTTTAATTCCAATCGCCAATAATTATCAATATGTGTTTATTGTACGTTTGATCAATTTCAGACTGAAGAAGTTGGTTGAATTCTTCAATTCCTTCTTGACCTGTTTTAGTGGTTGGTGCATAAATGTGAATTCTAGTTGTATCAATCAGATTCCATTGCATGTCTATGGATATTATCCTTCAGGATCAAGATAGTATTTTACTTCCAGGAAGGTCTTGAAATGTGCTCTTTGAAATCCTTTATCTTGAATTTGTTTACTATGCCCAGACATGTCTCATTCCAATCAGCCGTTACCAGTCCATGCCAGCTCGCTCGTGCCTTGTGTTCCATTTCAATTTGGACAACTTCCAATTTTCCCAGATTCATACTTCATCCATTCCAAGTTCTGATTGTTGATAGGCATTTACAAGTGTCCCCCCCCCACCTCATTTTGAGTTGTAAACCATCAGCCACTGCCAGTCCCTCCTGCTTCACTCCATCCAGGTCATTCTGGGGGAGGCTATTTTGAGCAGGAAGCTCTTCCTCAGTCCCATTTTGTGTCTGACCTAGGGCCTCCTCTTCTGCCACTCATCTAACAGTGTTCTCCTGCTATGCCTGAGGGTTCCAGGATCTGATAACCTTCTGCTGTGATTCTTAATGTTTCTTAGTGGTGATGTACTTAGAAGTAGCCTATTCTTTCTTCATCATTGGCATTTACTTTGGAAGCTCTGCAGACACCTGTTCCCCTTGGCTGACCCTGCTGGTACATGAGATGGTAGTCACATAGTTTCCAGCATTACAGCAATGTGTAAGTCACCACAGTGGCATGTAGGTGTTCCCTTGATGTACCATGTAAACCAACAGAGGGAAGCACATACATGTTTGTTGTGTGAATCAGTAAGTGTCGAGAAACAGGTGCGAGTAGGACATAAGAGACACTGCTGAGTCTGCAGAGGAACCAGACTGAGCAAAAACATACTTGTGTCCATACAGGCTCGAACCCAAAGGGAACACAACTTGGTCTCCATATCCTTACACACTGGTAAAGCAGGTCTCCTTTGCTTTTTGAAGAAGGTGCTTTCAGAACCGTAAATTATGCCAGATTCATTAACCCAGAGCTAAGTCGAGGAGATTTTATGAATGGATATGAAAAAGTGTCGACAATTTTGAAAATGATAGTGTCACAAAGGATGACAGAAGGAAAGCCTGGATGACAGGGCGTACTTGAGCTCAAGTCTGCTCTCCAGGCTCATTGTCCTTGTGGATTTGCTCAGCAGGAACAAGTGCAACCATCATCTCTGTTTGCTTTCTTTTAAAATCAAGAACTGTGCTGAGCCCTTTCTCCTCCTGCCTCTCAGGCTGGACACTCCCCTGTGGGCACAGAGATAAAAAGATGGCATGTCCAGCTGTAGGCAGAGTTAGGGAAAGCCAAGAGCAGGGGGTCGGAGAGGTGCCCTGAGCCTGCTTCTGTCAGACTCCAGTTAGTCATCCCACTCCTGAGTGCACAGGAACAAGGACGCAGCACAAGAGAGAGAGGCACCATAGTACCTACTTCTCCATCCTTTACCCTGCTCAGTGCTCCCGACCTGGCCCCAGCCATGGGTTCTCAGGGTGCCCCATCCCTTTAGAAATAATGAAATCCGGGTAAGTCATTAACAACTTAGCGTGAATCATCTAATGACTCTATGGGGACACCCCTGACCTTTGTGAGGTGAAAATATTTTGGCCAGAGGCTTGCCCCTCCCCCATAAGCCCCCGACTGCCCCTCCTGGGTCCTTGCTGGCTAATGAGCATGTGTGGGCAGAGGAGCTCAATAAAAATTGACTGATTTATTGATTGATGGGAGCGAAGCTGAGCTTAATCTTTCCTTGCAGCTGCTCCTTCCCTTCCACATCTCCGGAGAAGTGGGTTTGGCGGAGCTAACAGCCGATTCCTCTTTAGGCCCAACTCCTGTGAATCTGAGCCACAATGGGAGTTTGGTGTGGCGTTAGCCAATGGTAGAGAAACTTTAAGAACCTCTGAAAAGTTGGTCGCAATCTGCAGCCGGGGCTAGGTGTCCTGGCAAGGCGGGATTCTACCAGCGTTCCAGGGAAGGAACTCCGGCCAGGATTGTCCCATGGCAGAGAGGAGGCAGGGGAGGTAGTCTCCTTAGCCTCTCCCGGAAAGGACAGGCCACGGCAGCTCCTGCCTCTGTAGCCTGCAGTGCAGAAGGTGGCGATGGTCTGAGGATCCTGGGGTGTGAGGGGGATGTGATCCTAGTACCCTTGGGCTGACATGAGAGACAAGACCTGTCCCAGCAGGTGGATAAGGGCTGGCTGGAACTGGCTTGGGACAGTAGCATCCAGAGTCTCCTTATCTGGCCTGAGAGGTTGCCTGCTATCTAGTAGTGGGTATCAGGTGTGACTGTAATGGAGGTGGAGGAATGTGTGGTCTGAAAAGTGTCTTCAAGGACCACACTGCACATCTATGCTTTAGTTCTAGGGGCCGCACTTGGCAAAGGACACTAGGTTAAAGTGACCAGATTTTAAGCAGGACACCATTGACTGGGGCAGGGGGTAGGAGGGTGGTTCTTGATGAAAAATTTGGTCTATATGGAGCAACAAAAATTTTCATAGAATGCAAAAGTAGTATTGGAATAAATTTGTTTTAATTTTAAAATGCTGCAGGACATTGTTAAATTGTTAAATAGCAGGATGTCTGGTCACTTTACACTATGTACATGTTGGCAACCATGGACTCCCTTGGGGCCCTTCAACTGCCCATGGGGGTGTCATGCAGATGACAGCCTTATCCTTTCTGAACCTCCTTGGTATTAAGAGCAGTGAATAGACTGTAGAGCAGCGGTTCTCCACCTTCCTAATGCCACACCCTTTCACACAGTTCCTCATGTTGTGGTGACCCCCAATCATATTATCTTCATTGTACTTCATAACTGTCGTTTTGTTACTGTTATAAATCGGGTGACTCCTGTGGAAGGGTCCTTGGACCCTCAAAGGGGTCATAACCCACAGGTTGAGAACCGCTGCTATCAAGGAAAGATGGGTCTCCCACAGACATTTCCTTATACACAGGCATTCTTGGTGGCATGTTGAGCTTCTGACTCTGTCAGCATTCAAGCAGAGGCTGGGGTTCAGGGGGGCCTTGTACAGGGTTATGGAGCACTGGGTGAGTGGTTCATCTAGACCTCCGAGGGCCCTTCATGAAATCTGTTGGCCGAGAGCAGTTGAGATGACGCTCACCTCACTCCCTGGCCACGGAGCAGGGAGACTCTGAAACAGTCTTTGCACACTGGGCCGAGGGGAGCTGAGGTGTTTCTTTGCCAGTGTTTCTGAGCTGTAAGGCATGGAGAGGTCGTCTTGGTGGAAGGAACCTGCCTTTACTTAATCACTGCCAGGCCTTCGGTCTGCACTGCTGCCCCTTGCCCTGGTTATTGTCCTTATGCGGCTTCTGAGCACTTGAGGGTGTGCTAGTCTATACTGAGATGTGCTGAATGCCTAAAACCCATCATCTTTTGAAGAATGACTGTAGAAACCAAGACTGTGAAAGATTCCCTGCTGTTTCTATACAGAGAGTGCGTTGAAATGGTAACCTACTGAGTCACATGAGGTGGCACAGTGTGTCCGGCTGCTTCCCACCACATTCAAACAGGCCAGCTGCCCCACAGGCAAAAACAAGGCTGTCTGAGTCCATCGAGGTGTGGAGTCTCAGAAGCTCCATGCAGGGCTGTTTTGAGTCAGAGTTTGGTGGTTGTGGGTTTGGCTTTTTAATACATCGACTGGCACATAGCAGGTTAAAGGACATATCTGTTAGTTTCATCTGTTTCTTTTTACTTTTTAAAGGATGGTCATTAAAAACTCAGGATGACCTATGTGACTTCCTTGGCTGCTGGACCTGTATTTACGTGCACTGTCACGTTTCATCTTCATGGCATTTTTTGCATACTAGGATGACCGCTGTCACCACTGTAGTCACTGGAATTTAGGGAGTTTGGGGGACTCACCCAAGAGCCCACCATTGCTGAGCTGGATTTTGAACTTGGATTGCTCTCTTGCTAACTCTCTGACCCCACAGTCTCCTTCTCTTGGTGTGTTATGCTGCTGTGTCCACAGCCTCTTGAGGGAACCGCTGCCCGGTTGTAAAATGCTGAATGGGAAAAGCTGGAGAAATGGTTGTGGAAAAGCTGTCAGGGCAAGTCTGCACAGCTAAAAATGCAAGAAGACCCTGAACTTGTGCGTTGGGGGAAACTTGGACGGTGGATCCGGTGCCCAGTTGGACGGCGGAAACCAGCCGGATCCTCAGACAAGGGAAGCCACCGTCTCAAAAACCTGGCAATGCCAGTCCCTTGGGGTGGGTGTTGAGAACATCGGATAGGGAGGCCCCCTCCAGGGAGAGTACTGTGGCCTGCATGTACGTAATCAGAACCAGGGGCTTCCCTCAGGAGAAGTTCTAATGATGGGTCACACAAAGAGCAGGGCTGGGACGGGGGTGGGGAGAGAGGTGACCTTGGCAAAATGTAAATAGGCCCCTTTATTCTGACTCAACAAAAATCACTGTCACACATAGCTCTTCTATGTTTGGAGCAGCTTTAGCAGACTCGAGAGGCATGTTCGTGATTTATTTCATCCCTACCTCACCCCCACCCCCAGTCGTGCAAGAAGGACTGCTGGTTTGACTGCTAGCTACAAGGTCGTCAGTTTGAGCCTACCAGCCACTCTTTGGGGAAGCAGTTGGCTTTCTACTCCCCTGAAGAGTTCATCTCAGAAACCTGCAGGGGAAGTTCTATGCTGCTCTAATGGGGAAAGCGTTGGACCTGCTTGGGAGGAGTTCTCCAAATTTCTCAATAAGCATACAGCCCTCTGAGTCTGAGCCCACCTCCCAGGCTTCCCAGGAGGAGAGAGTGCTGCTGTCTCTGCTGTCCATGGATTTGGGGCCATGGATCCAAGCCTGGCACAGGGTAGACTGAGGGCTGCAGATGAGGCTGCCTCCAAGATTGTTTGTGAGGAAGGTTTCTCTTCGGGGGCTGTGGTAGTTACATATTCTGTTGTCAATTTGAGGCTTAAGAGTGAAGGGATGGAGTTTAACCTGTCAATTGGATCGCAGTTTGAGCGATCCTCATTTGGAGGTGCTAAGCAGGTAAAATAGGTCATTGGAGATGGGACACAGGCTCACTCCCTGGGAGACACTGCAGCTGACAAGATATATGGAACTACATTAGTGCCCTAGCTAGTGCTATGTGGAGACCCCTGCCAGCACTGAGATGCTTACAACACCACTGGATCCACAAGACTTCCCTCCCCCACCCCCCGGCCACTGGCCCGTGATCTTCCTGCATTTGGCATCATTGCATGTGTTGTGTGAGTCTGAAGAGGACTTTATAGATTGGTATTGGACATATGGGCTAATATCAGACTGATGGACTTGATCTGCACTGGACTTGGATGGTTTCCCAATGAACAATTATTCTTTATTTAAAGCTCTTTTGAACACACATATTACTGTCAATGAATTTGTTTCTCTAATCTCCGCAGACTGACCCAGGGGCCATCGGCTTCTGGCTCCCACTGAGGAAGTCAGGCGGCTGTGGGAGTGGTGTGGGCATCAATGACAGGGAGGCCTCCCAGTTTTAGGTCCGTGAATAAGGGAGACCTCCCCAAATGCCAATTAGATGAGAAGATTCAGAAGAAGTGAGGTCAACAGCCCCCACACACATCCAACTGAGGAGAGAAAGAAGCCAAGATCATGATTTTCCCAGCACAGAGGAAAGGGGACCCATAGTCAGAAAGGGCGTGCTTTGCACATAATCACACAGGCATGCGCACTGGGGGCTTGTGATTACAGAAAATGACTTGGGCTTTCCGTAATCCTAGAGTGGCAACACAGCCCGTGCAGCCCAGTTCACCCAAGGAAGTTGTCTGGTCTCTCAGAAGAAAGTGGACCCATGGAGGAGGCAGTGAGGTGCTGGCTAGCTCAGGAACTCTAGAGATGCATGGATGGGGTTGCTTCAGGAACCACACAACCCAAGGCCACTAAGGGGGTGTGGGAAGGCCAGAGGTCAATCAGAAACCCAGAATCCACACATCTATGTCAAGGACCTTGTGCATCCACAAGGCTTCCAGAGCCCGGTAAAACCAGGCCAGAAGTTCAGACACAATTCAAGTCTCCACAACCGGAAGTCAGGGAGCAGAAACCAGAGCCAGAGAAGCAATAGCTGAGAGTCAGGGCAGGTCTCCTTGCTCACGGGTCTGACTGAGCAGGATGGGGAGGTCACTAGGTGAATGCCTTTTCTCCCTTCTGGGGACCACACTCCCAGAGAAGCAAAGGGCACAGGCTGGAGTCAGACCTTCTAGAAAGGTGGGGACTCCAAATACATGCACCTCCCTCCTGTCCAGCACGGTGATAGAGAATGCCTCTGACGTGGGATGACGCATCCACAGGCAGAGAGGCCAGACTTTTATATACATCGTAAAAGAGATGGTAGAAGTAATTGATTACAACGTCTCAAGATGGCAACCCCATTCCCCAGAGGGGTTATCATCATGGGTGATGATCTACAGCACCTATTTTGGGGGGACAGAATTTCACCCGTAACACCCTCTTATTTCAAGACAGCCAGTTGCTGGTGAGTGGGCTCTGCCTCCAAAGGAGGAGCACCTGGGTCAGAGGAGCAGTGGGTCCGGTAGGGTCTTCCACGACGGATTCCCCAGGCCTTTCTCCGGAGGCCCCCGCCTGTAGACTGGCACCTTCAGCTGTTTGTTTAGCAGCTGAACTTGTCAGCCCCGCACCCCCTGCAGGCTCCTTCCTGCTGAAGGAATCGCCTTCTTTCTGAGGGTTTCGGTGAGCCCTGGAGAATTTTGAGCAGAGACTGGACAAGCCTGATCATTTGACCAAGTGTCCCTCCAAACACGTTAAAACAAGCAATGACTTCAAGGCTCCATCTGAGATGCCCAAATCATATCCGGAATTAAAAAAAAGAAGGGCAAAAAAAGGCACAGAATTGTCTCCCTCCACCCCACCTCAAGCTTCCAACCGTGCAGAAGGTGAGACCCTGCAGATCCAGCGCTGCCACACAGTGTGAGCCAGCAAAGTGCAGGGCAGGTCACAGAATGCTAATTCAGATTAATGACCCCGGTCAGCCTTGTCTCCTTAGCAGGAAATTAGAAAGATCCAGTGAGGAGCAAATAGTGACTCATAATGCGTGACTCCTGAGCAGTGGCAGTTGTGCTCATTAAAAGCTAAGATATTGTTTTGATATACAATGATTGAGTCTGACTTATTTATGGGATGAAGCATTCTCTGCAATGGAAGGTCCCTTTTTGAAAGCTAGCTGGTCATATACCCACACGTGCTTGAAGCACAGGACGGCTGCCCACCTGGTCAGCAGCAACTCCGTCGGTCCTTTGGCTTTAGGTCATTGCATGTTGTTGGTCCTCACTCTGCTATGATCCCAGGTCTCTTCCTTCCTCTCCATTTCTCTTTACCTCGGCTTGGTCTTAGACTTTTTATTCTCCCTTCCCTCCATACACACTCCGTCAGGAAATGTATTCAATTCAGAGCATCACTTGTTATCTGTCTGCCTCTGTTGCTCAGCTTTTTTTGCAAGTCTTGTTCTCTCCCTCTGTTTGCCAAACTCCCTCTCACACACTGTTTGGTTCGCATAGACAAAACCAAACTCAATTTACCCCCATGTCAATTCCATTCCTTCTCCAAATGTGGCCATAGCCATCTTCCCTTTCTCTGTCCTCCGTGTCACTGCTTATCACCAGAGCTGGCTGTATGGATTCAGCCTTTCTTCTCCTCCATCCCCACACTCAGCATGTAGGCTTACTTCAGGAGCTTCGTGAAGAGAGGGAAGTAGTTGCTTTGGATAAAAAATTGCACAAAATCCCGTCCATGGGCATGCCCAGTCAACCCTCCTGCATGAGTCTGCTTTCTTTGCCTCATGCTCACGTGACATGTGTACTTGAAGACCCCTGCCACCACAAGGGTGTTGAGGAGGTATTGGAAGAGCTTCAGAAATAAGTGCATCTGGAAAGACATCCTTGAACCTGGAGTTGCACCGAGGTCTCTCGGAAGCTTTTTAAAAAGCAGATCACCGAGTCCCACTGTGACCTATTAAATCTCCCCAATCTCCTCTCCCTTATGACTTTATTCCACACTCTTACCTTGTTGCTTATTATTTCCAAGACAGTCAGTGCTGTCTTGGGTGAGGCCTTCACTCATGGCCACGGAGTCAATTCCCCCTCACAGTGAGTGAGCCTGAAGGACAGAGCGGGTTTCCAAGACTCAAGAGCTTTGTGGGGACAGACAGGGACATCACTCTCTCTCAAAACAGCCGGTAGATTCCAACTGCCCACCCAAGAGTGATCACCCCAACTTGAAACCTAATTCCTTCAGAGAATTACCATATTTTTTGAACCATAAGATGCACTCACCCATATTTTAAAATATTTTTATGCACCCACTTTTTAGAGCAGGAAGCCAAGAAAAATATTCTGAAGAAAATAGTACCAGTACACTAAAATATTAAAATTAAGCAAAATACGGTACTATTTAGCAGCATAAACTTAACAGTGGTACCCAGAACCCTCATCACTTTCATTAACAAATGAGGCCTCCCTTGAGGTAGGAGACACACTCTGTTTCGTATTCTTGCTGACAAGCCACGTGGAGCTACACACTTTACACTGATGGAGCCAGAGCCCTGGAGTTGGAGGAACCATGTGGAGACCCATGCCAGTTCTGAGATACTGCCACTGAAGTCATAAGACCTTCCAACCACTGGCTTGCAATCTTCCTGCAGTCAGCATCATTGCATCTCGTGAGTCTAAAGACTTGATAGGGAATTTATGGACTAGTATTGACATATGGAGTGATATCTAATTTATAGACTTGATCTGGACTGGGATAGGACGCTTTCTTAA
Source organism: Nesogale talazaci (assembly GCA_004026705.1). Classification (NCBI taxonomy): domain Eukaryota; kingdom Metazoa; phylum Chordata; class Mammalia; order Afrosoricida; family Tenrecidae; genus Nesogale; species Nesogale talazaci. Next base: position 126,115 of record PVJH01000088.1, read on the forward strand.
TGTACAATTGCTCTTTGATACAGAGTTCTCTCTTACACACATATCAGGGCTACGAATTTATTATCTCTACTCAACCTAGACTAGCACAGTGGAGACAGATTTTTGTATGTTTGGATTATGCTATGAATTGAATCGATTGAGTTGGGTCTTCCCCAGTAGGTGTTGAAGTCTTGATCCCTGTATCTATGGCCTTAGTCCTACTTGAAAATAAGACTTCTTTGTTATTTTCATCATAGCAACCCTATTAGATGAAGTGGAACTGCCCCTGTTGGTTTCTGAGACATAACTGCTTAAGGAGTAGAAAGCCTCATCTTTTTTCTTCTGGTGGATTCTCCTTGCCGACCCACTAAGTCTCTTTCTGTGCCGTCAAGGCTCAAATCTGCTGCCAGTGAGCTTAGGTTTGGGTGGCCGTGTTAATGAAGATGCATCATTGGCACGTCCTGAGCATCTCAGAGAAGCACAGACACAGGAGCAAAAGCTGTGAAGACAGGAACTCATGGGACTGACACGGAACCGAGCAGTGCTGACGTGAAAAGTTGAGACAAAGCCAACAGAGGGAGAGACTGCCTCCTTAGCCAGTCAGTCCCTTGCATTTAGTCTTCTGCTCTCCAGAACTGTGAGAAAAATTGTTTCTGTATTTAAAAACCACCTCCTTGGGATGGTCCTGTTCCAGCAGCCCCAAGGAACTAAGACAGGGCACAGCTTCACCTGCTGAGATAGGAAGGTGCTCAAACAGTGTCTGTTGGGTCAGGGGAAGGGTCTGAGTCTGAGTTAATCCAGAAAGGCTTGTTCTCAAACCCCAACACCCACTGTCATCAAGTCAATCCCTACTTGCAGGGACTCCAAAGGACAGGGATGAACTGCCTTGTGGGTTTCCAGAGCTCTGGCTCTTCCAGGAAGCAGTCTGTCTTGTTTTTTTTCAATGGAACAACTGGTGGGCTTAGCTCACCAGCCCTTCAATTAGCAGTCGAGCACTTAGCCACTGTGCCACCAGAGCGCTGAGTGCTCAGATAGATGGGCCATTACAGTGTCATCCCTGCTCCAGAAGGCTCAGAATCACTTAAATACATGTGAGGAAAGCAGAGTCTCTGGCTGCATTAGAAGCTGCAGGTCCTATGTGTTGGGATGTTCCTGCTCTCATCAGTAAAACTTGAGAACCACACTTGGGTGGGGGGTGGGACTTCATTTTGGTAACACACTCCTTCTCCTGAGGGAAAACCCCACCCCAAATCTTGCCCAACTCATATTTGACATGTTGATTGTAGTTGCACCCCCGATCATTTCAAGGGCCACATGTCAGTCAACTGGTTTGTCCTCTTGTGCCCTAAGCATCCAGGAACAACCAGTAAATATTTGTTGGATAGTTGGTTTTGCAATATTCTTGGGAATTGACCCCCTCTAAGTAAATCAAGGATAAAGGAAGTACATACTTTTCCACTTAGCATTCTTATAAATACTTTGCAACTTGTAACTTGATTTTATTAGAAACTATAAATGTACTGAGTAAAATACTGGGTGAATTTTAACTCACTGTTCTGGTACATGTTAAGATTGTAATGTAGTAAAAGGCTTATGAGCATAAGCTTTGAAATCAGATTTGACCCTTTGTTGCTACAATGACCAATAATACCTGATTCAGGGGGGCTGATAGCAGTCACCTGGTCGGTTCCCAAATAGCTAATAAGAACAGTGACAACAAGAATATTTGGCATTTTATGTTGTTAGATATTGTTTAGTCAATTCAGAGTTGAGTCAAAAAAATACTGTCAAATCCTACACCAGCTTACATTTTTTGTAGTCATAGTCTCCCTCCATCTTGTCAACGGTCCTCTTCTTTGTCACTGCCCCTCTACTTTACCAAGCACCATGTCTTTTTCCCGGGTCCCGTCTCTCCTGACAACACGCCCAAAGTACACGAGGCAACTCGAAGGAATGCTCTCTTCTAAGGAGCATTCGGGCCGTACGTCTTCCTTCAAAACAGACCCATCTGTTCTGTTGGTGGTCCATGATACCCTCAATATTTCCCTTCTACGCTATAATTCAAATGCAATGATTCTCTTGGGTCTTCCTGATTGAATGCTCAATTTTCACATGCCTATGAGGCCATTTAAGATACCAGGCTTCCATCAGGCCCACCTTAGTTCACATAAGCAGGCATGCTTATGACACAGCTGTGGGGAGGAGGGCGCGCATGTGCCTGTGTGTCATTCGAAAGAAGAGAGCACATAGAATATTCCACACTGTGGGATGCAAAGGGTGTTGCCTGGGCCCATCCCAGACCTCCTGAGACAGAAACTCTGTTTCACAAGCCCTTCAGATGAGTCTGAAGCACACTGTTTGGGAAGCTCTCCTGTAGACTCACACCAAAGCACCTTCTAAATATGGTGTCTTTTAAAAAATCCCTTCATAGATTAAGGACCATGGCGACTGACCACCAGAGAATTCTTGTTGACGAACAAGCCAATAGGGTCTGATGGTTTGAATTGGGAAACCGGCCGGTTCCTGGCTTCTGTATCAAATCCATGCAGCTTTGACAGGTCTTTGAAAAATGAGCTCCCTGCACAGCTCTGTCCCCTCCCAGGTTTCCAGGCCTGCAGCAATTAAACCTCTGAGCAAGAGACTGGGCCTGAAGTTCGGTTAACCCCTCCCAGGCCGATCCATCCTGCAGAGCTCTCCTTTTCAAGCTCCCTCCCTCCCAAGCACAGCCAAGGAAAACCCACCATTTCCAGGGAGAGCTAACCATGTCTGTATGATGGAAACAATCAGGCCAGAGATCAAGAGAGGTGAAAGGTCAGAGCAAACCAGTGCAGCTGCCGCATCTCCTTGTGCTTCTCCTTGATGTCACGAAGACAAATGGCATCAACGCAAACTCTCCTGACCAGATGCCATGCGCAGTGAATGCGTCTTTACTCCTCTTTTCTCAGGCACCTGCCGGCCCATCGCTGTGTTGAGCAGAACCGGCAGGCGCCAGGACTGCAGTCAGGGGCTCTCCACTTTGACCTGTGAACCCTTGGGCTAGGGTGGGCAGGTGGCACTGAGCGAGAGGAGACATTTATAGAATTGTTTGCCAATGATTTTGAGTCTATTTGTGCATAAAGCATTGCAGATAGATGAAATATACACCATTTCTTACAGAGTCTCTGCTCTGTTCAAATGTGTGTGTACATACACGCATGCATTTGTATTGAAAATGCTGTATTTTTAAAAAGCACTAAGTGTTTTCATGACCAAAAACAAGTATTTGTGCATATGTATAAGAAGATCGAGAACTCTATGAAAAAGAGTGCTTATCTCATCTACCTGTGATGTTTTATGGTCACGTGGATTCAATGTCCCCAGCATTAAGAATGGGATTCTGGTTTTAGCCATCTCTAACGAGGCCACTGCAGTACGGAGGGAAAATGGGAGGTGGTGGGGAACTGCTAACTGAGAAGTCTGAGTGCACCAGCCACTCGGGGAGAGAGCTGAGGCAGTTGGCTGCTGCGAAGAGGGACAGCGCCGAAACCCTGGGGCAGTTCTTCTGTGTCTGCAGGGCCACGGTGTGTTGGAATCACCTTGAGAACAGTGGGGGTGGGGGTGTGTTCACGTGTCTTAATTGTGAGTTAGCGATCTTGTGTTCTCTCAACCCCTATCAGATGAGATCTGAGAAGTCTTTTGACTATAAAAATAGTTTTTAACACCTTTAATGCCATAGAGTCAATTCTGACTCATTCTGACCCAAAAGGCAGGGTAGAACTGAGACTGCAGAGTTCTGGGAAGTAGAACCTAATCTTTCTCCAGAGAAACTGCTGGCAATTTCAGACTGTGGGCCTTTCGGATTTCAGGCCAACTTGTAGCCAGTACAGATTACCTCATATTGACAATCAGGTGAAATTTCTGTTCTATAGCACTGCGTCAGAAAGGGCTTAGTGGCAGTATCCAGAAACCTCGTGGTTCCTGGGTGTGCTCGTTAAAAATGCAGATTTGTAACTGGAAACCCAGGGCCTCCAGGACAGAGGAACCCTGGAAGAGCAGTGAGAGGGGTGATACTGGGAGGGTGGAGGGAAGAGGCAGTAGAAAGGGGAGCCCATGACAAGGATCTACATAGAACCTCCTCTCTGGAGGATGGACGGCAGAGGAGTGGGTGAAGAGAAATGTTTGACAGTGTAAGTGTAAGATATGACAAAATAATAATAATTTATAAATTATCAAGGGTTCGTGAGGGGGAGCAGGGAGGGAGGGGAAAAGATGAAGAGCTGATGTCAAGGGCTCAAGTAGAAAGCAAACGTTCTGAGAATGATGCTGGCAGCAAGTGTTTGACACAATGTATGTAAGTATGGATTGTGAAAAGCATTGTACGAGCCCCCAATAAAATGATTTATTAAAAAATGAAAATGCAGATTTGTAACAAACAGGGTAGGACATCAGCTCACAAAGCAGTGGATAATCACACAATACTGAGAATTGTGGTCTCTTTACCATATTTTTTGGACGATAAGATGCACTTTCCCCATTCCCCACCCCCAAAGTGGGGGGAAAGCAAGGGTGCATCTTATGGTCCAAAGGTCTGGTCCCCAGAACATGTTAGTATTCTGGCACTATTTGGTCCAGAATCCTTTTTTCTTGTTTTCCTGCTCTAAAAACTGGGTGTGTCTTATGGGCAGGCATGTCTTATGGTCTGAAAAATAAGCTACACATTTGATTCATGATCCGGTTATGAATTATGGTCCATTCCACAATCAGCCCCAGGTCTTGTTTTGACTGATGACATCAAGCCTCTCCATTGTCTCTTTCAACAGACCTGGTCAACGTGATTGCTGTGTATCCATCTGGGGAATTTTGCATATAGAGCCACTGTTTATGTTGTTGAAAAAATGTATCTGCAATTAAAAAGGGATTGGTCTTGCAAAACTCTACCATTGCTTGGCAATGTTGAAAAATTATTCTTTGATTCTTATTTTGATGCAATTTTTTTTTTAAGCCAGGATAGTGTTAGATTTTACCCAATGCCTTTTCTGCATCTAGTGAGCATGTAATCTTGTTTTGTTTACCCAACAAATGACATGATTTGATTTTCTACTGTTGAATCACCCTTGCACCTTTTGTATGAATCACACTTGATCATGGTATATTATAATTATTTTTTTCTTTTCTTTGGCATCACTGCTATTATAATTATTTTATGTGCACTTGAATTCTATTGGCTAGAATTTTGTTGAGTATTTTGACACACCTGGCCTTGAGGGAATTGGTCTGTCAGACCCTTTTTGAGTGTTGTCTCTGCCTGACTTTATCTTGAGGGTTAGGCTTCTTCATGGAATGAATTGGGGGTGGGGGGGGGAGGTGCATTTCTTCCTTTTCTATCATTTTTGGAATAGTTATAGTAGAATTAGTGCCAACTCTTCACTGCATTTTTGCTAGGATTCTCCAGTGTAGCCAGGTGGGCTGGTGGTTTTGTTTGTTGGGAGTTGTGGTTTTTCAATAACATCTTCGAATTCTTCTTTTGTTATAGGTCTGTTCAAGTGTTTTGCTTTAGTATGTGTTAGTTTATGTAGACAATGTGTGTTAGACAGGGTTCTCTAGAAAAACGAAACCAGGACACTTATGTGTGTGTGTGTGTGTGTATTCATATACATATATGGATTTGTACAGCATGGAGGTATATAGCAGATAATTAGTCCACACAGCAGTACAGAGGGCCCAGTTCAACTCATTTCCATGGAACAGTTAATGTTCTGGAAGTACTTCATCTCATGAGGGCTGCTGAGTCCAAGTTCAAGGAAGTGGACAGCTGAGCCACCTCAGGCAATGCAGGCAGGGTTCCCACAGGCAGCAAACCACAGGGCCGGTCACCAGCGGTCAGGAGCTCAGAAGCACAGCGAAGCAGGCCTAGATGGGATGTCCAACTTGAGCAAAGAAAGCAACAGGATCCACCAGCCTTAAGCTCAAGCATTGTACACACCAGCAGCATGACGAAGCAGGTCTCGAAGCAACCTCAATATCTCGTGACAAAGCCCACGGGTTATCCCACAGGTAGTGTAGTTCACAAGTTGAGGCAGAGAACTAGTTCAAGCAGCTGCACATTGGTTTGATCATCACAGAGCAAGAGAGAGGGGCGGGTCTTGCCAAGCCATGTATCTCTTTGTCCTCCAATCAAATTGTGACCTGATTAATCCCCCATGTTCCTATTGGCCAGGTTGACACACTAAACCTACCTATCGCAGTCTATCTCTTGCCAACTTGGCACCTAACACAATACTTTAGCCATATATAATTTCCAGACATTAATGAAATCACACTGACATCTAACATCATACATCTATCAATAATGTAAATGAAACTACAATTAATCTAATTGTATCTGGTATAGCATACATGAACAAAAGAAAGATATTAAATAAGCACATAGAAAGAAGATAAACTGACAATCACAAAACTCATTTTTGCAGTTGGTCACATGGTCGTAACTGATAGGTAGTTTTACCTATTTTATTACCCAATTCTATATTGCCTTTGCCTTCAGCCAGCACCCCAACTGGCTGTGGTTCCTTGCCTGGTGATGTTACTCTCACCCTTTTCTTGTGGCTGTTTGCATCTTTTGCTGTTCTTTTTCTGTCTGTCCAATTTGTACGGAAAATCTGTTGACTGGCCGTTTCTTCTTCTTTTGGGGGGGGCAATTTATAGCCTTACTATAAATTCTTCTTTAATGTTATAATTTTTAACACAGCTTGGAAGGATCTGGTATGAGTTCAAAGAGGAAGTGAAGGGTCGATCTGATCATGTGAATTCTAGAAGACAAGCATGGGGGATCTGAAGCAGGGAGGGGGAGTGTAAGTACTTTCACAGAATATGGGGCAGACATAATCTCCCTGAAACTCTCTCCCTGGGATTGTGGCTCCAAAAGCTTTATTGAGAGTATGATGAATACCAGAAACTTACATCAAATGTAAGCATTTGATGAGGATTAACTAATTTAATCCATACTAGATTCCTGAGAGGTAGGAAGTACTTATATCACAAGGAGGGCAAGTTCAAGATGGAGTCAGGCCAGCACCATTCAAGATGAGGTCCTAGTTCCAGCAGCAGCAGCAGCAGGAACCTCTGAGAACTGTAGATGACATGCCCTACCCTGACATGTTGAATCCATGCTGAATCGGGGGATGAGCTCTGACACCTGTGCTGAAACAAGCCCTTCAGGTAATTCTAAGGCATGTTGAGGTTTTCAGATAGAAGCCAGAAAGGAAGGAGCTGGGTGACCTGGGAGGGAACGAAGGTGGGGAAGGGAAGGCTGATAGCATGGCCTCACTGAAAAATCATTAGTATCTTTGTATTCCTTTTTGTATTTTATTATCCACCCTGAATGGACTTTTTGTACTTTTCTCTGTTTATCAAAGAAATTGGTTGATTTATTCCCCGCTCCTTTACCCCGCACCCCCAACCTTGTATGACATATTCCCATAGAATAAACAAGAGAGCTTTGTTCCTCTGCAAACAGGAGCTCACCCCTCCTTCTCAATCTATGTTCTCCTCAATTTACATTGCAGACCTGTGTGTTGTTGAAGGCCTAGGGCTTTTCCTCATCTTTTGAGTGAGTTCAGTAACTTCTGACCACCTAGGAAGATTTGAACACTCTCTGCTACTTGAGGTCAAAAGTGTGAGCCTACACGCCGGCAACATCTATGAAAGCATGACAACTGAGAGGTAAACGTTTGTTGAACACCACATGTGTGGGAAGCCCAGAGCTAAGGCCTCACCAGGTATGGCTTCCTGAATCTGTGTAAGAATCTCATGCAGCAGGCACGGTGCTGTTATCCCCAGGGTTGACAAGGAAGGACACACTACTTTACCAGCCTTTAGCGTTGAATATGGTCGAATCTGCCTCATGTGCAAGCAGCACAGACTCGATTCCATCCCTGTGTGATGCCGGAGTCCACTCTCTTAACCACACGGTTGGGGTGACAGAGCCAGGGAGAAGCCAGGTGACACTGAGATTTAGCGAATTTCTACAGTGAGAACATCTTGATGTGCCCTGATCTCAATCAAATAATCGTGGACCTTGGAAAACTCTGTTCCACCTGCTCGCTGTTAGCTTTTAGAAAGACAACACACACCAGCAAAAATAAAATGACTCAAACCTTCTGTCAGAGAGTCAATTCCACTCACAGTGACCACTAGGACACAGTCAGACCGCTCCCTGGGATTTCCCAGGCTGTAAATCAATTTCCAACAACCTCACCCTTCTCCAGCCGAGCGTCTGATGTGTTTCACCCACTGACTTTCCAGGTACAGCCTGGCTCTCTGTTTAGAAACGGAGTCCGGGCCTCCAACACAGAAGAGAGGATTTGACTGTTTAGCCTACACTGGCCCTCCAAAAACAGATTGGTATTCATTATGAGTGAAAATCATCAGAATACATTGTGAGCAAGGACTTCCCAGGCAGAATTTGAGCTCAGTATCACACGTCTTTAGGCAAGTTGCTTGTCTTCTATAAACCACTGCTCTCCTGTAAAGTGGAGAAAAAGAATAGTACCTGCTATGAGGTTATTGGGTATATTAGATAAGTTACATCTTTAGCAAAGTGCCTCTTCCATAGTGAGCACTTAGATTGTACTGATTACCATAATTTCTAGAATCTCACCAACTCAAATGACCTGTTAGGGCTTTAATATTTTCCTTTTAATCCTGTAATTCTCCTCATAGTTTTAAATGGGGATGAGAACATGAGCTAAGCCTTTCGAATTACACTTTGGTGACTATTCTACTCACGTGCTGTGTTTCTAATGGGACAACAATGAGAAAATTGACTCAGAACCAAGACAAGCCTGTGTCTAAATTTAGCTTTTCCACTCATCTATTCAGGAGCCATGGTGGTGTGGTGAGTTACAAGTTAAGCCACTAACTGCCAGGTCAGTAGTTCAAAGCTACCAGCGCTCCTCAGGAGGAAGAAAAGGCTCTTTCCTCCCAGACAAAGTGACAGCCTCAGAAATCCACAGGGGCAGTTCACTGCATCCCATGGGTTCCCTGAGTCTGAATCACCTCAGTGAGAGAGCTCTGTGCTCCTGGATTCGTCTGTGTTTAACTCCTCAGCTGTGGACTTTGAGCCTCCATTTGTAAACTGAGTTAGTGTAATTCTCTACTTGACCAGAGTGTTCTGGGTATTCCCACAAGAAAAGGTTCTACGTCTAAGGTCGAGGCCTGGAAAATGGTGAGGACTCAACAGTTGTGGATCCTTTAACTCTTGTATGATGGGAACGAATGTATAGTAGCTTTTCTGAGCTTCCAGAAATGTGTTTCAGCCACATGTGCCCTGGGAACTCTCTTAAAATCCCCACGCAGAGATGTGGCCTATGCTGGAGTTGAAGCTGGAGCTCTGTGGGTGTTGGTGCTGGGACAATTTCCTAGCACGAATTTCAAGTTGCTTCTGGGACTTCAAGTCTAAGAAATAGTGGACAACTTATCGTGGCATGTATGAGTGAGAAATGGTTTAACCACAAAACACCATGCAAGTATCAAGAAGTCAGTTTTCTCTCTAGTTTCTTTGATCAGAAAAAATTTGCAAGTATTCCTTGAGATGTAGCTATAGATATCTAGATGTGTGTGTGTGTGTGTGTGTGTGTGTGCATGTGCACAAGCCTAGGGCCGGTAGTAGGGTTATTTTACAGAGTGTACGCCTGGTATTCTTATATTTTAAAAAGATTTTTGTTGTGAATAATGTGAAGGTTTACAGGGCAGATCAGTTTTACATCCTGTGATTCATATAAAACAACCAAATGTTGTTCCTCCCACTGACAGCTCCTCAGGGAACTGTCATGAATCTCACCTGCTTCCCGTGCTTCTTGTTTCCATTTCCACTTCTTTCCGAGCTCTCTGAATTTTGTCCTTGAGTGACTGCTGTGGTTTTGGCTTTCATTGTTGCATTGTAATAGATTGATCACTCTAAGACCAGGCGATTTCAGTTCCAGATGTGAAGTGTGATCATCTCGGGGATCCCACCAGTCTTCCTCCCAGCCTCTCCAATACCTTTCAATAGGAGAACTACATGGTGCTGGGTTTACCCTTACCGACTGCTCTGAAGAGAATCATATTGAGAGGGCCTGAAAAGAGAGGGAGGAAAATGTGAACCATAATTCAAGAACATAAAAGGGATCAAATTTACTAGAGAAAGACCAACTAATTAATGGGGAGAGACTGATAGTCGCACCTTAGATGGCTACTCACAAGTTTTTCAAACCCTAGTCCAGGGGTCCTCAAACTGTGGCCCCGGGCCACATGCGGCCCACTGAGGACATTTATCTGGCCCGCCAGGTGTTTTTTGCCACTGCTGCCTGTCCTGCTTAGCAGCCAACTCATCCCAGGCCCATGGTGAATTCATAGATTTTTTTTAAAACTATAATTCAGCCCTCCAAAGGTCTGAGGGACAGTGAACTGGCCTCCTGCTTAAAAAGTTTGAGGACAGTCCCCAAATCACTTCTCATCAAAGTAGAGCATCACCTTTGTGAACCATGTCATGTCAACTGATCTTGTGTCCCCACACTCTAAGATTCTGATCCCCCAGGCCTAGTAACTCATTCCTTGAAGGTGTTTGGTTATGTCAAAGAATGTTTCATAATGTTGTACCATGTGTACTTCACCATATTTGTGGATATAATTGAACCAAAAGTAAATACACAAATACAAATATTCTCTGCCAAGTCCATCTCTACTCAGGGGTGCACTCCTATTCATCCTGCTATGACTAGATAGAGACTTGGCACAAATATGGTGACGGATACCTGGGACAAATTTATGAAAGTTTTTTAGTCTCCACCTCTAAGTAAGCCTCTCCTTGTAGATCACCACTGTTGCAGAGTTGTGTATATAACAGTATTCCCCTCTCTTGCCCTTTACTCTTTCTTACAGATCCCCCAAATGACTGCTTGTCGACATCATTTTCTTTTTATTACAAACTTTCCTGTTATGGTAGTTTGTCTTCCCCTCCACCCAGTTTAACACTCTTCTATCTTCTGGCCTGTGACATCCCTCCTTCCCTTCCCTTCCCTTCCCTTCCCTTCCCTTCCCTTCCCTTCCCTTCCCTTCCCATTCCCATGTTCCTTTTAGCATGAAAATTTTTTCTTGATGTTTTATAATAGTGGTATCAGACACTGTTTACCATTTTCTGTTCAGGCAGTTTCACTCCGCCTACATGTTATGAGGTGTTTCTTTGACTCATCATTCTCTTTAATGTTCCATTTTACCAACGCTCCCAGCCATTCTTCCACTGGGGGCATGGAGTTTGCATTTAGGCTATTTGCTTCTTTTTGCCATTTTGAAGAGTGCTGTGATGAACAGAGGTGTGCATCTATCTATCTGAATCACAGCTCTTATTTCTCTAGGATATATACCAACCAGAAGAATTGTGCTGGAGTATGGTACTTCTGTTCTTAATTTTTTAAGGAAGTATCCTTCTGTTTTCCACAGTGTTTGTACCATTTTTACAGACATGTCAGCAGGGCACAGGGCTACCAAAGTCTTCATGAATGCAGAACCTGCCACGTGTCCGAGGGCCTACACGGGGGGTGTATTTGAGGTCATAACCACCTGAGATCAGGTGCTGTGCTGCCACCGTGTCTTCAAGTGCATCCACACTAAGCTTGGCTAAGCATCACTTCTGGATGATGCAGATCTCTGGTGCCCAAGGAACTAGAACCTGACCCTGTGTAAGGTCTTGATCACGTGATGCTTGCTTTGAAACTGTGAGTAAATGGATATGGTGACTCGGTCAGTGTAGGCACTAGCCACAAGACCTTGTGGTTTTCCCAAAGCTCTGTCTGGAGCATAGGTTAGAGACAGCAGAAACTAGCTGGGTCAGAGCCATTAAATAGCAGGAAAGAGCTGGCTCCAAGGTTCTTTATGGCAGCCTGTATGTGCCAACATGCCGTGTGTGCTACCAAAGAGGCAGCTACGTGGAGCCTGTGTGCATCAGCTCTGCTGGGGAGGCGGTCAGTCAGCTGACTTGGCTGCAGAGATTTCCCAATGGTTGATTTCTAGTTCTATAGCACTGCGATCTGAGAAAATACTTTGTAACATATTGATTTAAAATGTATTTAGGTCTGCTATGTAGCCTGGTGTGTGGCGTATTTTGGAGAATGTCCTATGTGCATTGGGAAAGAATGTTATTGTGTTGTTGGTAAAACATGCTGTATAAGGTTATGATGTCAAGTTGGTTGATTGTGCTAATTAGTCCTTCTGTGTCTTTGCTGAGCTTTTTTCTAGTTCTGTCCCTCGTAGATAGTGGTATATTACTGCTTCCTATTATTATTGTAGAGTTCTTTATTTTTCTCTTTAATTCTGTGAGTTTGATTAATCAATTTGAAGATTTTCCATTAAGGGCACAACTTTTCAGTATAATTATGTCCTCTTGTTCAGTTGACTCTTATTCTGTATTTTACTTTATAGTCTATCTTATCAGACATTGCCACCTCTGTTCTCTCTCCCTCTCTCTTTTTAAACTGCTATTAACTTGGTATATTGTGGTGAAGTGAATTTCCTTAATGTGATTCTTCAATACCTCTGAAACTCCCACTGAATGATTGGGTGGGACTATGCAAATAGGATGTGTGGAAGCCTATGTTAGTTGCCATTCCCCTGTGCTTAAGAGAGCCACCTCAGGAGCAAGACCGAGGAGAGTCCTGGAGTCATCAGGGAAGAAGATCCACCAGCAGATCACGTTGAACACCCTGCGTCAAGTGCTGCAGACTGAGAGCAGTAGCACCAGCAGCCAAGACACGGGGAATGTGGGAGAGAGGCAAGGAGGCACGCCAAGGCAGAGTTTGAGACGTGAAACAGTGAGGTGGAGCCGCAAACAGGTGTCCTGGCTCCCAGAGACAGGCTGAGACACTGAGGCCCAGGCTTAGAGGGCTTAAGAGAATGCTTCTGTGGACCAATGATTGTATCCTTCCTGTTTTCTGATCCTGTCTTGTGATGACCTGCTAACTTCATCAGTAAAGACCTAAATTATGAGTAATGTCTGGGCGTCCTGTGTGGTCCTGACTCCAGATTACCAAGTGCAGCAGAGAGGTGGCGTGCCTCGCGAAGAAGAGTTAGAGTCGGAACAGGGGAAGAGAGGCTGCCTGCTCCTGTGCAGGCTCTGGGAAGTCTTTAGAGAGTGACGGGCAGTTGGAATCAAATGGGTGGCAATGTGTGGGGTGGGTAGCTACACTATTCACTGTATTGACTATGTTACTGTCTTTTTTTTTTTTTTAAACAAATTGATGTCTCTGGCTTCTATTTTCAGTCTTGTAGGTTTATTTCACTTTGGAAACGACCACTGGGCTTCTTTCTCGGCGGTGGTCTCGAGTTGTGGCTTCTGTGTCCCAATTGCTTCCACTGCTGTTGCTGGCAAGGCTATGCTGGTCCCGGTGCTGAACAAGTGGTGCTGAACAGGTCCCCACTGTGCCAGACTGACTGACACGCCACCCATCTGGCTCCTCTCTGGCCATCTGTTTCTCCTAGTCGGAAGTCCATCCACTTCTTTATCCTGTCCTGTGAAGCTTGGGGTTTCAGGAGGATCATTTCTATCTGTTTCATCACCACCACCCCCAGGTCTGTGTTGTAAAGGCCTGCCTACTCCCCCATCTTGCTGGCCATCAAGACACAGACTCACACATTAAAATGGCACAGGAGCTGGGATTTGTCTTCCCACTCCGATTCGAATCTCTGGCCACACCATCAGCCCCTTCTCAGAACCCATGCGAGGCATTCCCAAGGAGATGCTGCAGAAGGCATGTTTCATGTTACACGGCCGTGCATTTGACTGGAACCAAGAAGTAGAATGCACAAACAAATAGCCACCCACGCAATTGTGAGCATAAGCACAGAACTTTTCTACAATGAATAAATACATCCCTTGTGAGGTAGAAGCCTATTAGCGATCTGGATTATATATACATCGAGGGTATGCATTTTCAAGACATTTTCTTTCTACTTAAGCCCTGGATATTAACTCCTCATATTCCCCCTCCCTCCCTTCTGCCCCCTTCCTCATGAACATTTGATAATTTATAAATTATTACTACTTTGTCATATTGTACACTGTCTGATGTCTCCCTTCATCCACTTCCCGGTTGTCCATACCCCAGGGAGGAGGTTATATGTAGATCCTTGTAATCGGTTCCCCCTTTCTACCCCATCTTCCCTCCACCCTCCCAGTATTGCCACTCTTGCTACTAGTCCTGAAGGGATCGTCTGTCCTGGACTCCCCATGTTTCTGGTTCCTATCTGTATCAGTGTACATCCCCTGGTCTAGCTGGATTTGTAAGGCAGAATTGGGATTATGATAGTGGGAGAGAGAAGGAAGCATTTAAGAACTAGAGGAAGTTGGACCACATGGGAACAAAAGGATGGTCATGAACTTCTGTGTCCAATTCTTGGGAATGTGCTTTTAATTTAATCGTGTGTGATTTATCTGGAAATAGCCTTTCCAAATAAGGGGGCGGGTGGGTGGGGAAGTAACTGTCTTGAAAAAGAAGAATGATTAAGAGTGACAACATGATTGAAGATTGTGTGTGTATGTGTGTGTATATACATATATATAATGTATATATATATTCTGGGAGAGAGAAAAAATTGATTTTAGAAATTAACACAAAGTGCAACAAAGAAAAGCCTCTTGGACACATCTTTTGGATCAGTTACCGTTGAGGGTCACCACTGATCTCAAGCTGCCCACGAGGCAACCCTGCATTCTAACACACACAGTCTGACTGCTTAGACAAGTTGAATGACTTTCTAGGCATGCTCCAATTGTCTAAATTTTAGAAAAAACCAATGCCAACTTTGAGTATGTATCAATTACCATTCAATCAATTCCTTTTATAAAGTTGTAAAGTTCCTTTTCTCTATCAGGGGCTCCAGTCATGCATGGGGCTACTAACCTCAAGGTCAGTACTTTGAAACCACCAGGCGCTCCCAGGCCTGCCTCATCTCATAAAGCGCTGCGGTGTGTGGATCTTACACGGGGTCTTCTGCCCGATCTGACAGGGTCCCTGTGAGCAGGTGTAAACTCGATGGCAGTGCGTTTGGTCTGAGTTTTTACGGATCCGGTTTCGCCACACACAGGCTCTAGGTGGACTTTGTGACGTTACTGAACTGTAAGCTCCGAATGTGTTAGGTTTGAGAATTAGAACGTTGTCTTGGGATGCCATCTACTGGAGAAATAGAGCAATCGCCTGTCAACAGAAAATCAATGAATACTAAGCAAGAAAGCCATCATGCAGACATGGGCAATTTACATTTTGTTGGATAGTGGGCTTCTTTTTCATTTAACTCTAGTATGTTTATTTGATACAACATTTTAACATTATCTCAGGCATTAGGTATTAGCCTCATTCTCTGCTTCAAATCAGAAAACGTTCAAGTGGTGGAGATGTTGGAGCTGTTAATACACCCAGTGCCATGCCATATGTCACGGATGAGAAACGGGGCCAGAGAGGGGGAGGAACTCTTGTCCACGGCACTTCAGCTCCACAAGACCAAAGGGCGTATGTGCTTCGTGTCCTCAGGGACCAACAAGCCAAACCAAACTCACTGCCCTACCATCAATTCCAACTTGCAGTGATTGCGGGACAGAACCCCGCTGCCCCTGTGCGTTTCTCAGACAGAAAACCTTTACAGGACCGGAACACCACCTCATTCTCCTTCAGAGCGCTTGGTGGTTTCAAACTGTGGACCTCGAAGTCAGCAGGTCAGAAGGACCAGGGCTTCTTCATCAGGGAGTTAAGCAAGCAAAACTCACTGCCATCAAGTCGTTTCTGACTTAGAGGGATCCTATAAGTTAGGGCCCAGCTCCCCTGGAAGACTGGAAATCTTGATGAGGGCAGGAAGCCTCTTCTTTGGGATTTGAAGTGGATGGTGGCCTAGAACTGCTGAGCTTGCCATTGGCAGTCTAATGGTCTTCCCTTCAATGGAATGGACCCCTCCCCAGGCATTATAATTTAATGGGCACGAAGGCTTCATCCAGGGCCAGTCCCATTGCGCTTCCTGGTGACCGGAAAACCCATCAGTAAGTCATGTTCCTTGGGCAGAGTCACATTTGTTCACCGTAAACTTCCTTGAATACATTCATACACATGATGCTGTTCTGATTATCTGTTATTTCACAGTTGACTTCGAAACCAGCCAGCAGTGCTGTTTCTTCAGATCTACGTCTGACAAGCCGCGAGGGCCTGCAGGTGGATGAGAGGTGAGAGGAACCTTGGCGACATGGTTGTACCCTCAGTCCTAGAGGCCGCCAGTCGAGGCTGCTCACAGCCACCCTCTGTGCGTTTCCCAGACTGAGACTGCTGATGGGAGTAAAATGTCCAGTCCTCCTTCAGATCTATGTGGTTTTGGACTGCCAACTACATGGATTGCAGCCCGGTGCTTAACCTCTACACCACCAGGGCTCCACAGGGAAGTGGTGGGAGGGAGAAAAGCCAGTGGCGAGGCCTAGGAACATGTGGACCTGGCTCGAGAGTTCAGAGGAAAAGCAGGTATTGGGAGAATAGCAGGAAAGAGGGAGAGGAGTGCCCCCCCCCCAAAAAAAAACCCCACAATCCTCTGGTTGCACAGTTACAAGGACACCTGAAGAGAAGCAGCTTAGCGAGTGCTCAGAGAAACCTGGGAGCGGCAGAGGTTCCCACTGTCTGAAGAGTTTCTGATTTCAAAAGAGCGCAGAGATAGTGAGGACTTTTCAGAGAGAAGATGCAAGACTTGTGAACAGAAACGTGACCCAGACTTTATAAGACAGATAATCAGAACAAACTCAGGGCCTTTACGGTTCTGTATCTGAAAACAAGTGATCTGAAGCTCCTCAAAGGAGTTACTCTAACACTAAAACATTCCAACAGTCTGTCCACTAGCTAAGGCTTGTAAGAAATGCTCCACGTGACAAAGCACACAACATTATATTATGTCCCAAATATGTCCTATACCCAGGTGTCTCTGGGTACCCATTCTGGTACTTTCACCACTCAGAAGTCATTAGATATAGGCTCTAGCCAATTTAGGCATAACTTCAATGACATGACAAAAGATCTCCCACCCCATTTATAAAGATGATCATTCCCCAAGTAGAGGGGCCAGGAATTAAATTACAAATATAATTATATAATATATGTATGATATATATATATATATATGTATATTATAGGGAGCGCAGCTCAGTCTGTAATGTGCTCAACCTCCATGAATCTCTTAAAAATTATTTTGGCCGACTTATTGACATATGATTCATGTACTATACAATTTGATGGTTTCAATGTACTAAATAGAATTATGCAACCAGCACCACAGCTTTATAATTTTTTTGATTTTGTACGTATTATTGTTAGCTCCCCATTCCCTCTCCCAACATCTCCTGTTGTCACCCTAAAAAACTATTGATCTAGTTATAGATTTACCTATTCTCGATTCATATAAAGAAAATCACACAAAACAATAGCCACCCAGCAACATCACCACAGTAGAACTTAAAAAAACCATAATCTACAAGAAAGCAGAAAATCATAGAAACTAAAACAAGTGAAAAATGGAAAAAGGAAAGCAAATGGTAAGATGTTAAACTTTAGCCTAATCATATATTAGCCTAGCTATATAAGCTAACTGTATTTACTTTCCAATGCATTCTGTCTGAATACAAAGCTATTCAGTTAATGGTCTGAGAGAATTCAATGGCATCTAATCTACAGGGACAGGGCCTCTGAAAATGAATCCTAGACTTTCACTGCCATTTATAGCCTTCTTCAGGTCAGATATTTGGATTTTAAGTTCTAATATATTGCTTTCCTTTGAGTTTGGAGCTGGTTATTTACGATCCTTGGACCACATAGGCTCATGAATTTTTTCCATACAATTTAGCTGGCCCCTTGCTTAGATGGCTGCTTGTTTTAAGCATGCTTGGAGAGAGGTGAGAAGCACCATTAGAGACATGATTGTGGCATCCTATACTGTTATTTCTGTTACCCGGCTGCCATCCGCTCCCCCTCCCCCACCTCAATCCTTTGCTGTGGGACCTGTGTCTTCAGTGGTCTCTTCATAAGGTTAGGGGCTGAGCGGTGTGTGTTGCATTGTTTGTTCTCAGGTTAGGCCTGACAGTGAAGTGTGAACTAAACATCCTATTCCTCTATCTGCCTAAAGATTACAGGCACCCCTGTTCCATCTTAGTGACAGCACTATCAGCTTCTTGAGATAGACGTAACCTCCTTGGTACCATTGGCATAGTAATTCTAATAATGATGCCATGAAGCTGGCTGATGGTATAGAATTTAAAAATACTATTGAGATAAAAGGACTATTCATAAACAGGAAGCTCTTTAGACTAAAGTGCCTAGTATGTTTGCTTATGCATATTAAAAAACCTGAAGTGACAGAATCTTGAATCCTGCTTGAAAACACAATGAAAATTAGATGTGGTACAAAGTTCAAGGACATGCACACCCTACAACAGAAGCACGTCTGCTGAACAAAACTATGTCATCAAAAGCAAGAGGTGTGAACCCGTGTCTGATGACTTCCAAGTCCACAGATTTGGGGAAGGTGTCCTCTTCTCTCATGGAGGTGATGCGGCTCAACTCCTAAAAGAGTGTGCTACCCCCTCTCTACTGCAATAGGTCTGTTTAAGGTAAGGCCCCGTTCATTCACTTCATTGTATGCTGTACACCTCAGGAAGAAAAATATAAAATCCAGGTCACTTGGGTTGGGAATATAGGCTCTGGGTCCTGAAGGGCTAAAGGGAAACTACATCAAAAATGCTTTTCTGATACCTGATTCCATCGACACCTCATGATCACATTGGCTGGTGTGTTTCTTCAATTGGGCTTTGTTTTTTCTGAGCTAGATGGCTGCTTGTTTATCTTCAAGTCATTAAGACCCCAGATGCTATACCTTTTGATGGCTGGGCACCATCTGTTTTCTTCACATTTGCTTATGCACACATTTTGTCTTCAGCAATTGTGTCAGAAAGGTGAGCATCACAGAATGCTGGTTATTAGAGCAATGTGTTCTTGCATTGGGGAAGTATTTGAGTAGAGCCTCAATGTCCATCCACTACCTTAATAATTGACATATAAATATATGGACATAGATCTATTTCCCTATTGTTATCTATAAATATATTTGCATATGTACATGTCTGTATTTCGACCTCTATAAATGTCCTCTGCTTCCTAGCTTTTTCCTCGAATTCCTTTTACTTTCCTTTTGTCCCATTATCTTATTTGGCTTTCATTCAGGTTTTGGTAACTCCCCTGGATCAAGTCACCCGAGGCATCCTATGCTCTTCTCACCATCAATTTTAGATCACTTGTTCCCATGTCCCTGGATTTGTTGGCACTCCCCTTCCTTTCCTTGCCTCCCTCTCTCCTGTGTCTCCTCAGAACTTTTGGTTCCATTGTTTTTTCCCTCTGGATTGTTTATTCTACCTATCTTACCTAGAGAGACATGCAGAGACAATGATAAACAGAAAAACAAGACAAAGCAAAGCAAAGCAACAAAAGAAAAGAAAACAACAACAAAAAATCAACAACAACAAAAATAAAAGCCTGTAAAAAGTTCCAGACTTGTTTGTTGGCCTTTAGGAGTGTTTTCCAGTAGAGTCTGATGGTGTGCCATGGCCCGGCTCCAAAGTCTATTTTTAGTATTCCTCGTGGACTTCATTGCTTTGCTCCCCTTGCTGCTCTGTTGCACGTCTTTAGCGTTTCCCCTCGATGTGGTGGGGTCAGATCTGGCACAGTTCCTGCACTGTGTCTCCAGTGTTGACCCCATAGCGCTGTGGGTCAGTGAGGGACATCGTGTCTCCTGTTGGGGCCGGCTCTATGATCTTCTCTGTGCATGGACTGCTTGAGCAGGAATATCATCTTTGGGGCTTGGTAGGCCAGGGAGTGTTCCACGCTCTCTTTCCCTGTTAGTTTATTCCCATGCACTCTGATTAGATGTTCCCCTCTCCTTGCTGTCCTCTGAAGTGCATTCTTCTTTTGGGGTTATTAGTCTGGGTACAGTAGAGAAACGAATCCAGGGAGACTCACCTATGTATATTTAAAACTTTATATAAAGAGTAACTGTACATATAAAAACCATTCCAGTCTGTCCAGATCCAGTCAGTAGATCTGATATTAGCCTATATGCCTGATAAAGAAGCCTGTAAATTCCTCTTCAGACTCATGCAATGCATGCTATGACATCACATGGAGGAAGATCACAGGCCAGTAGGTGGAAAGTCTTGTGGATCCAGTGATGGCGGAAGCATCTTAGCACTTTCTTCCATCTCCTTGTGACTCTTCCAGCTCCGAGGCTTTGGCTGCCATCAGCATAGTTCCATGGGGCTTGGTCACAGGAATGTCTCCCAGGGAATGAATGTGTGTCCTGCCTCCAGAAAACTATTTAACTCACAGCCAGATTAGGCCATCAAGCTGAGACCTGATTGACAGGCTAAACTCCACCCCAATCACTCTGGATAGGCTCAAGTTGACAGCTGATTATATAAATACCATGGTGGGGGTGGGCTCCATGTAGTTGGGATTGGGGCCAGCCCTGCAGACCTTTCTGTTGGTTCAGTACTTCATGCTGGTATGTTGCATTCGCCTGTTTGTGCACTAGGTTAAAGTCTGGCCTCTCCATCCCTCCCCAGGGCAGATATAAACAATCCTCTCCCTTTGGGTGGGTTAGTGTTCTGTTTACCTACTACTCATATCTTTCCCACCCCCTTTCTTTCTTTTCCCCTCATTTTTAGTTGACTGCTATATGTATCCCTGGATTGGGTCTGGCCCCTGCCACAGTACCTGAACCTCACCTCAGGAATGTATGTATGTAGCAGCTCTTCCACTATGTCCCTTTTGCATTCTTAAGCTTACCTTAGTGGACGCATGCTTAGTGGACTTATTCTTCATTTAGCATAATTTTCTCTAGTTTTCCCCATGCAGATATTGTGCTTGGGGTGTTCATCACTGCTTTTTAAGAGGTAGGTAGTACTCTATTGTACATAGGTACCACAGTCTATAAATCCATTCTTCTGTTTGTGGAAATTTTTTCCCCCTCCTTGCAATTGTGAACTGTCCACGATAAACAGTGGAGCACAGCTGTCTGATGGTGGCTTGTTTCTTGCCTATTCTGAGGATATGCCTATTAGGGGTGTGTTAGTCCAGGTAAACTAGAGAAACAAATACATGGACTCGCATATGGATATAAGGAAATGATTTATATACAAAAGGAATGGAACACTGAGAAAGCATCCCAACACAGTCCAGTTCAAAGTCATAAGTCCGACATTAGCCCATATGCCCAATACCAGTCTATAATGTCTCCTTCTGACTCACAAAGTCACAGGTCAGTGGGTGCAGAATCCTGGAGCTGGCAGGGGTCTCCCCATGGCTCCTCACTTCCTGGGCTCAGGGTCCATCAACAGCACCCAGTAGTGGCAGAAGCAACTCATCGCTGGCAGGGGTCCCCACGTGGCCTCTCTAGCTTCAGAGGTCTGGCTCCATCAGGGCAAAGCCATGTGGTTTCTCCTCCAGCTCCTCAGACACTGCCATCTTGTCTTGACCCGTGATTCATCGTCTCTGAGACTAACTCCCCACAACCGGGGAGATAGCTTCTCATCTCCATAAGGGAAATATTGCAAGATTTCCCAGAAGTCTCAGGAGAAAGCCATGCCGACACAGAGGCCTCATTGGCTACTCAATGGCTGTCTCCAGATAACAGACTAGACTCCACCCCTATAGCTCAATCATGAAATTAACATAAGCACATGACCGCCACAAGAGAGATTTCTGGGGAGTATGGTAGCTCCATTTCCATCTGTTTTTGGTATCCCCAAATCAATTTCCATATTGGCTGTACATACCTACAGATCCACCAGTAGTGGAAGAGAGTTTAATCTTATCACAGCCCCTCCAACATTGTTACTTTTTGATTTTCTGAATTGGGCTATCTTTGAGGGTGTTAGGTGGTATCTCATAGTTGTTTTAACTTGCATTTCTCTTATGGCTAATTATTGGGAACATTTTCTCATATATTTCTTGGCCATGCAGATTTCTGCCCTTGTGAAACTTCTGTTCAGGTCCTTTGCCCACCTCCTCAGTGGACATTGTCTTTTTTTTACTTATGGTAATTGTAGATTTTAATAATAAGGACTTTGTCTGATATGTCATTGCTAAACGTGTTTTCCCAGTCTGAGCTTTCTTATTACTCTCGGTGAATTCTTTCGATGTACACAGGTGTTTTATCTTCAGTATATCCCACTTGTCAATTTGTGCCTTCTCTGTGTTTGTATCCTTCCCTATTACCGATAGTCTATCTTTTCCCTGCACCAAAGTTCTCAGGTTTGTCTCAATTCCTTCATTGATGACTTTGGAGGTTGGGGTTTTACCTCAAGGTCTGTGATTCACCTTGAGTTTATTCTTGTGCATGGGGTGAGGTAAAGGTCTTTCTTCATTTTTTTACAGACAAATATCTATTTTTTCCAGCACCACTTATTGAAGAGGGCATCTGCTTCCCATTTTATATTTTTGGGCCCTTCTCAAAAATTGTTGTCTGAATGTTGATGATTTTATTTCTGGGTTTTCAGTCCTTTTCCATTGGTCTGAGTATCTGTTATTATACCAATGCCACACTGTTTTGGCCACTGTGGCTGTGTAACAGATGCTAAAGTCAGGTAAAGCAAACCCTCCAACTCTGTCCTTCTTGAGGAGTTCTCTCCTAATTCTGGGCTTCTTCCCTCTCCATATGAAGTTGATAAGCAGTTTTTCTAATTCTTTGAAGAAAGATGATGGTATTTGTATTGGGATAGCATTAAACTTATAGAGTTCCATAGGCAGAACTAATATCTTTACTATATTGAATCTTCTGCCTCATGAACATGGGATCTTCTTTCATTTGTTGAGGTCACTCTTGGTTTCTTATAATAGTATTTTATAATTTCCCTCATGCAAATCTTTTGTTTTCTGCACACAAATATTTGGTTTTTTAGTTAGGTATAGTCCTAGATATTTCCATTTGTGCTTGGTTATTGTAAAGGTTACTATTCCTTTGATCCCCTCTTGCGTGGTCTTATCTGATGAGTATTGCAGTCAGATAAACTTCTCTTTAGTGATCATTGTGTTAGTCTGGGTGGACTAGAGAAACAAATTCACAAACATGCATATGGATATAAGGGAAAGGTTTATATACAAGAAGAATGGAACATTGAGAAAGTATTCCAACCTAGTCCAGTCCATTTCCATTGTAATGTCCCCTGGTTCATCCCTCATCCTTGCTGTTGAAATTTGTTCCTTCCTTTCTCTAGGTAGGCTTGTCAGTGGTCTGTCAATTTTGTTAATCCTTTCAAAGAACCAACTTTTAACTGCATTAATTTTTTTCATATTTTCTTTGTTTTCCTCTCATTATTCTCAGCCCAGATTTTTATTATTTCTTTTGTTTTGCTCTTAGTAGGATTATCCTGTTAACCCTGCTTTATTTGTTGAAAATTTTGTGCCAGCATTATAAATCATTAATCTCTCTTCCTTTTTCATGTCTGAACGTATTGTTTTCAAACGTCCTCTGATAACTGCTTTTGCTGTGTTCCAAAAGTTTTAGTACATTATATTCTCATTCTTGTTGGTTTTTAGGAACTTCCCAAGTGCGGGTCTGCAGCCCACTGGCTTGGAGGTTCAAATCCCCCCCCCACCCCCCACCCCCCCAAAAAAAAGAACTTCTCAAGTTCATCTCTGATCTGGACCAGTACCTACTCCTTTAATAATAGTGAGTGATTTATCCTCCAATTGTTTTGTTTTCTTTTATAATGAAAGTGATTTATTCTTCAATTGTTTTGTTTTCTGCTTTGTTTTCATCATTTTGTTGAATCTCAGCCTTTAGGCAGTGGTCAGAAAGAAATTATGATCTCTAGGTGCTTGAATTTCCACAGATTCGACTTGTGTCTCAGCTTGTGGTCTATCTTTGAGTATGTGTCATGTGGGCTTGAAAAGAATGTGATTTATTTTGCATTTGGAAATATCAGGTTAAGGCATCTCATTTTAATGCTTAGATCTGTAACTTCCTTTCAGTTTATTTTTATTAAAAACTTTTTGTGCCCTCCTTCTGAGGCTTATTTTCGTGTGATCTATCTTTCTTGGAGAGTGATGAATTAAAGCCCCTATTATAGTTGTTGAACATGTGCTTTATTCTTTCATCTTTTGGAGCACTTGTTGATGTATTTGCAGGTCTCATTGGGTGCACATATGTTTATATGTTTACTGTTCTCTTGTACATTATATAGTGCCCTTCCTTATCTCTTTTTATGCCCTGCACCTTGAGATCAATTTTGTCCAATATTAGGATTGCAACCCCTGACTTTTTTGAATCACCATTTGCTTGCTATATATATTTTTCCAGCCTTTGATTCTCCTCCTATTTTCATCTGTAATCTTGAGTTACATCTCCTGTAGGAAACAGATTGACAGGTTGTGTTTTCTAAGTCAGTCTTTAAATGTCTGAGTTCAGTCCATGGATATTTAGGGTTAATACCATATTTACTCATGTATAAGCTGAGTTGTTCAGCACATTTTTAATGTAGTTTTTGTGGTAAAATATGGTGCCTCAGGTGATGTTTGGCTTGGCTTATGTATTAGTCCAGATAAACTAGAGAAACAAATTTCATAGACATGCATATGGATATAAGGGTATGGTTTATATATATAAGAGGAATAAGACATTAAGAAAGCATCCCAACCCAGTCCAGTACAAAGTCACAAGTTCGATATTAGCTCATATGCCCAATACCAGTCTATTACGTCTCCTTCCGACTCACAAAGTCACAGGTCAGTGGGTGCAGAGTCCCTGCACTGACAGGTGTCCCCTAATGGCTCCTCGCTACCAGGGCTCAGGGTCCATCAACAGCACCCAGTGGTGGTAGAAGCAACTTGGCACTGGCAGGGGTCTCCAAGTGGCTTCTCCATCTTCAGAGGTCTGATTCCATCAGAGTAAGGCCGTGTGGCTTCTCTTCTTGCTCATTCAGCTCCTCAGATGCTGCCATCTTGTCTTGTCCATAGTTCATTGTCTCTGAGACTAACTCCCAACAGCTGGGGAGATGACCTCTCATCTAAGTCTCAGGAGTAAGCCATGCCCACACGGAGGCCTCATTGGCTACTCAATGGCTATCTCCAGATTAACAGGCTAGACTCCACTCCTACATCTCAATCATGAAATCAACATAAGCACATGACTGCCACAGTTTACTTGAGAATATATGATTCATCCATCTGTGGACTCTGTCATCTTGTACATTTTGTGTTTGGTGTTTTTGTACCTTCCTTTCTTATCCATGCATTGGGTGAGCCAATGCTTATGTGGATCATTCTTGCCTTCTTTCCACTGGTGGGCGATGTTTTCTCTTTGTTGATCTCTGGGTGGAGTTGTTCTATGTGATGTTCTCTTATTTGTGCTCAGTGAGTGTTGTTATTCTGCCCATATTGGGCTGACAGTGATATTTTGTGGGGCTGAGTTCCTTTTAATGTCTTCTTTTAGTTTTACCTTGTCTGGGAAGACTCTTACTTATCATCTATCTTGATAGATAATTTGGCTGGATAGGTTATTCTTAGGTTTATGTTATTGTCATTCAATTTTTAGCATATGTTACTTTTTCCTCTTTTTCATAGTGTCCATGGATAGATAGGGTCATATTCTTATTTAGGTGATTTTGTAGGTGACTGCTCTTATGGTTTTCTCAAGATTTGATATTTTAACTACTATATGGCTTGGTGACTTTTTTCTTGCGATTCAGTCCAGCAAATGTTCTTTCAGATTCCTGAATGATTGCCTGATTTTCATTTATTAAGCTGGGGAAATTTTCCTCTAAGAATTCCCCTGCTATTTTTGCCATTGAGTTTTTCTTGTGTCTTGTTCTAGTAGTCCAATTATTTTGTTCCTCTTCATTGCATTAGACACGGCTCTAAGGTTTTCTTCAACTTCTTTGATTATCTTATTTGATTGCCTTTCCCATTTGTTGAAGTCTGCCTGGATGTCCTCTAGGTCAGAGGTTGGCAAATTCTTGAGACCGAAGAGCCAATCCTGTCCCTCCTAACAACTCTAAAATCACTAAAGAGCCTTAAGTCAAACAAATGAAACCACTGTGATCTGAAATAATAAACTTCGAATGTTTTCAATATTATTTCAGAGCTGCACATTCACACTGAAAGAGCTGCATACGGTTCAGGAGGTACAGTTTGCCAACTACTGCTCTAGGTTACTGGTGCAATTTTCTGCTTCCTCAAGTCTGTTGAAGATATCTGTGAATTTGTTGTTGACTTTTGTTATTCCATCTCTTAGCTCTTTTGTTTCTCTTTTGTGTATAGCCTTTATAGCCTCTGTCTTTTCATCCTTTTTCTGCATTGCTTCCCTCATATCCTGTATGACTCTAAACAGCATTCTTAAGATTATCTTTCTGTGGCAGGCCAATGTCTGCTTCTTCTATGACTGCCGTTAGGTGCTGGTCATCCTTTGACATCAGATTTTGTTTCTCCTGTTTTATTGCTGAAGCTGTTTAGGCACATGGCTGTTTACGTGTCTTTTGGAGGACCTTGGTGACATTTTTCAGGGAGTCAGAGATCCCTAGGCTCTCTCTTTGGGAGGTTGGTAGGAATGCTTCTGCAGGTTACCTCTAGCCAATTGCTCTGGGGGGTTGTGCTTCAACTTTACCCCCTGGGGTTTCCCTCTCACTCTGGGAATCTGTTGTTTGCAGGACAGTTTGGATGGTCCTCTCAGTCGTCAGGCTCTGGGGCCAGCCTGCAACGCATTGTATTCTCTCAGGCTTCTGTAGGGGCCCATTTGTAGCTGTGAAGGCCATGTTCTGAAAGAATTTGCTGGACCAGCCCTGGGAGCACACAGCTCCAAGGGTAGGGGTGAGGTGGGGTTAGGGTTCTTTTGTTCCCAGCTAGAGGCACGGTAGGCAGGTGGCTGGGAAATAGGGCCCAGCTGTATCTGTTTGAGGGCTGGGGAATGCCTGGCAGGGCCCCATGCCATTTGGGTATCAGACCATGGCTGCACCAGTCTCTGCTGGGTAGATGGTACTTGGGATGTTGTGGTCAGCTGAGGCATGGAGATCCACCGGGCTGGACCAATTACTGTACAGGGCCAGGTCTCCATTGTGGCTGCTAGAGATGGGGTGGGAGTCAGCTCCTAGGTCAGGGAAGCTCCCTGAACTGTCACAGAAATGAACTGACAGCCTCAGAACCACTGCCTGGCCCCAGATCTCCCCACTCACCCCTCTATCTCCCAGCTGAAGTTCTCATGGAGTTCCCAGCTGAGCCACCTATCTCATACCACCTTGCCTGGAAGTCCTCTTCGGGAACTTTTGTAATGTGCACTTTTTCCCTTTTCTTGTTGAGGTTTTGTATTACACTATAGCTTTTAAGAATTACTCGGTTCTCATTGCTGAATTACACTCCCCCCACCCCTGCCCAGTTAGAGGTTTCTCTTTTTTATGCTTTTGATGAAGTCTTTTGATGCACATGCACCTTATTTTTCTAGGTCCCAGTGTGACCTGTTTTGTCTTCTACTGAGCATTGTCTCCAAATCATTTGGTAGTGTTTCTATGCTCTGAACTACAACCCTTAAGTTTGTCCCCATTTTCTCCCTGATGATATTTGTATCTCTGGAATTTACATTGTTTTAGACCCCCCTCTCAAATATAATTTAAAGAGGTCATGCATTAAGTCTCAAAATAGACAATGACAACACAAAGACACAGCACAGACTCATCATGTGGATGAGGGAGGCTACCAACACAGGTTTGGAATGGCCTCCACATGTTCTTCTGTGATGTAGCAAGCTCTGAATAAGGCCTGGGTGGGAAAGGAAGCTGCCAAAAAGCATGATTGGTGGCACATCAGTGTATCCCAGTTCCAAGTGGGATCACAGAAGCAGGGGCAGGACCAAGACTGGGACACATCAGATGGAAGAGGTCACAAGATTGGTCCAGGGCCTTCTGACCAAGGCAGTTAGGGCCAAGTAGAAAGGTATGACCCATGGCTATGGGACTCTCTGCACTGTCCCCAGTATTATGACCTTCACTAAGGACATACTCAGGGAAGCCCCTAAGAGAGAGACTGCCAATTCTTGAGCTGACCAAAAAGGAGTGGAAGCAATCTACCCCAGGTTAAGATAGTCCACATCCATGGTTAATACTCAGAAAACATCCCATGGATGCTGAATCTATGTAGGGGGCCTATGAGTGGATTCAGGTCTGTCACTGTCACCCATAGCCTTCTGTAAACCAGGGTGCTCAGAATTTAAGCTCTGATACAACAGTTAGGTTTTTGATCCATCTTGAGTTCAATTTTTGTACATGGGATGACTTATGTTCTTATTTCATTTATCTACAAACAGAGATCCAATTTTGCCAGCACTATTCATTGAAACATAAAAGGTATATGCTATATATGTGTGAAATATATAAATATGCATATATGAAATATGTACATCTATAAAAAGGTTATAGCCATTACCTTTTAAATATATGCATTTAGAAGAAGCAGAAGCAGAATTAATGCAAGACAAGAGAACCCAGAAAGGAAGAATAGAGAAAATGGAAATAAGAAAGGGAAGAAGGAATGAGAAAGGAAGAAAAGAGAAGGCATCCTTGTTTGGGGATGGGTGGGTCTGTGGAGGGTGGCTGGAGGGGTGTCTCGTAGGAAGGAGAGGGGAGCCTGACTCATGATGAGAAGGCAGTGGGCTCATGCAGGGTAAGGGAAGAGCAAATAAAAGGTGAGCACAGCACCCACAGACCAGCAGTGTAAAGGAGGCAGAGCATCAGCAGCTCTTGGTGGGGATGCTCCAATGTGTCCTTGTTAGTAGCAGTCAGAAGGAGTTTCCAGATGCAAATGCATCGCTGCCTCTTTCCTTGCACCACCTCTGTCAGCTACTGCAGACTCCAACCCTGAGAGGTGATCTCGACTTAGCTTTGAGGGTGCTTGTCTAGTTCCTGGGGCAGCCCAGGATGTCCTTCTCACAGGGACTTGTTTTCCTGTTTTATTGAGGAGTTTTTCTCGTGTTGATATCCAGTGGCCCGTGTTCCCCAGAGCTCTAATCTTTTTTTTTTGGTAGCAAAGATTGATCATTGAGTCAAAGCACATAATAAAAACATTGGTGAAAGTTCAAGTTCTGATGAGAGGAAATGGCTACACATTTGAGTTCTGCCTGTACAGCGGTTGCCATTGTGGGCCAGTGAGCTAATTCCTACTTGGTGAGCCTATATGTCAGCAAGAACTGTCCCATAACAGTTCTTTTTTTACAGCCTATATTACCTCATAATTTTTTACAGCCTACATTACCTCATTTCACACACACAGTTGCATGACATGGTTTAGCTATCAGGAGTCTTAGAGTTGAGTTAGTTATTTGAGGCGTGAGATAGCTAACGTCTATTGTGCCAACATGGCCACTGAAGGATAGGTAGGTTTATTGTGCCAACATTGCCAATGAACACATGTGGGATTAATTGACGGGTGGAGAGATAAGTGGCTCCATGAACCTCTCCTTTCTTGTATCTTCTTGCTCTTTGATCATCAGACCAGTGTGTGGCTGTCTTGCTTGGTCTGCGCCTTGATTTGCAAGCTACACTCCCTGTGGGACACCTAACCCTTGGACAGTGTTGCTGTACTTTGAGATTCCTCAAGCCCTGCTTCTCCACACTACAGGAAGATACAGCTCTTGAGCGGGGGACTGTCGGACCCTGTCATCTGGCTGGCTGTTGGTGACCTGCCCGCCTTGCTGTTTGCTGCCTCTAGCCAGATAGCCTGAATTGCCTAGAAGGATGGCATGACTCCTGAGCTGTCTCTCAGGAGTGAGTTGCACTAAGTCATTTGTACTGCTTTATAGATTAAGTAGCTTTACTTTTTATGTTATTTACCTATGTTAATATATATAAAATTATTAGTGTTCAGGTTTTGTTTCTCTAGAGAACCCTGTCTAACATAAGGTCCATGTAAAAAGTAGAAGGAGGATGATTTAATCCGGGCGGTCTGATTCACCCATTCAGTTCTTTGTCCTCCAGAGCGCCTTAGCAAGGTCAGGTCTTCAGGTACCTGCACGGAAACTTAGTGCTCAGAACTGCAAATGACAAAGTCTGGAAACCCAGGTGAGGGGAAATAGGATATATATATATATATATATATATATATATATATATATATCTTGATAGCTTGAAGTAGATTCTGCATACAAACCTAAGAGAAAACCATGATCATAACATTGAGTATTGAGGCATCCCCTAGCTCATGGCGTCTCCTGTGTGTCAGAGCAGAAATCAACCTCATAGGGTTTAAAGGGCTGGTAGATGGCCACATCTATCTTTCCAGGTGCCTCTGAAGAGACTCAAATGATCAACTTTCCTGTGAGGAGCTGAATGCACTAAATGTTTTCACTACTCAACGGCTCTTAAGGCAGAATACGCGTACTACAGCGTCTTTGTAAACATCTTGGAAAGGAAACTAAAGATTTAAGCACCCAGCAAAGGAGGCCACAATAACAAAAAGCCACACAGGCTACACTGCTAATCCGTTTAAAATATGCTGCACCACTGGGCAAAGAAGCAGCCTTGTCCTCCAGATAGTTACACCAGATGGAAAACAAGCGAGTTTATAACTAACTCAGATGCTTGCCTTGTGGGACAAATGCACAGTTTGATAGCTCTGCCCATCAGAGCTCTTTTCCGTTTTGGGGTGGTACCTCCTTGTAGGTCTCATGTAGCAGATTTACACAGCTCCACACATCATTAGTTCTCTTGACTGCTGCTTTCATGAGCATTGATTGTGGAAGCAAGCAAGATGAAGTCCTTGACAACTTATATCTTTTCTCTGTTGATCATGATATTGCCTATTAGTCCAGTTGAGAGAATTTGGGTTTTATTTACATCATTATAGTCCCTACCTAAGACTGCAATTCTTGATCTTCATCAGTAAGTGCTTCAAGTCTTCTTCACTTTCAGCAAGCAAAATTGGGCCATTTGCATATCTCAGATCGTTAATAAGCCCTCCTCCAATCCTGATGCCACCTCCTTCATATGATTCGGTTTCTCTATTTACTCTCTATACAGATTCAATAATTATGGTCAGGGGATGACTTTTCCTGATTTTACATCATGCACTATTTTCTTGTTCTGTTCCCACAACTGCCTCTTGATCCTTGTAGAGGTTTCCCATGAGCACAGCCAAGTGTTCTGGCATTCTCATTCTTCTCAAGTCTATTTATAGTTTGTTGTGATCCTTATAGTGGAATGCCTTGCCATAGTCAGTAAAATACAACTAAACATCTTTCTGGTAGTCTCTGCTTTCAGCCAAGATCTGAGGTCTACAATGAAATCCCTTGTTCCATCTCCTAGTGTGAATCCAGCCTGAACCTCTGGCAGATCCCTGTTAATGTACTACTGCAACCTTTGTTGGACCATCGTCAGCAAAATTTTATTTGCATGTGATATCCATGAAATTGTTTTCTAACTCGAGCTTTCTGTTGGGTTATTCCCTCCCCCCCAAATTGGTGTAAATATGGGTCTCTTCATGTCAGTCAAGTAGTTGCTTTTCAAATTGCCTGGCATAGATGAGTGCTTCATCAGCTCATTGAAACTTTCAAGTGGTATCCCATCAAGTCCTGGAGGCTTATTTTTGGCTGAGGCTTTCAGTGTAGCTTTGTACTTCTTCCTTTAATACCATTGGTTCTTGCTCATATGCCATCTACTGAATTGGTTGAATGTTGACTAGTTCTTTGTGGTACAGTCACCGTGTATTCTTTTCATCTTCTGTTGATGCTTTCTGCATCATTCAATATGCTGCCCATAGAATCTTTCTGTATTGCAACTCGAGGCTTGAATTTTTTTTCTTGAGTTCTGGCAGTCTCAGATATGAGGTGCATGTTCTTCCTTTATGGTTTTCTAACTCAAGGTCATTGCATATTTCATTAGACTATTATATTTGTTCTTGAGCTGCCCCTAGAAATTTTCAGTCAACGTTTTTACTTTATTTTTACATTTCTTCCAAGCACCTCAACTATGCCCCAATTAAAAGCAAAATTTTTTTGCCTCTACTTTGATCTTTTCTTTCTTTCCTCTTTTTGGAATGGCTTTTTGCTGCCATCAGGTGTGATGTTCTTGACATTGTTTCACAACTCATCAGGGCAAATCTGTTCTTGAGATGTTCTTGGAATAGGCTCACGTTTGTGTTTTAGCTCTTGTGGACTTGTTTCAGTTTTCTTCAGCTTCAACCTGAATTTACATATGAGCAATCGGTGGTCTGTTCCACTGTCAGCTCCTGGCCTGAGTTTAGCTGTTAATATTGAGCATCTATATTGCTTTTTCACAGATGTAATGAATTTCATTTCTGTGTATTCCATCTGGAGAAGTCCACATATATATGTTTGCCCTTTGTGTTGTTGAGAAAAAGTATTTGCTATAAATAAGTTGTTGGTTTTGCAGACCAACATGGGATCTCCATCTTTGTTTTTATTCCCAAGACCATATTTTCTAGCTACTATTTCTTCCTTCTTTTTTTTTCAACTTTTGCATTCCAATCATCAATACTTGTCAGTGAATCTTGACTGAATATTTGATCAGTTTCTGACTGAACTCATTTGTAGAATTTTTCAACACTAGCTTTTGTGATTGGCATATAAATTTGAATAATAGTTTAATTGATTGAACTTTCCTGTATTCAGAAAGACAAGATCTTATTCAGACACCAGATATATATTTCAAGATAGATCTTGAAATACCATTTTTTTTCCAGTTCTCTGGGCTTTATTACAAAGGGAACCAACAGCTAGCAAACCCTTACCAGCCTTCTCTGCCCTCTGATATCCTTCCAGGGCAGCCAGGCCATTTTGGAAGAGGGCAATGGAGGGGAGAGGAGGCAGTGGGAAGGGACTGTGCTTCCTCCGAAGTCCACTAACTCTGGGCCTCTTGGCTCCCGTGGAAAACCTCAAAGGGGGTGAGCTGTTTAGCAGTTTAGCTTCCATCTTCGAGTTCCTCCATGTCTGCATCCTGGGGGGCTTTGGTCCTTTGGCGCTTGGGCTTTGGTTCTGGCGTCCTGGATGGCTTTGGGGGGGCTTCCACTTCCATGACTGCCTTCTCCTTCTGCGCCAGCCGCATCTGCTGGAGAAGCTTTCTGCGTTTCTTCCCCGACAGGGTGATGTTGGCACGGGTACTGGACGCCCGCTTCTTGAGGTGGTGCCGCGTGGTCAGCCCTGCGTCTACCATGGCCCCGACCACCCGGTGCTTCTGTCGCCGCTCCCGGGTCAGCGCGCGCCGCCGCTTGAACAGCTTCTTCTTCAGCTCCGTTCGAGGCCGGAGCCCCCATGGCTCAAAATACCATTTTCATTGATGAATGCAATGCCATTTCTTGGGATTGTTTCATTCTCTGTATAGGAAACCATATGGGTTTCTGATTCAAAATGGCCAACACCAGTGCATTTCAGCTCACTAATGCCTAGAATATTGATCTTTATGTGTTTCATTTCATTTCTGACAACTTCCAATGTTCCTCGATTCAGACTTGTACATTACAAGCTCCAATCATCAATTGACATTTGCAACTCTTTCTTCTTATTTTGAGTTGTGTCCATCTGAAAATGAATCTCCCAGAGGCTTTATTCCTGCAGGCATTACTTCACCTGTGTCATTATGGTTAGGCTCCTTTGAGAAGGCAGCTCTTCCTCCGTCATATTCTGAGCGCCTTCTCACCTGAGGAGCTCACCTTTCCTCTGGTTATTATCTCTGACAATAAAGCACTTGTTCATGCTTTGTAGCAAGGGCTGTCTTGCACTTTGTTGGAAAACTGAGGAAACGACATGAAGGTTTCCTTATAGCCTTCTCTGGCTTCAATAAAGAATTCAAGTCAACATACACACACAGTGATTCGTAGAAGGCATAGATCATGCATGTTTCCATCCTTCCTCGTCCTTTGCCTTATTCTGACACCAATTGCTCCCAGGTGCTTTACTTTTCTGCTGGATTCAATAATTAATTGCAATGATCACAGAGCGCTTACAGGCAATACTCTCAGCAATGCAGTTTATCAGGGAAGTTAAGAGGTTAAGTATATAGATCTTTTTTACTTAATGCCTCTTTCCAGCTCTGCTGGCAGTCATGTGGTCTCTTGGCCTCTGACTTGGTCCAGGGGATAAGAAACCCAGTGCTCTGTCTCAAGGTTTTGGCGCTCTAGCTCAGAGTGGCTTCACTGCCACATGATGTCTGTGTTGGGGCCTCTGTTGGCTCAGCCATCTCAAACAGGAACCACACATATCCCTATCTGGGGGGGGGGGTGGTCTTCTTTTCTGGTGGCATCAAGATCCCTTAACCCTGCTTTTGAGATGGTTGCCTTACATCCAAAGATATGAAAAACCTGACCAACCCCCTCTATCAGTGCTTCACACATGTTTGAATTGCTTCAGTCATTGTGTAGTGGCTACAAACGCCTGGTTAGAATAGCCATATTTAAGCGATTTCATGCATGTCACCAAAGAATCCTGACCCCATCCTAACTACAGCCTTTATCTTGCTCCTTCAGGTTTCTTTTGCTTTCCAAACTTGAAGAACATTGAAAAGAAATGCAACAAATCCCACATGGAAGAAGCACACCAGTTTGTGTGATCATGAGGTGTCAATGGGATAAGGAATCAGGCATCAAAGACTCAGAGCAAAAAACAATAATGTGAATGGGGAGTGGCGGGGGGGAGTGAGAAGTGGAGGCCCAAAGTCAATCTGCAAGCAATTGGACAGCTACTTACAGAAGACTGTGGGAAGAAGACAGACCAGTCAGGGTGCTGTGCACTGATGAAACATATAGTTTCCCTCTGGTTCTTTAATGTGTCCTCCCCCTGCCTCCAATCAGGACAACTCTGACTAGACCAGAGCATGTACATGGGTATGGATAAGAACATGTACACAGGAAATACAGGACAGATAAACTCCTCTAGATCAAGATTGAGAGTAGCCATACCAGGAGGGGAGGGGAAGGTGGGGGGAGAGGCGGGGAACTGATTACAATAGCTTATCTATAACCCCCCTCCCAGGAGTATGGACAATAGACAAGTGGGTAAAGGGAGACATGGGCAGTTCAAGATATAAAATAATAATAATAATTTATAAATTGTCAAGGGTTCATGAGGGAGGGAGAAGGGAGGGGGAGGGGAAAAACAAGGAGCTGATACCAAGGGCTCAAGTAGAAAGAAAGTGCTTTGAAAATGATGCTGGTAGCATATGTACAAATGTGCTTGACATAATGGATGGATGTATGGATTGTGATCAGAGTTGTATGGGCCCCCAATAAAATTATTAAAACAAAAAAGGATAAAGACATTGCACACTTAAAAAAAGGAAAAAAGAAAAGGAATATAATTTAAGTTTCTTAAGGGTGTCCCAACTGCTCTTTGACCTGGTATAAAGGAAAACGCATAGAATTACTCTGGGCAGGATTAGAAAGATGAAAGCACCACTTTTAGAAGTGTAAAGACATCTATAGAGGCTATGTCAAGAAACATTAGTTTCACATGTTGATATTCTATGATTTCTACAAATACTTTTCTACTTCTCCCGACATAAAGAGGTGACAGTCATATGCAAAACAGAGAAGTGTTATAGCCCTACTCCCTTTTAACTTGTTCTGGAATGCTTTATGACCTGGATATTGATCCTGAATTATCCTAAGAAATGAATCGACCTTCTTTACAGACATGAGGTCTAGGCAGGATCCTCTGATTTTATACTAAAGTTATCAACTTTAATCCCAGTTTAGTTTACAGAAGCATAGACTAGGAATACCTGTCGGTACTCACTGGTGCTGAATTACTTTCAAAACTAGAGCCTGTAGAAGCAATATTATTGGAAAATATATACTATCTAATTCCATCTGCACTCTAAAATGTTGCCCAGATTTAAGCTTGTTTTAGAGAACTGCCATCCCTGGTGATGAGAATGGTGACCATGCTTACTCTTATCTGAAAGATTTGAGGGGCAAGCTCACCCAGAGATACTTCAAACAAATGGCCTGGAACTTTGCTTCAGAAAAACCAATCCCTGAACACCTGTGCACTGCAGTTTGACTCTGACACACACGATGTAAAGTTGACTCAATAGCAGATGAACTTGCCTTAAATTTTGTTATTGTTGTTTCTTTTCTTTTTTTAAACAGGAGAATTTGTCTTGGAATGCATTGTAGCCTGCCCCACATAGAATTCCTTTTATTGGATTTTTCTTTGGCGTTAATGTGTTAATGTATATTAGAGACCGTTTGAGGAGACTGCCTTGTGAAGTATGCTTGTGGCTTTACACGATGAAAGCGACCAGCGTTTTTATTACAACAAAGTTTCCTAGAATAACCACTTGCAGTAAGCCTGGGAGAAGGTGCCTTTGCAATGAATTGTGATAGAGGAGGGGACGCAGAGGATAGCAGGGAGCTTCCTGGATGGCAAAGTACACGGAGTATTTGGGGAGTGAGGCTTACCTCAGTTAACTTGCGAGGCACCTGAGTGAGGACTGAGCAGTCAGACAGAACCAGACGGTGCTGGGCCACAGATGCTTATGACTTGAGAAAGAATGAAAAAGCATCGACTTATAAAGCTATGGCTTGGAGACTTCCTATGTGTGGTGTGCTGGATATGAGTAAAAGGGACACCACCTTAGCCTTTTTAGCACTATTATGGTCGATGAAACAATCAATCAACAAAAACCCAAATTTGATTTGTTATTTTCTAATGCATTTATTTATTTGTAGACAATGGCAGACATGGAAATGCTTAATTTGCCCCCAAGCATGAAAAATAGCCTGTGTCAGCACAGACTATATTGTAGGAAAGCTTCTTGAGAAAAGAGGGACCCAACTTCTAAGACATGACCTGGAAGTAGAAACCTGAATAGCAAGAAGGCATTGTCTACATGGAGACTTGCGGCAAGAGTAAGGCTCACCAGGCAAAGGCCTGGGAGTGGAGGGAGCATGGTGCCAAAGTGCAATGAGAAATCTCACAAGTTTTAATGTGCATGCGTGTGCATGTGACCAGACTGGTCTATGGAAAACTGCAAGCGTCCACTGACTGCTATCAAGTTGAGTCTGACTCATGGCTCTCCTACACATGATTTCCAGAACTGTAAATCTCTGTGAGCTCCCATGGCCTCTTCCTCCTTCTTTCACTGCAGCTGGTGGTTTGGGGAGCTACTGATCTTGTAGTCCAGGCCTTGCCAGGCAGTGCTGGCAGAGCTCCTTTGGGATAGAAAGGAAGGCTTTAAGTAGACAAGATTTTAATATCGCGAAATGTAGGGGGGGCTGGAAAGAAGTCGGGCCTAGGTGGACCCCTTGCAATAACATAGGGCAGGAGTTGTCAGACAATTTCCATCAAGGACTGGAGAGGAAATAGTTTAGCATGCCAACCATATGGTCTTGCAGTTTGTTATGAAAGTCATCATAAGCAATGTGTCACGAGCATTGCTGGGTTCCAGCAGAACCTTTACTTATACAACAGACGGTGGGCAGTTGGCCATGGTATTTGAGGCTCATGGCACTCCGGCTGTCCTTTGCAGACCCTTGATCCAAACATGTGCCAATAGGCTTGACAAAAGAGGGTGCATAGGAAAGATATATGGTGTAGAACTGCCACATTTCTGATTCCTTCATAGGAGCTGAAAGAGGCAGACTTGGGAGCCAGAGTTTAAAGGTTAGTAGGACAAGGACCATTGGAGTTTAGAAGAGTTGGTTTAAGAAGCAAATAATGGATTTTCTTTTTAGTTTCTATGCAGATTGTACTACACTTTCAATTGGATTTGACCAGGTAGTGATGACAGTTAAGGCATATGCCAACTCTGGAGGAAGGAACAGTATTAGAACTTAAATCCTGAACACCCAGCTGACAGAGGGCTGTGGATGACAGTGGAACTGGAAATTTCATTTGCAGGGAGCCTATGTGGAGTGAGCCCCTGGTGAATCCCCTTAGATCACGGACTGGGTATGGACAGCCTTGCCACCAGATAAACTGAGTTATTACAGATGGAGTTAGGCTAAAATATGACACCTTATCATTTGATCTCCATTTAAAATTTGTTCCAGTTTTCATTATATTCTCCTTTCATTTCTATTGAGGTTTCCCTCTGTTTTATT
This sequence comes from Nesogale talazaci, assembly GCA_004026705.1. Lineage (NCBI taxonomy): Eukaryota > Metazoa > Chordata > Mammalia > Afrosoricida > Tenrecidae > Nesogale > Nesogale talazaci. The sequence goes on from PVJH01000088.1 coordinate 164,208, forward strand.
TTGCCATTGTTGTTGTTTTGTAGGGTTTTCTGTATATGAAATTTAGAATAGGTAACTAACTATTACAAAAGAGAATTGTGCAGGCTGTAAGCCATCTGCATATGGCACTCCTTCTCTATTTGGGGGCTGTGGGTGATTGGTCTGATCTGGCCCACCAGATGGTACTTATTCCTCCTTTAATAAGCCCCTTCAGAAGTAGCAGATTCACCTATAGAGGACTCCCCCTCCCAGTGGATTTTGAAATGTTTATCATCTCTGCAGGGATCCATCTGTGTTTGTGCGAATGTTCCCAGCCATTGTGGCTACCATAAGAAAGGTCAGCAATGTTTACTGCACTCTGCGCAATAAACAGCCATCACATGATACTGCACTTGATTTAAATGTAGCCAAGAATTCTGTTTTCTAAAGTGGATTTCCCATTTGGGGGACATCCGTAATTGTAGCATATTTGTGCCTTATTGTCATTTATGGCACAGATGCATTTTGCATTTTTTATTACTCACATCCCAGAAAATGTATTTCTTTAATAAAAGATGCAGAGTATGCCTGAAAACATACCCTGAAACCAACACAGGAAAGGGTGAGAGCCAGGGCTGTGCTTTGCCTTGGATGGAATCATGGTTCTTCGGGGGGGGGTGGGGGGGGAGGCGCGCAGCACTATCAGCTTTGGCTTTTGTGCGTGGATTTAGCAGGTTGAGGGTGAGTGTCTGTGCTCATCACTGAATGGTTGGAGTGGGTGATGTGTCTGGAGATAAGTGGGAAAAGGCGTGCATGGCACCTTTGCATGGCTACATGTGTCACAGGAGTTTTCCTGATGGGGTGCTCTGGGTGCTCCTCACACCACGTCTGCATCTGCCCGAGGAAGCATCTTCTCCTCTCATGGGGTCCAAGTGAGGACTGCTAACATTAGAGAACCCAAATGATCAGCTGCATCAAGCCTCCTGTGACTTTTGGAAGCCGTCTCTGTGCCACGTGGGTCGGAGCAGAAGCGTGCTCTGGAGGGTCTTTGGTGACTGATTGTTCAGCCCTAAATTAACTAGCCTTCCTTCTTGGGTCCTTTTGAATGGATTCAAATGTCCACTCAACCTTTCAGTTAGCAGCAGAGAGCATGAACTACAACACCAGGGACTCTGTGTCGGCCTTTTAGCTGGCTTCAGTTCTCTGGCACACAGATGACAGGAGGGGTGGCCTGTGAACCCCTCCCTGTGTCTGACTAGAGGAGAGCTGAGACTTGGGCATGAGCGGTGAGGAGCGGAGTCTGCCGCTGCAGTGCTGTGTCCACACCTGGACAGGGAAGGGCGAGGGGAGGGGAGGGAAGGAGGCAGCAGTGGGGTAGAGAGAATGCCCAGATGAGGCAAGTTCTGGAGTCTCCTGATGTCTTCAAGGCAGCCCTGTCTGTTCACGGCTCCAGGGACCACTTCCACTTTTACTTTATGAGGTGCCTCACAACCCTACCCTTGCTGTTTCCTAGAAATCTATTTTCTTTTAGCTTAGTCAGTTAGAAGTCTGCACTCAAGGTCAGAAGTCAGGATTTAGGATACTGACTGTAGGGAATCTATTTCTCTCTCTCTCTCTCTCTCTCTCTCTCTCTCTCTCTCTGTCTCTCTCTTTCTCTCTCTCTTTCCCCCTCTCCATCTCCCTCTCCCTCTTCCTCCTCTCATCGACATTCCTTGATTCCTTGGTATACACCTACATTCCTCCTTTGGCATCTCTTAAGGGCCCCTAACACACACTCTCCCCAGGCCCCTTCTCCCTGCTCTGTGCTTCCCTGTCGATGTCTGTGCTGCTTCGGATCACTCGGCAGTGATGGGGTGCAGGGCCTAAGAAGCACAGAAAGGCAAATCTTATTTGCAGGCAGGATTGTATGTACAGGTGTTGCATGAGATTTCTAATATATTTTTTGAGGGGAAACGATTGAGTGCATAAGACACACCAATCGCCCCGACCCACCCTTTGGCATCCGTTGTTTGGAAGAAGCCCGGTGGCGCGCTGGCTGAGGCCTTGAACTGCTAACTGCAAGGCGCGCTGTCTCCTGGAGGAGCTGCGTCTAGCTCCGCTGCGCTCAAACACACCAGCAGTCTGGGAGCCCCCCAACAGGGCCGCTGCGAAGCGGCAGGGACGGAAGCGCAGCGGGTTCTGGGTTTTTATTGAGAGTTGTGGTTTTTTCATTTGCCGCCGCTTGGGGGCTAATCTTGTGGAGAAATCTCTTTTTGCAGACCTGGGACTAAAGAGCAGAAGAGAAATAGGAAAAAAGATATAAAATTCATGTCTCACAAAGAGTCTCCAAGCCTGGCTTTGTGCTGCCAGGGAAACTCCGTGTCATTCTCTCGGCCTCTGCCTCAGTCTATATGGTCCACCACAGAGATTGTTTGGCCTAATCAACCTTCCCTGAATTAAATGTGTACCTTCCTGCCTCTGCCTCCACCTGAGTGACCATCACGCCCCTGCCCGGCTCCACCCCCCCCTTCCATCCCCCCCTTCCATCAACTGCAGCCCTGCGTTACCAAGCAGGCTGGGGGAAGACATCACCTTCTCCCTGAAGTCCACTTCATCAAACTCAGCTGAAGAGTAGCTCTTCCTCTTTAATGAAAACGGTGGTTTTCTATTTTCCTTGGGCTTTCTGCATTCTCTCTTCCAATGGTTGCAAGGACACTCGTTTTCACTCTGGCTTGTAAAATCTTGGCTCTCAAGGTGGGATAAATTATTTCTCAACTCCATTGCAATCATTCTGCAATTCTATCCACTTTGTAATTTCATAGTTATCCAGAACTCTCACAAATGCACTTCTCTTAGGCTCATTAAGGATCCTTTAAAAATCCAATCACCACCCAGACTTCCATGGGGATCTGCTGGACCAGCTAAATTGAAGGCAGAGGGGCTCAGCTCACAAGGCGAGGATGAATATTTTGGGGGCTTTCAAAGGAAGCACACTGATACATTTTCTTGAAGTCACACAACAGTCATGTGGGCTCATTATGAAAAAATAATTAAGGAAATAGAAAACTATATTTAAGAAAAAACAAAAACAACAATCAGGAAAGCTGTGCTGTGAAAATAGCTTTTCTTATTGCCACAGTGCTCTATCTTAGAGAATCAAACTCCCAAATGAGCTTCACTGTCACGGAGTTGATGCTGACTCCTCAGCCTGTGTGGGCTGTACCTGTCCACTGCAGTAGAAAACCAGAGCTGCTGCTGGATTTAACACTGACCGTGGAGATCACAGCCCGATGTGTGACCACAGCGCCAGCAGGGCGCCTTACTAGAGGGTGGTCAGGGCTATCCTAGGAGACTGTCATTACACTCTTAGGTCATTTGCTCGACATTCCTGCTCTTGTACATCATACTCTGCCCTGAAGTTACAGAGCATTGAAAAGGAACAAGATTAGAGCCCTGGGAGGGGGTGGGGGTGTGAACCTGTCATTGTGACAGGGTTTCAATAAAACAAGAAAAAGAAGACTTCTTAGGGGAGGAGCTCCACCCACCTACTACCGTGGCAGTGTGGACACAGAGTAGTACCCCTGTAGTATGGAGAATGAGAACTGTTCCTGAGCAAACCAGCCTGGCCTTCCTCCTGGCACATGGCTATGTGTGTTTAAACTCACGACCCAACTGCACTAGGGAGAGACATCATGTTCAGAAGGCCCAGGCAGAGAAGGAGGAGGTGGTGAGGCACAATGGCATCACTTCTTAATAATTTTTGTTTCATAAAGCCTTCTGTAATTTCATACCAATACTGTCTGCCTTACTCACATCAACTGGCCAGACAATGGAGGCAGGACACCAAAGGAAGTTTCCCTGCGGTCTGAAAGGTGCAATGGTATAAACTTGAACCACCTCCTTGGGTTCTAAGGGAAGCCTGCTTTAACAGACAGATGTTCAGAATTCGAAGGTACCTTTAAGTGTGAGATTTGAGATGCATGGATCGTTGTGAGCTCCCGCTTCTTCCGGCCCTCCCAAGATGCACTCTTCAAGGAGAAAGGAAGGGGACAAGCGAATCTGCTCTTACGTACAGTCGGGGCTGGTGGTGACGTGGGAGCCTCCCAAGGGGTGAACTACAAGCATCTTCATAATGAAAAGCATCATTTTTGAAAGCTTTTTGGTGACAGCATCTCCTCTCACCACATCTGGAGGCCCGAGATAGAAGACATCTTTGACTTTACATCTAATTGCAAACCATATTTGGTCTCCATGCAAAGATATACAATCCTGCTCCTCTATGAATATTCAGTGTGTGATACAAAAATTTATCTTATAAATATCACTGGTTACAGCGTTGTAAATTCAGAGATACATCATCTACCGCTCAGTTTTGCATCAAGAGCAAATGAAGGAAGAGCAGGTTTCTTACATGAAAATATCAAAAGGGATAATTAATATCTTATCTTCTTAATTAACTTTTTTTGGCTGCCTATCAATTTTTAATGTTATTTGGGGTATGAGATGGGATTATTGCTTTTGTAGCCAAATCAGTTAATCTGCTCACAAAGTTGAATGTTAAAGGTAACGTGAACATCTTGTTTGATTCAAGAAATTAGTCATTAAGTTCCTCAATTAGTTCTGTGCTTATTCTGGGGAAATTACACGACACAAGCAAATGAGATTGTAAGTGTTTAAAATAAGAAGCACGCTATTAAGTATGTTGTGCTGGTGCCTATGGCAGAGGTGTGTGTGTGAGTTCCTGGGCTTGGGGGAAAATAGGGGGAGATTCCACTTTTTCAGTGCAGTATAGGCAGAGTGAGATTTAGCAAACTCGTTCCTTCTCTCCTTTGTCAGACTCTTTCCCAGGACCCTTGATCAGGCTTTCTTTTGGAGTGGTCCCTGTTTGACCTTGGAGTCACGCTGTGTGAGTGCTAGGGGGCCTTGTGCAGGGCCTGCCCACTTCTCTAAAGATCCACTTTCTCTTCCCATCCTCAAGCACCTGACTCTGAGACCTTCATTTGAATTCTATTTCTTACTTTGTTCTTATTTTTAAAAGAAACGATGTGATGGATTGAACTGTATAGCTTCTCCACCCTTCCCCCGGCCCCCCAAAATGTGTGTGTGTGTGTGTGTGTGTGTGTGTGTGTGTGTGTGTTGGAATCCTAATCTCGATGCCTGTGAATGCAGTCCCACGTGGGAAGAGTGTTTCCTTGTTAGGCTTATGAGATCAAAGCAGAGTGGGATGAGTCCCGAGTCCAGTCCCTTCCAGGGTACAGCAGGAACAGATGAGACTCAGAAACATGGCAAGATGTCTCATGAACATCACCCGGGCCCCAGGGGAGGTCTAAGGATTCCCCACCAGGGATGTTTTGAAGCAAGAATCTTTCCCCAGAAATGAGGTGGGGGTGGGGGTAGACTTGCTCTGAAGTGAAACTTCTAGCCTCCAGAGTGCTACAGAAAATAATGTTCTGTGCTTTAAATCTACCCGCTTGTGTGACATCGCGGTTGGCCCCGTCACATTTTGCACACCCACTCCTGATCCCTTCTTCGATTCGACTCCCTTCTTTCCTTTTCTTTGGCCCAGTAATACTCCGGCTGCCCCGGGAAGTTCCTGCTCCACTTTGCAGGGGCTGATCCAGCTGGCCCAGTCCCCGGCCTCCTCGGTCCGGAGTCAGGATTTGGAGGAATAAAAAAAGGGAGATTCAGATGGCCTTGAACAACCTCCTGGGGCGTGACTGGAACAGCCAAGGTCAGATTGCTGCGGAGAATGTGGAATGGCCAGAGGCCGAGATGTGAGCCTCATCACGGCAGCCATGTACAAGAGGCTAGCAGGCAGGGATTGAATTTGATACAGACCAGCATATTCTATATCATAGGTTCCCCAAATGATTTCACCTATTGCCCCCTTTGCAGAACAATAATTTCTCTCAAGCCCTGGTAAGGAAAACCTTTTAACCACAAGTCCATCGTCCCAGGTTAGTTTTGTTTCTTGCCTTCCAGTTGGTCCCATCTCTTAGCAACCCTGAGCAGAACAGAAGTTTCCATCATTTCAGAGCAAACACTGGTGGGCAGGCCCTGCACTGCTAAGTATTACTATGTGCCATGGCAGCCTCCCCCTCCCATTGCCAAAGCACGTACAATCATTCAGTGTCTCACCTCCCCACCCTAGGGCACGTCGGAAAACACTGTTCTGATTATGCAGTCACAATACCAAACACAAATCCCACCAAACTCGTTGCCTTGGAGTTGATTCTCACTCAGAGGGAGCTTACAGAACAGGGTAGAAGTGCTCCTGGAGTTTCTGAGGCAGCAGTGGAAATCCAGGTCTTTGTTCATCTGGCAGATAGTGGTTTCAAACTTCAGGCCTTGAAGATGGCAGGCCAATGCATCACCTCTGTGCCACCAGGGCTCCTGTGGTAGCATATGCCCCCCGAACTTTGCTGTTAGAACAACATGGAAGACCAGGTCTTCTCTGTACCCAGCACCCACTAAGGGTTGAGGACTCGATCATCTGACAAGTGTGGGCTTCACTCTCAAGAGCAGGAGAAACGAGAGTGGAGAACCTAGCATGGGACTGTGAGACTCCCACCACAGTGCAGGCATCAGAGATGACATTTCTCTTTTTACGGGGGCCTCTAGGGGACAGGAGACACAAGAAAACGGGTGCTTGCTGGTGAGGATTCCTGCCTTGTCTTTAGGATCCACCAGTCAACAGTTCCTCATGAAGAAGATGCCGCTCTTTAGGGGGAACAAGGGGGCTAGAGAAGTGCTCCCCCCCCCCCCAACGGAGGTCAGAGGGAGGCAGCAGAGGAACCTGTGTCCGGCAGCAAGAGCCCATTGGAGACCATCCTGCTGTGTCAGTCCGGGTAGACTAGAGAAACAATTTGATAAGCATGCATATGGATATGGTTTATATACAAGAGGAATGGAACATTGAGAAAGCATCCCAACCCAGTTCATTCCAAGGTCATAAGTCCTATATTAGCCCATATGTCCGAAACCAGTCTATAAAGCCTCCTTCCAACTCATGAAGCATGTGCAATGACACCAGGACAGTCAAAGGCTAGTGGATGCAGAGTCACAGCAACAGTAGAAGCATCCGGGCTTTGACTGGGGTCTTCTCCTGGCTCCTCATTTCCAGGGCTTAGGGTTCATCAACTATCCATTAGTGGTAGAAGCATCTCAGCACTGGCAGGGGGCTCTCTGTGGCTTTTCCAGATTTAGAGGTTTGGTTCCATCAGGGTAAGGTCATGTGGCTTCTCCTCTGGCTCCTCCAGTTCCTCGGATGCTACTGTCTTGTCTTGTCTTGTTGGTTGAGCATCTCCCAACAACTGGGGAGATGTTCTCTCATCTCCATGAGGGAAATATCTCGAAACTTCCCAGAGTTCTCAGAGAAAACCATGCCCTCACAGAGTTCTCATTGGCTATCTCCAGATTGACAGGCTAGACTCCACTCCTACATTCCAATCATGAAGTTGACACACGAGTACATGACTGCCACACCCGTTGACAGCAGGTGCTCAGGAGGGCTTACAAGACATTGCCCAGAACCTGGAAAGTGCCTTGTTGAGAAAGAGGCCAGGAAAATGGTGCAGAGGAGTTTCTTTTTGTCCTGACGCACCTTGGAGGGTCACAAGAGCCATTGCATGAAAACTTCTTGGAGAGACTTTACCCCTCCGTCCCACCTGCCATCATCTTCGCTCTTCAGACTTCCCTGGGGTCCCCAGACTCAAAGCACATATTTCAGCCCCTGAGGATGCCCAGACTGCCACACTGTCAGAGTTCTTCAGGGGAAGGGTGAGAGCCATGGGCACATTGTCCTCGGAAGTGTCTCCTGCTAGAGGAAGGAAAGGTTGCAAAGCAATAGCTTTATGCTCCGATGTTTTTGCTTAATAAAGCTTTCTATGATTTCATAGCAATATTCTCGACTAACCTTCATACCTCAGCATGAATTCTGGGGATTTCCCCCTCTCCTCATTTTATTACATCCTATAAATAAACTCGATGTCCGCTAAGCCAACAGGATACACACAGATTTCTGGAATGGGCTGGAGTGAACTATTTAACCTCCACGGCACCCAAAGGTGTCTCAGGATCTTCAAGGGCATTTCGAGAAGCTTGCTGCTTTGTCTTCATTTTGTTTCCACTTAAAGATTAAAATAAATGAACCAAAAGAATCTTTTTGTAATCAAATGCTTGTGTCCAGCTGCCTCAGTGAAATGCACTGCCGACTCGGTCATCTGCTTACCTGTATGTTAGTCCAGGTAGTCTAGAAAAACAAATCCAGAGACACTCATATGTGTGTCTTAGAGGACTTTATAGCAAAGCCTTTCTCCATCCCTGAGGCTGCATTCTTCTTCCTTTATTTCCATTTCTCTGATTTAATAAGTATAGTGAGAGGGTATAGCCCTGATACACACCTTTCTTGATTTTAAATCATGTAGCATTCCCTTGTTCTGTTACACAACTGCCTCTTGATCTGTGTATAGTGTCCACATGAGCATAACCAAGTGTTCTGGAATTCCCATGTTTTCCAGGCATATTCATAGTTTGTTATGACCCACACAGCAGACAAATTCCTTGCCAGAGTCCATAAAACAGAAGTAAACCACTTTCTACTATCCTCTCCTTTCAGTCAGGACCTGTCTGGCAATGATGCCCTTTGTTCCAGCCTCTTCTGAACGTGGCCTGACCCTCTGGCAGCTCCCTGTCAGCATCCTTCGCAGCCCTGGCTGGGTCTTTAGCAGCATTTTGCTTGCGCGTGCTATCCACGACACTGTTCGATAGTTGGAGCATTCTCTTGGGTCGCCTTACTTTGGAATGGGAGCAAATACCCATCTCAGCTGAGCCCCAGTGGCGTAGTGGTTGAGAGCAGTACTGTGGCCCATTGGCTTGGGGTTCAAATCCAATAGCAGCAAGGCTGGGCCTCCCACTCCCACCAGTTGGCCAAGTAGCTGTCTTCCAAATTTCTTGGCACAGACAAGTGAGTGTTTCTAGTGCTTTATCGGATTGTTGAAAAACTTCAGTGGGTATTGCACTGATGGAATGCCAACACACACACACACACACAAAAGAAAGAATAATTGAACTCTTCAGGGCTTAGTTTGTCTTTGGAATTTTCATTTAACTTTAAAGGAAAATCTTGCCCTCCGTTTTCTGGCCATTGCACTGCTCACATTCTGCTTATTTTATGTGTAGAGCTTTTGTGTGTAAAAACCTGTGATCTCAAATAGACGAGTTGGTCCATTAGGTGAGGGCCTGGGCCTTCAGCTCCCTGGGTCCTCCTGTTTTCCAGATTTGTGCTTCATACACGGATGTGGAATAGATTTCAACTTAACTATTCCAACTATCAAGCTGTCATGTTGGTTTTACACGCTGGTGAGGATTATGAGATCCAGACCCAGAAAGATACAGTGCTGTGGTAAGTTAGTGCCTAGCATATATTTGTTTCTCTTGGTTTCCTTTGATTCTCGTCTGACCCCTAATGACAATAAACATGTAGAGTGCAGCTAATCCAAAAGTCTGTTGAGACGCTGTTGCTTTGCAGATAGATTTCCAAGTCTTTACTGCCGGTTAGGTTCCAACGGCCGACCTTCTTGTGCCAACCTGGAGACACATGTTCACAGCATCCAACTTGAAGAATGGGTTAAAAATACAGATGGTAATACACATGTGTACACAACACACATATGTTAAAACTTGTATTTGGTAGAATCCAATTAATCCATCATAACACAAGCCAATTTTCTTCGTACAAAGTAAATACCAAACATGTATATAAATTATGTGAAATAATGTTTTGTATAATTTTCATTTCTGTAAGAATATGTGGTTACCCTGTGTGTTAGTGGTTTAGAAAGGGGTATCATAAATATAGCAAAGGGATAGAAAAATCCCTTCTTTCATCGGTGTTTATCATATTGACCATGCTTTGGAAATTTGAGTACCTCCTGGCTTTGCAGTTTGTTTACTGTTGTTCAAGAAATCTACATAATGCAATTTTTAGAGTCACATCAAAGCAGACCATGGCTTAAAGTAATGGGCAATGCAGACACTTGCCAATGCTTATTTAACAAAAGAAACATGAGCTTAAAATTCCTGTGACAGTTTAAAATAATAATTAACCATTCAAATAAATTCTATTCTCCCCATGATATGAACTTCTCGCCTTGGACTATTTGTCCTGTAAATCTCAAGAGGAACATATGCGCCCCCCCCCCCCACTTTTCTAATTGCCGTCTATGGTGGTTTGCCGTAATGTGATGTCAGTTTGGGACTTGAGAAGATTGAGAATGAAGGGGAGGAATCTAGTCTGTTGATTGGATCATAGCCAATGAGGCCTCTATGTGGGCATGGCCTTCCCCTGAGAATTCTGGGAACTCCTGGATTTCCTCCTTGGAGGCAGGAGAGACTCTCCCCCATGCTCACTCCCTGAGAGACTCTACTGACAAGTCACATGGCACTATGCTGATAGAACCCATGTCCTGGGAACTGGAGGAGCCACATGGAGAGCCCTGCCACTGCTGAGATGCTTCTCCTGGGGCCACAGGACTTTGCAAACACAGGCCTGTGAGTGCCCTGTGTTCAGGGTCATTGTATGTGTTTCGTTAGTCTGAAGAGGACTTTATAGATTGATATTGGACCTATGGGTTAATATTGGACTTAGGGACTTGATTTGGACCAGGCTGGGATGTTTGCTCCATATTCAATTGCTCTTTTATAGAAACATCTTTCTTATACACATGTGTTTATGAAATTGTTCCTCTCATCTACCCAGACTAACACACCAACCTGTCTGAGCTTTGTGCTACTCTGTGCTTAGCTGAGGAGGCCCTGGATGGAGAAAACATGTACCGTCCATGAGCTCCCTACACAATTAGCTCCCAGTACAAATTCTGGACATGAAAGGCCCATAGGTCTACTTCCAACTGAAAGATGATAGCTTGAAAGAAAAGCCAATCTGTTTGTGAAAGAGTATATCCATGAAAAGTCTGTGACATCCAGTTCTATTGTGATAGGCATGGGTTGCCATGGATCAGAAATGACCTGATGGTAACAAGGGTCTATGCCATGTGGAGATGGCTAAAACCATCCTATTTGTTTTAATGGCAATTTCCACTGCAGTGGATTATAAGCAGGTGATTTGTTAAGGTGATGATGTGTATCAGTGAAATTTAAATGTGGGTATAGGCTGGGTTTTGTTCTGTGAGCTTCATCCCTGAAGGAGAACCATTTATTAAAATGATAAGATATGGAAACTAGCTATTACCTATAGAGGACAAAAAAGAAAGAAAGAAAATATCAGTGCTTGGATTTCTTGCATCAGTTCAGCTCTCCCCAGCCCGCTAGCATTTTCTATTGCAAGGAGAATACATTTACATTTTGCTATCAATGTAAAAGGCAATCTAGGTTTTACTATAACTCCTGCTTAGTTTCAAAGGGGTCTTACAGTCACAATGCCATGTCCTATCTTCTCTGTCTTGCTTGCGTTGAATCTTAGAATACTGATACCGAGGCTAAAATTGGTACACTTAATTTAATTATGAAAAGAACTTTCACAAATGCTTTATGCATTCCTGGCTCAATATTCCTTAAAGATAAGGAATATTTGTTTATTCCTATTCTTATCTCAACATGATTCTCTGTTTCATTATTTACATGGAAGTGATGCAGGGATTCAAGGTGACATGGTAAGGTATGACTGAGTGATGATGGAAAAAGCTGTGAAAAAGCCATGAGCGTTTAGTAAATAGGGAAGCATATCATTTTAAGAGCTCTGTATTTTCTTTCCATGTCTTGAAAATATATTTAAAAGTGATTAATATAATACAATCCAATATAAAAGTCATGTAATTATAATCAGTTGCTTGCTCTATTTTTATTAGAATATTTCCTTAATCAACATAGATATTTGTTATAGATTGTAGCAGCTACATAATTTCATGTCAACTTGATAAATACGTGAAGGGTGGGTTTTAGTGTGTCAATCAAGTCAGTCTGATGATGCCTCCCTGTGGGCGTGGCCGTCTCATGAGTATTCTGGGAACTTCTCTCTCTGCTTTCCTCTTCCTGTTGACCAGCCACAAAGAGACTTGCTGAGACCTGGGAGCCATTCTTGCCCTGCTTCCCCTTCCTGCTACAGAGCCACAGTCAAATAGCTGGAGGAGCCTCGTGGGGATTCCCACCAGCCCTGTGATACTTCCTCTACCTTTGGATCCACATGAATTTGCACCCATTGGCCTGTGATCTTTCTGCATCATCACATGTGGCTGTGGGAGTCTGAGGAGAGAGTTTCAGGCAAGTGTCAGACTTCTGGGCTAATATCAGACTTACAGACTTGATATGAACTAGACTCGGGCGTTTTCTCAATGAACAATTACTCTTTGATAAAGAGCTCTTTCTTACACAGATATGAGTGTCTTTGGAATTGTTTAAGCAAAGACTACTGAAAATTATCACATAATTCCACCACTCATTCAATATTTATTGAATAAAGACACTACCTCAGAGACAATCTTAAGTATTGGTATATATGTCATCTTTTTAAATGATGTCAACACTTCTATGTTTAGCTATATGCCATGAATACTTCCTTATGTAATTAGATGTTAACTAAATATAGTTCTATGATGCAAATGTAGCTTGACTTATTTAACCAATCTCCTAAAGTTGAATACTGCTTTTGTTGGCATAAAATATCACTGAGCAAAAGATGGTGACCCATGAATGACTTTTATGATAAGTTCCTTAAAATGGAAGCTTTTTGGTAACTGCTATAAATATTTTAATGCATTTCAATAAGAATTGATTCGTGGGATAGTATGACAGTTGGTATTTATGGCAGATATTTGAAAATACCCCTTCCTCCATGGTCAGGCCAGGCATTCAGTTGGATTCCGATCAGAACTTGGCACAGGGATATCATTGCTGAAGTCAGGTGGATGTTGGCTGCAAGCAGAGAAGGACAGACAGACATGCATTTTTGCTTTATTGACTCAGCAAAGGTAGTCAGCTGTGTGCATCATGACAACTATTTAAAAGATTACAGAGAATGGGGATTTAAGAACACTTCATTGTGCTCCTGCAGAACTGTACATGCACCAAGAGGGAGTAATTTGAACACCGTTTGTTTTAAAATTAGGAAGAGAGCGTGGCATCATTGTGTCCCTTCGTCTTCCGTCCTAATTCAATCTGTGTGCTGAGCAAATTATCAGAGAGTATGGACTATATAAAGAAGAATGTGGCATCAGGACTGGAAGAAGTTTTATTAAAAATCTCCAATATGTAGATGACACAGCTTTGCTTGCTGAAATTGCAGAGAACTTAAAGTCCTTACTGGTGAAGAATAAGGATTACATCCTTCAATATGAATTACAATTCAATGCAAAGAAAACCCAAAGTCTCACAGCTATAACAATTGCTGTCACAATGAGAAAAAGAGAAAAGACTTAAGTTGTCAAGGATTTTATTTTCCTTGGATCCATAACCAGTGCTCATGGAAGCAGTGTTCCAGAAATCAAAGGCTGTATTTCATTGTTGCACAGACCTATTAAAAATGTTGGGGAGCAAGGATATCACTTTGAGGACTAAAGTGAACCTGACCCAAGCCATGGAATTTTCCATCACTCCATAAGTAGATGAAAGTTGGACAATGTAAAGGCAGATGGAATAAGAATGGATTCAGTTGAATTAGGACCCTGTCAAAGAATATTAACAATACAAGAAGAACAAGCAAATCTGTCTTGGAAAGAGTACAGCCAGAAAGCTCTTCAGAAATGAAGATGGCAAGACTTCATCGCATGCATTTTTGGCATGTTATTAGGAGGGGCTGTGCCTACAGAAAGACAACATGCTTGGTAAGTGTGTTAGGCAGGGTTCTCTAGAGAACAGTTAATACCCTGAAATCCTTTCAACTTATGCATGCTGCCAGTTCATGGTCAAGGAAGCAGACAGCAGAGTTTTCCCTCACACGTGATAGGCCAACTCTGTCCATGGGCAGTAGGCATCAGGGTGGGTCAGCAGCAGTCAGTAACATGGAGCTTAGCAGGCCCCAATGGGATCTCAAACTCAAGCCAAGCAAGGTGACAAGATCCACAGCCTCAAACTCAAGCAATGTGGAAGCCAGCAGTGTGGCAAACCAGGTCTTGAAGGAGCCACAAGCTCTAGCATCATGATCCACAGGTTGGCTTGGCCCAAAGGTAGCACAGCTAGAGTTGAGGCAAAGACCTAGCTCAGTCAGCATCATGCTAGTCTGATCATCAGGGATGAAGAGAGAAAGAGGTGGGTCTTAGAAAGCCTTTTACCTCATTGCCCTCCAATTAAGCTGTGACATGATTAAGCTCCACCCAAATGTTTCTGTTGGCCTCGTTGGCACAATAAACCTAACTATCAAAGCAAGAAGAAGATCCTCAGTAGAATGGTTGAGACGTGGACCCAACAATGGGTCTAAACATTGCCATTGTGAGGGTGCCATGGGGTGAGGCAGCGGTTCTTCCTGTCATGTGTAAGGTTGCTGTGAGTCAGAACTGTGTCGAGGGCACATTAACGACACCCACCCCCAAACAATACCAAGTGCTGTGTTTTTTCCCGACTGTTTGACAGACCAGAACATATGCAGTAAGTCTTATTTCAAGAGGTTGGCTGCTTACTGGAAGGTCTATGGTCTGTGGGAGAAAGATGTGGTCATCTGCTCTGTAAAGAACCCTATGGGGCAGTTCTACTCGGTGTCCTGGGATTGCGAATTCTGAATGAACTCAGTAGGCATTGTCATTCACTAGCTATCCAACTTAGCTCTGGCTTTGACTAGGCATAGAATGGGAAGACAGAAGGAAGTCTTGTCAGCCTGTCTTGTGACTCTGAAGATTAATTATAGATTGATGCATTTTCATTAATCCATTCAGCACATGCCTTTTTCAGTGTCTCTTCAGAATAAAGGAAAGAACTCAGAAAGTAAAAATTTATATTTAATAAGCTCATGATACAGGGGACTTCAAGTCATTCATGGAAAAATGAGGTGAAAGATAATGGCATTTTCCCATGAACATTTGAAGCTCCTTTGTATTCATCTGTAGCACGTCAGCACCATGGTTCATGCAAGGTCGCACTTGATGTTTTATTTTATTTTTCCCCTTTGTTCATCCAGATCCTCACTTCTTTTCTCTCTTCTTCTCACAAGTGTCTTTCTAGTGTGTTTAACCCATATGTCTGAATATGCATGCATCTTTGGAGAATATGTAATTTTTGAGTATGTGTACTTTAAAAAACTATATGAACTGTATTGTTCCTATACATTGTCTCATCTTGCACTTAGCATTAAATATTCCTTTCTACATGAAACCCTATTCTTGCTCTTGTGGCTATCATTAGATTTTTGCTTCTAATTGCTGCAAAAATGTTCATCCTTATCACCTCAAAGCCCCGGAAGGAAGAACATTATTATGTTCAAGTTTTAATTCTGGGAAAATCAAATGAATACTATAAATTCTTATGTGTTGTTAGTTCTTCAATAAAAACAAAACAATTAATTATATGGCTATATCTGTCTCTAATGAATCTGCATATTTCAGGCAGGGTTGTAAAAATTTTAATGAAAGTAAATTGGTGGCATCTCCTTATGATATTAATATTCCTGCAACAACTAAGAATGTTCTGTAATATGTAGTATGTAGTCATATGTAGCATGACTTTGGGTGCATGAGGGAGTGGTGTGGGGACCAGAGCTGACCTCTTTCAGCTACACAAAACCGGAAGAGACTCCAAAGTCATAATGCAAAATTCAGCTATGCCTCCACCATCTTTCTTTCCATTATTTGAAAAAGGATACTAGCCATCCCTCACAAGGTACTTTTCTTTTCTTCTGGGTTTGATAATGTGTTGTAAAGGCCTCACAGAATTCACAAACAGATAGTTATGGGATTTAGTCAGTAAGCTAGTACCTCACCCCAAAGAAGAATCAGAAAGCACTAAGGATACAGTGCTTTGTTCACAGCCAGGGCTCTTCTTAGTCATTCCAACAGCAGCTATGTCTGTCCCTGGTCCTCAGCCTTTCAGCCCCTGCTTTTTCCATTGACTGTGAAGCCCACCACTCTGTCTTATGGTCTTCATGTTGTAGTGTTTGATGCTTCCACCAAAGACACCCATCTGAATTTTCAAGAGGCTTTAGCCATCTCTGAGAGCATGAATATTAAGGAAAAATCCTTGACATGTATCAATGAAAGACATATTCAAAATTTCTGTCCATCAAGGACAGAAATAAGACTTTGTTGATCCCCATGAAATTATGATTCACAGAAGGAATGTGACTAAGAGATTGCCTGTCTTTCTGTCTTTCACAAGGAATAGAAAATTTCCAACAGACATCAATAATGATAACACACTAGCAACCACTGACCAAGAGCATGAAGAGACTGTGTTAGTCTGGGTTGACTAGAGAAACAAGGCCTAAGACACTTATGTGTGTATAAGAGAGAATTTTATACCAAAGAGTAATTATATATTAGAAAACATCCCAATCCAGTCCAGATCAAGTCCGTAAGTCCGATATTAGCCCTTTTGTCCAATACCAGTCTAAAAATTCCTCTTCAGACTCATGCAACACATGCAATGATCTGCAAACAGGAAGATACTGGCCTGTGGGTGGAAAGTCTTGTGGATCCAGTGGCAGGAGAAAAATCTCCAGGGCTCTTTCTGGCTATCAGTGTGGCTCCATGTGGCTTGTCAACAGAAAGGTGAACCGGTGTGTGTGTGTGTGTGTGTGTGTGTGTGTGTGTGTGTGTATCTTGCCTCCAGAGAGGAAGATAGGTTTTCCCAGAATCCTCAGGAAAAGGCCATGCCCACACAGAGTCCTCAATGACTGTGACTTGATTGACAGGCTAGACTCCACCCCTTTGCTCAAGTTGACAGGAGATTATGTAACTGCCACAGTCGTCTACTGCCTTCTTATAAAGTCCACAAGGTAGCGCTATATACACTTACTGATGAAGCTCCTGGGAATTCAATGGGCAAGATTGCAGTAAAAGCTAAGTTTATCATTCAATCTACCTCAGACATTGAGAAGAAATAACGGGTTTGCAAGGCTTATATAAGTATCATTGACTAATCAGATCACATTTCCTGGTTTCCACACATAGCCTCGTATGGTCATGAGCTTGCAGCATGGAAAATGATTGGCCCACACTGTGGGTTATGTAAATGAGGTATTTCCTCTGAGTTATGTAAATGAGGTGTAGCTGGCTGAGCAAGCCATCGAATCACATTACAGGATTTTACTATCCAGCCATACAGGATCTTAGCTGTCACTATGGGGAAGTTGGAAGTATTGTGATAGGCTGTGTCTCAGTTGTTTAAGGGGGAAGGGTATCACATGAGCTGGCCCAGGGTCTTATTGCCTTAAGACTGAAGTTCCAGGAGTCATGGAGATGCGGGATACCCAAGTCAGCTTCTTCCTGACTAAAGACCAGTATACTCCAGGAGGCTTGGAAGGGCAGGTTCCAGCAACCCATGGGTGAGGACTACTACCCAGCAGCTTCAAGACTGCTCCTGGAGTCTCAGCAATATCCTGAGCCTTCTATGCCTCTCCCACAAGATCCACAGGTCCTGCCAAGAATACCCCCACAAATGTCTTACTCCATTGCTAGGAAGAGACATTCTGGGAAAAGGTAGAGCTTGAGTGTGCACTGTGAACACCGAGGGACCATCCTTCATATAGCACTACTTGTTAAAAGAGAAATCAGGTGAAAGGGACATAGATGAAGAGGACAAGTGGGTACTCAGTGTGGACAAGTGGAATTCCAGGTTGGGAGCTTTATGCCAAACCTCTTTTTACTGGACTGAATGACTCTATTCAATTTCCTTGCAAGTGACAATACCTCCATCTGTCCAGAGGCCAAAGAAGGGCTAGGAACAGACACATTCCTACAGCCTAAGTTGCTAGTGACTTGTGACTCTCTTTTCAATACTCCCTTATGACCAGTTAGGAAACAGAATGGGACCTACAGGATGGTTCCAGAATGAAGGGCAATAATGAGGTGATCATTCCCAGAAACCCAATCGAACCAAACCACGACACCATTCTTGGGCAGATTCTTTCCCAAATTCAGTGGGTTTGGATCATGATCCTAAGATGCCCTTTTCTTCACTCCACTGGACCCAGCATGTCAATTTCCTTTTCTTTGGGATGAGCAGATCTGCAGGGGCACAGCCGACAGTTAACATGGTGTGTGCTTCTGGAACGTTTCTGACCTAGTGCCCATCTAGTTGAACGGACTCTAACAGAGGAACCGAAAGAGCTTTCACTTGAGTGAGGTGGTCCTATATGTGAACGTGTTGATGATTTGCTTTTCTGCTCTCCCAAAGAAGAAGCAGGTTGCAGGCATGTACTATACGCTCCCGGCAGAAAGGGGATACAGAATACCCCCAAACAAGGCCCAGATCCTACAACAGGTGGTCAAAGACTTGGGCCCCTATTGCTCCCTGGGGAAAAAGGGCTCTTTCCTCATAGGGTGAAGTCACTCTGAGACTCCCTGAGGCCACCACTCAAAAGCTGCTCTCCACCCCTCCTAGGAATAGTGAGGTGGGACAGTCCAGAGATCCCGGGTAGTGCTGAGAAGACCAGACCGCTTCATAATGCCTGAAAAGAGAGTAGCCAGCTAGGACTGACTGGCTGATATGGGGCAAATGAACAAGCAAAAAAGCTTTGAGCCATCTAAAAATAGCGCTTATACAAGCCCTGACCCCAAGTCTACCAAATTTAGAAAAAGCCTTGCATCTCTACATGACTGAAAAACAAAAGTGGCATTGGGCATTTGAACAGAGGCTTTCAGACTCCCTAAGAGGCCCCTGAGTTACTTTTCCAAAGCACTAGACACAGTGACTATGTGAGTGGCCATGCTGCCTAGAGCCGTGTGGCCGTAATGCTTCTAAAGAAGGCATTGCAAATACTCCTTGAACAAGATCTAGGCCTATAATACCTCACCCCAGCGTGGCTTTGTATTACATACGAAAGGAACCCTATCGGCTCACCAATAATCCCATGGTGCACCACCAAGTGACCTTACTAGAAAATCTCCACGTGAAAACTGAGCAATGTCCCATCTTGCATCTGGGCCCTCTAATGCCAGTCCCAGCTGTGATGTCTATGCACAGCCGCTGAGAAGTGTTCATTCAGCTATATGCTAGTAGACCTGATCTTCAAGACAGAAGCAGCTTTGTTGGAGTGGGGGTGTGCCCTGCTGAATCTCCATGCCCATGATCAGGCAGAGAAGCCCAATCTCTTACCCCAGGAACCTCAGCCCAGCTGCCATGCTAATAGCTCCCACAAGGGCCCTGGGTCTGGGAGAGGAAAAGAAATGAACTGTTTATGTGATGCAAGGTTCATATATTTAATTCTTTATTCTTGTACTGCTATCTGGGGAGGGTAGTGCCAACTAAATGCATGGCAGGGACCAAGTCAATGTGGACCCTGCATTCAGAGACAGCAGGGGTTCACAGCAAAGGGTGTCAGAAGGAAACAGGTGAGATCACCTGAGGAAATCATCTCGCAGACTGCACAGTAGAACAGGAAGCTTTGAAAGAAAGGACTGCCCTGAGGCCCTCATCCCTGACCTACACATGGAGAAATGAGTGCTCGCCTTGTTACACTTAGGAAGAAATCCTGTGAGCTGAACCCATGAGGTGTCATAGGATCCTGGGGTTGTATCAGGGTGTTTTGGCAGGGGCAACTGGTGTGGGAAATTGTTCTCAGGGAAGGAGTGCAAAAAGTTATACACCAAGTGAGCCCCAGGTGCCCTGGATGTGCTATTAATAATCCCCAGGGCACAAGACACCTGCAGTTAGTGAAGAGAGTGCAAAGAATGGACCTATGCTGGACATGAAGGCCAGCCCGATCGTATGTACATACCTACTTGTCAGGGAAGTCAACACCTTTCTGCTGTCAAAGATACCTTTACTAGGTAGGTAGAAGCATTCATCTCTTCCTGTGCCCTTTCTTGTGACCCTTGTTGGGTATGTTTTGAAGCCCTAGGCCAGTCTGGGGAAGCATGGCCAGAGAGAGACATTCATGCATTACTCAGTCTTATCTGGGTATCAGGCTACTAATGTGTCCATCACCAGGAGGGGCCTCATCAAGCTTATTGCAGGACTAATTCATACTGATGTCGTCCTTCAAGCCAAGTCTCCTTGTGGTTGCTGCATCCCTGATTTCCTGCACTGCTATCCAGTGGGAGACCTGGCCTAATCATCTTGTGGAACTAGAGTGTACATGCATTGTGCCTGCAGGAGACTGTCCCTTGTCCCAGATTCTCCTTCAGGAATTAGTGCTTCTCCCTCCCCCTAAACATCTTTATTCTCAGAGACTAAACTACATGGGAGGATTGTGCCAAGGGAGGCCTGTGGGCACACACACGTACCCTTAATGGCAGACTAACTTGGGGTGTGTGTGTGTGTGTGTGTGTGTGTGTGTGTGTGTGTAGGGGCAGGCATAAGCAATATAAACAAAACAAAAACCCAAACTCATAGCCGTCAGGAAGCTTCATGCAGAATCCACTACTACTGGTCATGCAGTGATTATGCATTGGACTGCACCACTAGCTGGTCCATGGGAGAAAGAAGAGGTTTCTCCTCTTGCAATGACTTAGCATTCCCACAGGGACAGTTCTGCCTTGCCCTATAGGATCACAATGATCTATAGGATTCAATGCCAGTGAGTTGGGGGGGGGGGCATAAGAACAACTCATTATCCCTTATTTCTTGTAGCACAGAAGACAATGCTTTCATTGACACTGCTAGACAGATTTTGTTTCGGGAAGATTTACACCACAGCTCATCTCGTCACACCACTCCCTGTTTCAGGCTCTGTCTGCAGCATCCTTTGCTAACATATTTGAAAATTCATGTCTGGGTAGGGCCGAACAAGTAAGACACAATCTGTCACACACTACAGATTGTGATGCCTCCCTCCCCCAAAGGGAATGCATTTTGCCTGCAGAAGCCCAGGATGTCATTGTCGACCAACCAACTGGAGAGGCCTTTGCTCTCTAGGATATGTGGTACTTACTATGTCTGTTGTTAATGCCATCACCCCCATGCCTGTTCTCTTAAGAACCACATATAAAATGTCCAAAAGCAGGGCCACTGATTACCTTTCTATCAGGGATCAGTGCTCTGGAAGAGCTGCTAGAACCACTGGGGTGGTCTCTGCAGGAAAACATATGTTAACCTTTTTTCCATATTAGCCCAAGTCAACATCAGGATCGCTGGTTTCTTCATTAAGAGACCAGCTCTGATCAACTTCCTAGGGGCACTTGTTCTACAGAACTGGCAGGGCCTAGACATGCTGGCAGCAGCCCAAGGCAGAATGTGTGCCATGCACATGGAAGGACGCCGTTTCCAGGTAACCAAGTAGGCAACATTTGAAAATATATTTGCTAGTTCCAGGACTGAGAGAGAGTCAGGTTTAAGCTGATGTAGATGCAGTTTCTGGTCTGATGTTTGGTCACAGCCCTTCCTGGACCCCTTGTCTTGATCTCTGCTATTCCCCTTTTTCATTTCTGTCCTTATGTATTGGCCCTTGGTTTCTGGGCTCAGTGGCAAGGACACAGTATGCACTCTTGTATGCAGGGTTGCTTGCACCTGGAAAGGGGAGTTACACTACAGAAAGCACTACACTACAATTGCAGAAGATCTGCCTGTAGGCCAACTGTGTTAGTCTGGGTTGACTAGAGAAACAAATCCAGAGAGACACTCATATGTGTATAAGAAAGAGTTTTATATAAAAAGCAATAGAATATTGAGAAAACATCCCACCCCAGTCCAGATCAAGTCCGTAAGTCTGATATTAGCCTATATGTCTAATATAGATACCAATCTATAAAGTCCTCTTCAGACTCACAAAACACATGTAGGAAGTTCACAGGCCAGTTGGTTGGAAGTCTTGTGGATCCAGTGGCATCATAAGCACTTCAGCACTTGCAGGGAGCTCCACGTGGTTCCTCCAGATCCCAGGCCTCTGGTTGCATCAGGGTGGCTCCATGTGGCTTCTCAACTGTAGTGTCTCACAGGCAGTGAACCTATGTCCCACCTCCAGTGAGCTATTTATCTCCTTAGCACTGCCACATGAAGTCATCAAGCTAAGACCTGCCTGACAGGCTATGCTCTACCCCTCCACAAATTGATACAAAATTATGTAAAAACCACACCCACCAATGTGGAAAGATCTCCATTAGTAGAATTAAAATCTAGCTTTTCATTCTTTGTGGTCCTTGAATTAGCTGGCACTTGTTTTGTGTTGCACACCAAAGTGCTTCCTCAATCACTCCCTTGTTCCAGTCAAATCCTTTCACCGACTCTGGTCTGAAAGCTTGCCTGAACTCTTTCTCATGGAAGGAATGAGACTTGAGAGAGGAGAGGTTCAACACCTTGAGTCACCTGTGCTAACAGTTGGATGAGTGGTATAGAGGAAAAACCCCAGCATACTTTATGATGTTTTTGGCCTGTGCAGTATGGAAGATGGAGTTGCTGTTTGTTCAGAAAGAAGAGATTTCAGAGAGAGCCAGTTTAAGCTAGTGTAAGGAGTTTGGATGAGGTCTGTGTGAGTTAGATTTGAGATGCTCATTAGACACATGAGAAGGAGACTGGGCTGGTGGCAGTGTTAGCAACACTTCTTACCCAGGAGGTTGAGGTCTCATTTCTCTAAGAAAAGACTCGATGTATATGGCAGAGTTCTCTAGAGAAATGAAGACACGTATGAATATATACATGTATACACACATATTTGTACAGCAAGAAGGAACATGATCGCTAATTAGTCCACACAGCAGTACAGAGGGTTCAGTTCAACTCACTTCCATGGAACATTTAATATATGAGCAGTCCTTCAACTCACGCTGGGTCTGTGGTCATGGAAGTAGACAATGGCGTCCTCCCTCCCGCAAAGCAGGCAGAATCCACCCCCAGGCAGCAAATAGCAGGGTGCGTCACCCACACCCAGTCGTTCAGGGCTTAGCAAAGCAAGCCTGGAAGATGTACATGGAAGCTATGCAAGGGAAGCAGGATCTACCAGCCTCAGGCTCGGGTAACGTACACACCAGCAGTGTGGCAGAGCTCTAGTGACAAGATGCGCAGGTTGGCTCGGCCCCCAGGTAGTAGAGCTCACAGGACGAGCCAGAGAACTACCTATAACAGCAGCAGCATGCTCCAGCATGCTCTGATCACCAGAGAGCAAGAGACGGCGGCAGGCCTTGCAGAGTCATTTATCTCCTTGCCCTCCCATCAAACTGCCTCCTGATTACTCCTACATGTTCCTATTGGCCAGCATGGCACATAAGCCTAACTACCACACTCCAATCCTGTGGTGAACTGGTAGCCCAGTCCATAATGTCTGAAGGAAGCACTGGCTTGGAACTACATTTCAGATTACTGTGGGTGGGTGAGTGGGTTGGGTGGGCCTGTCTTCTGGGTTAAGCAAACAGCCACAAGTTGGGGGTTTTAGCCCACTTAGTCATGCCTTAGAAAAGATATCTGGTGATTTATTTAGCAAAAAAAAAAAAAAAACCATGGAAACATCCGCAAACTCAGTTATAGAGGAGTAGATAAACAAACTCTGGTACATCCATATGATGCAATATTATGCATCAATTAAAAAAAAAACAATGACAACTCTTGTCCATAGGGCAAGACATGGGCAAATCTAGAGAGCCTCAGGCTTAGCAAACAGTCAGTCTTGCCAAGATGACTGCTTAAGAACTCTGTTGTCATAAAGGAAAAGATCGGGTGGGAAAGTGGCTTTCACACCCAAAGAGAAGCGTTTGGATGACAGTGAGAAGGCCCTCACAGAAGGCAGGAGCAGAGAGGGGGAGGGGGTGGGCTGGAAGGGTAGGGTAGGGGGCTGGGAAGGAGAACCACTTTTATGGGAAGTTTCACAGGATATTCTTGATTTTATTTGTTGAGGTAGACTCTGTACCTATATACCATATGCTTCCTTAAACACAAAAATTAAAAACAAAGAAATCCCTCTAGCTGTCTTTCCTCTGGGACCTAAATTTTGGTTTGAGTAGCTTAACAATTTTTTTTTAAGTAGAAAAGTAAAACTGAAATTGACTTGGCATCTTTAGTGACTTACCTGTTCATTCCAAACATAGGGAAGAAAGAGGAAGAAAGACAAGCCCGGGCTTTGGGCTGGAGTGCCCCTGGCACATGCGGGCCTCTCCATGACGGGAAGTGTGCCGTGGGCCCTGATTGACAACTAGTTGAAGGTGGGTTTCTACAAGAGCAGCGCTTGCTGTGACAGCAAATACATCGACATGCACGGGCCACGCATTTGGCAGGTCCAATGGCGAGTATGTCACCTTCCACTGTGAAAATCATGTCATGTCACCTTCCCGGTGTTTCTGCCACCCTGGGCCCTGGAATCCATTTGCAGTGTTCAGATACACTTTTTTCTTTGTGCATGAAAACACTGCATGTTTGCATACACGTCACTTGGAGTTTTAAACCTGTTCCACAGTGAAAACTGCCCACTGGTTGTCTGTGGATGTACTATGGACATTCCTTTTCTTAAAAAAATAGTCATTTTATTGGGGATTCTTACAACTCTTGTTACAATCCAAGCATCAACTGTCTGCAGCGAATTCGTACATATATTCCATCGCTTTTTTCTAGACATTTACTTTCCATTGAGCCCTTGGGATCAGCTCCTCTTCCGACCCACCTCCCCCGCTTCATGGTCCCTTGAGGGATTGTAGATTGTTAATGATTTTCGAATTTCACACCGACTGCTAGCTCCCTTCCGCTCTGGTTTCTGTGTTCGTCCCCCTGGATGGGGTGTGTGGTTATGTGTCATTTACTGCGATTGTATCTTCCTCCCCTCCCCTTTTTGGTATCTCTATTTCAATTCCCGTTCCTGGGTTCCATGTGGTGTAAGTTTTATCTCTTGCCTCTATTATGTACGTGCTCACGTCTAGTGTAGATTGGGAAGCGGCACTGGGGTCATGTGGTGGGGGTTGGGGGGGGGCCTCAAGGGATCAGAAGTGTATTGTGCTCTACTACACCCTGCCTGACTCACCCCCTCCCTGCGACCCCTCTGTGTGGGGATGTTCCATTGTCCACCGATGGGCATTGGGTCTCTGCTCCATCCCCCTCCATCCTCATCAGTGCTTTCTTAATCAGCAGCATGTGATTGTCTAGCCACTTGGAGCTGCCATTATTCCAGCCCGCTGCCTTGTGAGACATTTCTAGGTATGTCTTGTTCCCATTCACTGTGTCTGCAGAGTTTCACCTCCTCCCCTTCTTTGGGGGAAGGGCTAGAGGAGGTTTTACCTGTCCTCCCATGCCAGCTCTACACCATGACTTCCTGAGCAGCACGCATGCCACTTCTGTCACGCCTGAGTCGGATTTGACAGCACCCAGTTGGTGGCTGGTCAACAGGGCCTCATTCCACACACACACACACACACACACACACACACACACACACACTGCTGTGGTAGCATTAAACATTGGGCTGAAAAGAGTAAGGGCAACAGGGTAAAAGCAAACGTTCAAACCCACTTGCAACCCCATAAACCCCATGGAGCAAGTCACTCTATCCCAGGAGCTCTGGGGGCCGAGCCAGTTCCATGTTGTGCTACAAACCACAGGTCAGCAATCTGATCCATCAGCCGCTCTGCGGGAGAAAGCTGGGACTCTGTCCCTGGTACAGTGTTACAGTCTCAAAGTCCAGAGGAGGCAGTTCTACCCTCTCCTATAGGGTCACTCTGAGTCAGAACTGGCAGCGACTTCCTGTTAGGGTCACTAGGAAGCAACATTAACCACACGGCAGTGAATGAGTGCTAGTTCTGCCCCAGGGTCATTTGGGGGACTTGGTGCTTGCCACATGCTCTGCTAGATGTTTGTTCTGTGGCCCTCCCTGATGGTTGACATGGCCCCCTGCTGGGTGCACTTTGTGCTCTCAGTGGTGCTGTTCTGCTGGGTGTCCCTGCATCTCTGCTTCCTTGATGCGGTGAAACAGACTGTGTCCCATGGACCTCATAGACCAGCTTTGACCTCCTTGCTTTGTCAGGTCCAGTTAATGCCTGGTATTGCCTTTGGAAACAGAGGTTCAGCTCTCTGTGTCCTTGACTTTCATCAGCCACCTTGCTTGAATGTTTGTCTGGGAAAACCTGGAAGTCAGTTGCTGCTGCCTGCACCATCAGTGGGTCAGAGCAGGACTGTACTCCCTAAGTTTCCTGGTGACTGGATTCTCAGAAACATATCACCTGATCAGAATCCATGGACCCCTACACTTTCTGCTAGCAGTCATTGAGTGTGCTCACCATTTGATCATCCAAGGATGTCTGAGTATCCAGAAGGAAACTAATTAAAAGATAGGTGTTAGGCTGCTAACCACCACTAGCCAGTCTGGGGGAGAAGGGTGATGCTGTGTGTTCCCATAAAGATGTACCATCTTTGGAAACCCAATGGCAGTGGTTTGAGTTGGCATCCCAACAAGTATGGGGCTATGATGTGGACCCCAAAGCCATGATCATGTCAGAATTCTGATGAGATCCATAGGTATTGCTCTCATTTTAAAGGCGAGTCAACACCTAGGACTCTAGAGGAGCCGTCTACACTAGAGGAGAGGACTAGAGGCTAGGTTTGGTGTACTACTTCTTTTTCTCCAGTTGAGTTGCTGTTGGAATTCTGGGCTCCTCCCACCCTGACTCACTGGCCTGGTTGACATCAGGATGTAGTAATAATCTTCTTGGGGCAGGGGAAACAGGATAGCATGCGTGGAAGCATACTTTTCATAAAGAACACACCTTAAGAGATCCTATTGAAGGCCGATTGTGTTTCATTTTTCTGAGAAAATATTTTTGCACCTTTGGATGGTCATGACATATTTGATTCTTGTTTGCTTCTCACATGGTCCAAAGTTTCTTCTCTTCTAAATGCTCTGAAGGCACACACACACACACATCATGAGCTATTTTTGCTCAGCAGTTTCTTAAAAAAACGTTCACTTGCACATTCACATGTCACTGTGGCACCACGCAGATCACTGAATGGGGGTTAACCGTGAGGTCATGTTTGCAGGACTGACATATTGCCCCAGAGAGTGAGTATGATTGGAGTGCAGTCACAGTGGGTGGCAGAGCAGCAGCAGTGGTATTCTGATGCACTCGAGAGCCCTTCTGGCCCGAGGGAAGAGACAAAAACCAATGAACTAGAAAGTCAATGTTTTTGTTTTCGCTTTGGTTTCAGCTGTTACACAGATTGGTTTTAAGATTTCTCAAAATTTCAGGTAACCTTTCCACTGAATGCCAATGAGAGCAGCACAACCAGCCACAATCCTTGTCTAGAAAGACCACATCCTTGTCTAGAAAGACCACCAGGTCTCCCAGTATCAATGACTGACTACTTAGTCATCTTTGAAAGGTTTTTGATCTGTGTAGCCATACACCATATGATGCAGTGCAACACAACGTACTGTCTAAGAAAATCATGCTCATGAGACAATGGAAGCAGCATTTTGGAATTTGGGAAGACTTCTTTGGGATGATATTTGCTTGAAGTGTCATAGCATACCAGAAATCCAATTCTGGTTCACAAGGCTGAACCCAACTTCTTGGAAAAGGGAAAGGGTTAAAGTGGTCTTCAAGCCCCAACCCCATCTGAGGTGAAGTGGCCAGGGGGAGAGGGCTGATCTTCCTGACATCCTCCATGGGCTTGAAGACCTCTAACCGGAATTTACTCCCAGTTTCCATTGATTATTATTTCCAGCTCACCTTCATCTTCACTTGCTAATAGTTTAGGTCTCATCTCCCTTTGATGTGCTCAGGAATCACAAAGGGGCTTTTGGTCAAAGGATGGATTCCTCTTCAGTGGTTTGGGACTAGACGGGATAATCTTTTTTCCTACTGAGGTCCTGGTACCATTGATGGTGCTGGTTCACCAGTCATAATGGGGTCCAGAAAGTTCAGAATGGAGTTGAGATTGGGGTACTCTGTACCTTTTCCTGGTCTTCCTTTTACTCTATGGGACAACTGAGGCCTCTACTTCCTAGCTACTTGTCAATCTTTCTATTTCTCCATCTTGTTACCAAAGCATGTCTAAAGTTCATCTCTTTTCACTTATATTTGGTCATTGGAGCAGTCTGAGGGGGTCCAGCTTCAGAGAATTATACTTGTTTTGTATGTTCCCAGAGGATCTGTGTAGCTTTCAGATTCCAAAGATCTGACCTTCATTAGTTTTGAAAAGCTGGAATCCCTCAATTTCCCACATGCTATCCAAAAGACAGTGGTGATGTTTATCATTTGCTTTTGCTTGGGAGCTGTGGCCACTGGCTTTTATGCCAACCTGCCACCTGTTTGAAAGTGGGAGAGGAGTCCAACCAGCTGTCAAGCAGATAGTCACAGGCTGATGATTGTTCATTGGAGGCGTGGCCTCTTTGCCTTCCTGCTTGCCGAGACTCTGTGTGTCCCTTCAGAGGCAGCCCTAATTGGGCCACCATGGCAGATACAGAGCCTCCTGTCACCTTGTGAAGGGGTGGAGTCGAGTCTGTCCATCAGGTCATAGACAATGAGTCTTCTGTGTGGATATGGCCTTCTTCTGATGGTTCTGGGAACGCCTGTCTTCCTACCCTGGAGACAGGATACATGGACTCTCTGCTTTGTCTTCCTGCTGACAAGACACATGGAGCTATGGTGATGGAGTGAGAGCCCTGGAGCCGGAGGAGCTACGTGGAGACCCATGCAAGTACTGAGATGCTGCCATCACCACTGGATGCCCAAGAATTTCCACCCAGTGGCCTGTGATCTTCCCGAATTCAACATTACTGCATGTGTTTCATGAGTCTGAAGAGGAATTTATAGACTGGTATTGGACATATGGACTAATATCAGATTTATGGACTTCAGCTAGACTGGGCTGGGATGTTTTCTCAACAGACAAATGCTCTTTGATATAAAGTTCTCTCTTACACACATATGAGTGTCCCTGATTTGTTTTAGACAACCCAGACTAATGCAGCCACCAATCCTAAAAGCTTCTGGTGACCCTAACACATTTCTGGTGACATTGGATTCATGTGAATCTGCGTCCACCAGCCTGTGACCTTCCCATATCCCTTTTCATCTTTCTGTGTCTGAGAAGGGCTCCAGTCAGCACTGGATCCATGCACTGAAGTTGGGCTGACCTGCTATGCCTCCATGATAGGAAGCTCTTTCTGGCACACACATGCGCATCACAGGTTTTTGTTTTTGTTTTTTGGCATCACTGCCCTCTGGTGATCTTGGGAGCTACCCAGCCTTGCTCCTGGAGAGCTGCTGCTGGATTTGAACTGCCAAGCCCGTGGGCTGTAGTCACACTCAACCACTACACCAGCCCTGCGTCACAGGTTTTCTTTCTCTAGGCCACCCAGCTGAACACAGGAGTGTGAACCCATGGTCTCTGGGAAGGACCATTTGCCTGATAGTGCTTTCTCACAACACACACTCTCCCCAAGGCACTCGGAGCCCATTGACCAGGTGTGTTTGAAGACTGCCTGGTGAGCCCGATGGGAGAACAGCAGCAGGGCTTGGTCATGGTCTCCTTCACACAAGGTCTAATTCTTGCGGTGGTGAGATGCATGGGAGGGACCTAATTCGCACACTCCTCCAGTCTCTTTGGATACAGATGGTCATTAGGATGACACCCATGATAACTATGGATTCTGGCCTGAACCTTGGCTTTCTAATCTGTAAAACGCCATCGTAACACCCATCCTATATGATTTAATAAGAAGTTGTGCCATATCCATGATGACGCTTGTCTGGTCCTATATAATTGCAGTACCTTAGAAGGGTCCATTATGAGAGGCAGTGAATTGCCCCTCAATTTCTGGAGGGTGAGTTTTCCACAAAGAGCCTTGGGTGGTGCTCCTGCCACCAGGGCTTGTTTGGAGATGTTGTTCTTCTGAGGAAGGGCTGACTGCTTCTGAATCAAACCTGCACACTTTTGGCACAGTGGATTTCTGCTAGGAGAAGAGCAATTTTATTGAGCGCATGTGTGAAGAGGCATGTTTCTCCCCTGAGGTTCTTCACTATGGCTAGTTGAGTGATCCATGCATTCAGCTTCGGGTCCTTCTCATATGGAACGTTTCTTCTCAGGCTTTCCCATGTGCACCCCAGAGACCAAGCTTCAGCGACACCAGAAGTTGTGTGCCTACAATCAAACACGACTATCAGGGTGCATTCACTGATGAACTCAAATAGCTTCTGATCTCATGGAAGAGATCTGTAGCCATCCAACTAGCTAGACCCAAGGAAGATCAGGATCACCACACAGAACAGATGACAACGACGTGCTGTGCTACAAGTCCCTCAGGACAGACCCTCTCCTCCTCGGTACCTTGGCTCCTCCAATCCTTCCCTGGAAGTCTCTGCTGTAGAAGGGAACACAGTATGAGCCAGGAAACTCTGGGCGCTCACGTTGAAAGAGGTGAGAGCAGCACACTCAGAGTCACTGCCTGGCAGAGTCTGTTTTGGGGGCATCATTAGTAGCACTGGCAGCACCAGTGGTCCCTTCTCTGAGGAGACTCAGAGCCCGCTCCCCTGATTCTGAGTTAAGTGTTAGAGCTGCAAGTACTTGAACTGCCTTTGAGCCCTGGAGCATTGCCTGAGAAGTTGGTTGTTGGTGCGGCAACCAAGAATGTGTCAGTGCTGCCTGTGTTACTTTACAGGAGAGATTAAAACAACAACAACAACAGCAAGATAAAATAGCCAACCAGCAAACAACAACAAAAAAAAACCTTGCTCAAACGGCATGATTACTTATCTGGTATCATTAGTCAATCAACCCATCACATGAGGACACTTTGCAGATTTGAGGAGCTCATTCAAATATCCTATGATCTGAAAAGAATGATATAGAAAATTTGATTTTTAAAATTTACCTGCATTGGCCTCCTTACCTTTGAAAGAGTATATGAGGTCTACTGGCAAGAGTCCTACCAGAGAAAGGGTAGTGACACACAGAGGGTGTCAGCACACAACAGGGTGGTGCGCAGTGCTGAAGGACAATCATGAGTGTGGAGTGTGTGGAGCACCTCACGGCATGGATAAACCTGGGGACACCGTGCCGAGTGACCTTAGTCCATCACAGAAGGACATACACTGGGTGGGACCGCCATGATAAAAAGCCAGGTAAGTGCTTTCACACTAAAAGAAACAGACTTTGCAGTCACCAGAATTGGGAAGGGAGTGGGGTCACACGGGCTGGAGGGTGAACAGGTATTAACTTGAGCAAAGGAAAGACGATACACGACAAGAGGGAGGTGAGGAGACGATGTGGGAGGCAGGGCAAGGCCCATCTTGTTATGCAGACAATGTGGCAACTCTTGAGGAGATGTTTAAATACCTCTGCAGCCTGGCTAAGTGAGAGGGAAGGGGGTGGTGTACTCAGGAATAGGGAACACTTTGACAGTGAACAGTTGTTGTCTATGCATCTTTATCTTTGCTGCAAAGATACTCGTAAATGTAGAGGTACCTTCCAGAGGCAGAGCGATGCTTACTCTGTGGACATCAACCCACTCCTTGAGGGAAGGAGTTGTTGGATCTGGGGATCAGGACCATTATCTCTGGGCACAATAGAGTTCACACAATGATAATGTTCTACATCTCATTCTGGTGACTCCCATCTAGGGTCCTAATCACTTCTGAGCAGCCATCGGTCTCTCTCCATTCTGAGGCAAGAAAGAGTGAAGGAACTCAACAGACAGATGGAGACCACAGGACCCACGGACTATGGGATTCTCCATCTTTTTGACCCAGGGACCAGAGGAACTAGATGGTGCTTGACTGCCACAGTCCATGGTACTGAAGGGAACCACATTAGAAGGCCTTGGGCAGAATGGGAGAAAAGTGTGGACCAGAACTAAACTAATAAAAGTGACCAGACTTCCAAGGAGAATAGAGACTGGTGGGTTCCCTGAGCCTCTACCCTTCATGTCAGAAACTGAAACCGTCCATCACCCCATGTTAGGCTAATCAACCATTAGCAAAAGGACAGTACTTAAGAAAGGGTGATGATCAGAGGGCTTGGGAAGGAGGAGGAATGGAAATGGGAAGCACCAGGTTAAGTGATAGGACAGTGAGGGGAGGGTACTAGAGAAACTGACACAAAATACGTGTGAACAGTTGGATATAAACTGATGATGGTCTGCTCTGTAAACACTCACCTAATTCACAATGAATACTTAAGAAAAAAGGGGATTCTGCCTTTGAACCAAGCATGCTTTCTAAAAGAGATAAACTTTAATATTTCCTTTAAAGGAAGAAACTCTATAAAAGTATTGGTGATAGGTAGGTTTATTGTGCCAACCTGACCAATAAGATCATGTGGAATTAATAAGGTCTCAGTTTGATTGGAGGGCAAATAGCTAAATGGCTCAGCAAGCCTCATCTGCACCCCATCACGCCCCGTCCCCATATCTTGTTCCTTGGTGATCGGACCAGCATGAAGCTGCTTTGACTAGTTCTCTGTCTCAGCTTGGGAGCTACACTATCTGTGGGATGACCAACCCATGAATCATGTCCCTAGAGCTTCAGGTTCCTTTGTGATCTGCTTCGACATGCTGCTGGTGCATTCATTGCTTGAGCTGGAGGCTGGTGGATCCTGTTGTCTTGCACTGCTTGAGTTTGAGATCCCATTGGGTCTGCCTTGTTAAGTTCCTGAGCTGCTGACTATTGGTGACTCGCTCAGCTGTTTGCTGCCTGTGGCCAGACTGCCTGCATTGCCTTAGGGAAAATTCAGTTGTCTGCTTCCTTGACCTTGGATCCAGTAGCTTCTTGAGTTGAAGATCTTCCAGTGCATTAACTGTTTCACAGAAACGTCTTCAACTGAGACTTCTGTACTGCTGTGTGGACCAATAAGTTGTTATGTTCCTTTGTGCTATCTATCTATTACCTACCTATCTATCTATCTAAAATCATAAATCTCCTGGTTTTGTTTCTCTAGAGAATCCTGTCTATCACAGGATTGATGGTAGCCAAGGTTTTGCACCCCAGGGGGAATCACTCTTGACAAAGGTTCCTGAAGAGCTGGCTTTCTCCCTTGTGGCCCCACAGTGCCTTTGTTTATTGAGCATAATGGACTCTGTGCCCACCGCCCACCTGTCTGCTCTCTTCTCATGGATGTGGTCTGTGTGTTCTGTGATGCTGAAAGTTAGGCTCTTGGCATTTCAAGGACCAGCAGGGTCACTTACACTCAGCAGGTTTCAGCAGACAGAGCCTGTGGATTATGACAGTCTACCAGGAAAGGTCTGGGGATCTACTTCTAACAATTAGCCAATGGACCCCATGGGTCACCACAGAATATCGTCTGCTACAGCACTGACAGTTGAGCGCCCTAGGTTGAAAGGAACCAGATATGGCTGCAACAATGAACTCAGACTTGAATGCAAATATATAGGTTTTATTGGAGGTAGTGAAGGACTTTGGGGAAAGGAAGGGACAGCAGAGACAGACAGACAGACAGACAGGAGCATCTTGAGCTCCTGGGCATTCCTGAGGCTAAGAGTTAGACCAGGGAAACTGTACTGGTATTGGTGCAGTGGGGTATATATAGGGTTTGAGCTACAGGCATGTGGGCTAACAAAAGAAAGGGGAAGTTTCTTGTGCTGTGTTTGCAAGTCTTGGGGTGGGAGATGACCTGTGAGCAAATCATCTTGTTTCGAAGGTCAGAGGGGGAGCGCATGAGATCCTAGAGGCAGGGGTTACAGAGTTCAGCAAGTTGTTCATCTCCTTCTTGTGAGGCTGGTGCAAAGGGGTGCAAGGGGCCGCTTGGTCCAAGGGGCTGCTTCATCGGACCCCGGCCCACACAGACCCATGCCAACATTTTCTGCAATTCAATATGTGACAGTGGGGGGTGGGCTAGAGATCTGCTTTGGAGGTGATGGGAGTGGAGCCAGATGCCTACCTCCATAGGAATACAGGGGATGGAGGGGATTTGTAAGGGATGGAGCCTGTGGAGAGAGTCATCCAATCCCAGGCACACCTTTGGGAGCAGTCAATCGGAACAAGGAAGGGGAGGGCTTGCATGCATGAGGACCCCTCAAACACAGGGTGCTGCCAGCGATCTGGGAGGCAGAGACCGGGGGTTGCTGGTAAGAGCAATGTGAGTAAGGTGTTGTGAGAGGTGGAGCTGGGGGTCCCAAGGCAGCCATCTCACATTCTAAGGAATGTGCCTCCCCCCAGAGGCAGAGGGATGGTCTCCGCTAAGGATTGTCCTAATGGATCTTCCCACAGCTTGAACAACAAGCTTGTATGCCACACAGAGCTGGGGGTCTGTGAGGGTGGACCTGGTTCAGGCTATAGGTGGCTGAGGTGTGTGTGTGTGTGCGTGTGTGTGTGTGTTTTGAGAGCAGTGGGTGGAGGGGATTGGCAGACTGAAGGAACAACAGTTACCCAAGACACCAGGTGTGGCGTGGAAGTACAGGAAGGTGAATGGACAGCTATTTCCAGATGGCTCTGCAAGAGATGGGCTGGGCTGTGGTATCACCTGGCCAAGCCAAGCACAGTGTCCTTGGGGTGAAGAAAGAAGCTCTGCTCCCTCTAGTCGGAGGCAGGACAGAGTCACCCGGGGAAAGAAACAGGTGTGGATTATTCAGGAGACAGTAGAGAATTAAGAGCAATGATTCAATCTACTTGGGAATGAAACAGACTTCACATGTAGCTAATTTCCCAACTGTGGGAAAGCATGTCTGGAGTTAGAAGGACCTGAGAAGAGGTTCCCGTGAGACCCTACGAAAATCGGGAACAGTCACAGGTGAGTGAGTGGGGATGGGAATAGTTGTTTCCAAGACGCTTATGAGATGCTTATCGGGACTTGGCAAATAATTTGCAGGTGCCTTTCATAGATCTCCATTTAACCCGAGCTCACTGCTAAATTCTGCAGAAGAGACTGTAGGTTCCCTAACCACCCAGTCCAGTCTTTCTTCTTACCTGACTGTACTTCTGTTAATTATGTGAATGCTATTATCTACTACTACTACTACTACTACTACAATAGAAGCCCTAGCTTCCTAGACAGCTGGGGTTACAGAGTCACTGGGTCTGAAGATCAGGAAGCTTTCTAAAGGGGCACAGACCCTTTTGCCAATTGCCTCGACCTAATTCCTGCCTTCAGTGGAGATTCCTGGCTGGAGCTGCGGCTGCATCCTGTGGCCCCGAGGCGACCACCACAAGCTAAGGAGCGAGGAGTCTGGGTTTCCAAGGACACCATGAACAACCCATCCCTGGCTCTCTTTAGGCTTCTAGTTCTATGAGAAAGGGAAGGCTTTCTGTACTTCACTGCTCTTTTTTTTCTGGAACCAAATGTGTACTTGATAACAGACAGGAGTTAAGCAGGAGAAAATGGCACAACCCTATAACTGCCAGTGACTAAAGTGAGAAATGTCAGAACTTCATTAAAATGATTTAAAACATAAGTAAAACCCAAACCACACTCACTGCCATGGGGTCAGTGCTCACCCACAGCTACCCTGGAGGAGAGGGCAGAACGACCCCTGTGAGTTCTGAGATTGTAGCTCTGTACAAGAGTAGACAGTTCTAGCTTTCTCCTGTGGAGTGGCTGGTGGTTTCAAACTGGGAACTTTGTGGATCGCAGCCCAAAGTGTAAGCACAAGGCAACCAGGGCGCCTCATTAAGATGCCGTCATCTAACACTTAGCTTCTAGTGCACACGATGGGAGAAAAATCAGACTGTCTGCTCTGAAACTCTAAGGCGGCAGTTGTTCTCTGTGCCACAGGTCCCTCATGGGTTGACATCAAGTGGATGGCAGTGATGTCTCCTTTTCTTCCCCCCTCCCCCCCACATAAGTCCAATTCTTCCTCTGCTGACATTGACTTAGCGTTACGTGATCTGAAGGCAGGTTTGGGATGAGGCACTTGGAGAAGGTCTTTGCTGGGGGAAATGCGGGGACAGTTCCTCCTGTAGAACAGGTTCAGTGTGAGTGGGGAGATGAGGGGATTTTTTCAGGCTGCTTTATCAAACACAAAGGTGTATGCCATGTCATTAGTTTCCTGAGGTCTGCTATGTCTGCTATGCGTTGGCTCAAGGTCAAGAAGTAGGGAGTGACAGACAGGATTTGGGTTTTTTCCACTCGTCTTCCCCCTTCCACTGCCAAAGCCGGCCGAGAACCTGTAGCGAGGCGGTGTGCTGAGGTGGGCTAGCAGTGGCTCTTTCCTTGACTTCCAGGAAGTTCCCAACTGACCATCTTTGAGTGAATTTTGTCTTTTATTTCCATTGGGGGACACCCTGGCCTGAAGGCAGAATGATTCTGTTTTAGAATGGACAGGATGGGGGTGACTCTCTCTCCCTCTGATTTTCTGGAGGGTGGGATATTGCGGTTTCTAGTCCCATCCCCAACCCGGACACAGAAGCCTTCACCTAGATGACGTGACCTTCCCCAGCCTTTCAAGGGTGCCCACTTCTTCAGGCAAAAAGCTTGCTTTCAGTTCAGAGAAGATTCTCACAGCTACACATGAGGGAGGCTTGGCAGGTCTGGGCTTGGGCACGTTGGGGGAGGCATCCTGCAGCCCAGGATCGAACTCTGGAATTCACGGCTCTCCTAGAAATTGCCATAATCAGAAGCATAACCACTTAATTCAGGGCCGCCGCAGGCAGAGAGGAGACCTGGAATCTCCTTAGCTGACCTTTCAGCCCGCCTCAGGGCCCTGCTCTGCTCAGAGGGGCAGTGACTGCGCTGCCCTTCTACGCAGGTCTGGCAGCAGGAGACAAGGGCTCTTTGATCCTTCCCTAGAGGTTCTGATTTTTTTTCTTTTCAAATGAAAATGGAAGCGATGCAGTAACTTTTTCCTAAAGCGTCTTCAAAGCATAGTGCCTTTTCCAAAACGATCAGGGCCTGAGGTGGGGCGCCTGCTGGGTGAGGAGCTCCCTACAGAGCCTGGCCCTGAGGCTTCTTTTGCCTTTTCAGACAGTTGAGCTTTTCAACCGTCACGTCACCCCCTTACTTTCCCTACAGCTCCGTCTCTCATTCTGCGGGGTACACATACAGCTACCTGCTGCACCCCGAACCCCAGTCCCTCCAAATACCAAGCACCTCTCCGCAAGCTGTTAGGAGGGAGGGACGCCTGACGACTGGCAGGCTCGGGAGGGAGCGCCATCGGCCACACGGTGGCGCGCGCGAGCCTCCAAAGCCCGGCATCCAGGCTTCCCGGGCCCGCAAAGCGCGCCCCGCCCGCGCCCGCCGGGAGCTAGTGGAGCCGCGCCCCCGGCCTTCCCCGCGGGACAGCGGGGCACGCGTATCCCGGGCCCCGAGGCTGGCCAGTGGCAGCGGCGTGCGGCCTCGGGCTGCGGGCGGCCGGCTCCTCCTCCGGCCGGCCCAGCCTCCGCCGCCACCCCCTCCCCGCCTCCTGCCCCGGCCTCTGCTCCGCAAGTCGCCGTGTCCCCCCAGCAGACGGGCGCGGCGAAGGCGGGCGCAGGGGCCCAGCCGGCCGGAGCGCAGTCCTCGGACAGCCGCGGCAGGGTCCCCACGGAGCCCCGCGCGCCCCTGCGCTGCTAAGAAGGGGAGTCGGGGCCTCCGCTGAGCCAAGGGGGGGTGGAAAGTGCGCGCCTGCGTGTGTGCGCGCGCCAGAGTGTGTGTGCCAGAGGGAGGGCGCGCGCGCGCGCCGCGCGACAGTCTGGAATCGGAGCGGAGGAGAGGGCAGGGAGGACGGGGGTGCGGTCCCCACGCTTCTCCAGCTGCGGCGCGCGCCGCCCGGCGCCCCTCACCATGGACTTGCGCGGAGTTGGGGTGCGCCTCGGCAGCCGTGCGCGGGCGACGTCCCGTCCCTGGGGCTGCGCGGGCACGCGCGAGGGGATGGCGAGGTAGGATGGCCGCCCCACAGGACCCCCGCCGGCCCAGCCCCGCGGCCCCCGGGTGGCGCCGCTGACTCGGCGGAGCGCCCAGGCGGTGGGCGGAGGCGGCCCCCGCCGAGCCCGCGCCAGCAGAGTCCCTTCGCCCTTCTCACCCTCTCGCACCGCGCCGCGAAGACCATGTCGAAGGCGGCCGGAGGCGCGGCAGCGGCGGCGGCGGAAAGTTGTCCCCCAGCCCCTGCGGGCGCGTCCGCGGCCCCTGCCGCCGCCGCCGTGGAGGACCTGTCCAAAGTGAGCGACGAGGAGCTGCTGCAGCGGAGCAAGGAGGAGCTGGTGCGCAGCCTGCGGCGCGCCGAGGCCGAGAAGGTGAGCGCGATGCTGGACCATAGCAACCTCATCCGCGAGGTCAACCGCCGCCTGCAGCTGCACCTCGGCGAGATCCGCGCGCTCAAGGTGAGCGCCGGCCGGGCGGGGCTGCTGGACCCTGCGGGGCGGGGAGCGGGGTGCCCCCGGGAGGTGGAGCCCCGCCGACTTATCCTCCTTGGACCAACAGGTGATCCACGCCCCCCAGCCCCCGACCCCAAACCTTGGAAAACTTTCCCAAACTTTCGAAACACTTGATCTCTGCTCTTCCCCCCGCGAGGCGCCCCAACCCTGGGCTTTTTTCTCTCACCCTGTGTGGCGTGTGGCCTGGGCGCTCCGGACTCTGACGGAGCCCAAGAGGAGCCTAGCATTTCCTAGGGAACCCAGGGACAGGGCGCTTTGGGAAGCTGGTTGACAAGCATGCCAGGGAAAGGCGAGCGGGCAGACCTGCAGATCCGCTGGCTGGAGATCAACGAGGCCGTCGTGGCCTGCCTGCCAGGGGACAGAGGGCACTCAGAGGGCGCGGCCACGGCGGGGTGGGGGTGGGGGGCGGGGAGCGACTGGCTGGAGGTCCACAAGAAGCCTTGGAGCCGGCTGGGGTATCTGAGCATCCCCAGAGAAGCGTACGCTACGCCAGGCTATACCCTCCGTTCAAGCCCAGTTGGAATTTCCTTTCCTCTGGTATGGGGGACGCAGCACTGTGAAAGGGTGCCCCGAGTGTTGGCCAGCGACGCTTTCATTAAGAGCGAGCGCATCCTTCCTGGCTCTAAGGAACCGAAAAGAAATATGAAGCCACAACCACAAAGCCCCATCAACTTTCTTCCCTCGGTGGTTAGAGCTCAGCGTCCGCAGGGAGCAGGGTGTCCACCCCGCTGCCCTGCCGCAGGCCGGTGGCCGGGAACCGCCCTGCAGCGCACCCGCGGCTTCCTCCCGGCGTGGCTTACCGGTGCCTGCCGCTATTCCTTCCTCTCATTGTTCGGCTTTTGTTATGGGAAGCCAGGCACAAACGGAATCCCTGCTGGGACTCAGCTAGCTGAGCCTTCAAGCGGGAACTGGACTGGTTTCCTTTCCACTCCCACCTCTCTGCGCAGGCCTTAGACCCCTTTCTTCAAAGCCCCAGCATGCCGGCTCTGGGATCCCAACCTGGGGGCCTCAGATGCTCACCTGAAGGCAGAACTCAGTCTGCTTGGGAGGTCCAATGGACTGTTTGGTGCTGCAGAGTGATCTCAGTGATGACATCCCACAACTAGAGAAATCCCCAGGCTTTTAATGACTTTACTTCATTTTTCTCTTAATTCATGACTAAGCGCAAGTCTGTAAGTACTAGGGTGCTAAGGAATAAGGGCAGCTTAGTGTAGCCGAGTGAATCTGTGGGCTCCCAGAGGTGGGCTTGAATTTACACTCCTCCTGTGTGGAGTGAGGAAGCCTGAGGAGGGCACTTCTCAGAGCCTCACATGTCCCTTACCGCATGAATGATCCTGAATGATCCTGCCCCTTTCCTGGGGGCGGTGACACGTTTTGATAATGCAGGGAAGGTTCAACAGCGGATGGGACATGTAGAAGCTGCACAAGAAATAGTAGCGACTGACATAGGAGAGGGTCTATAAAGACATACCGGGATCTGGGCTTCATAGGCAAGCTTGATCATGATCTTAGCATGAACCCTTCCATCTGTCATAGTCAGGAACATCAACTAACTTGAAAGAGTTCCTCCCCTCCCTCTGTTCCATCAGTAGCATGGAGCATCGATGCTGTTGCTGTGGGTGTCTTAGAGTCACAGTGACCTTGTGCACAACAGGATGAAGCACTGCCCAGGCTTGTGTCATCCTCAGCGTTGTTCTTATGCCTGAGCCCCTGCTTGCAGCCATGGGCCAGTCCATCTCTTTGAGGGCCTCCCCCATCTTTGCTTTTAGGCTTGAGCAGCAATATTTGGGAAGTATATGCATGGGTAGCTCCTTTCTCTCTCTCTCTCTCTGTCTGTGTCTGTCGGGTGATAGAGGAACCTGCTCTTCATTTTAGAGCTTCACTTTGCAAAATGTCTATGAAACTAGGGTGGATAGCTGCACCCCAAGTAGGAAAGTCTCTTTGTGGTCTTAACTAATGACCTGACAATAAAACACGTTCTATTCCCCTCTTTAAGGGACAGGGCTGACCTCTCTGATCGAACCCCTTCCTCTCTGCCCGGCATCCTGGGGCAGCTGCAAGTCAAGAAGGACTTGGAGTTGACTTTTCCCAGTTCAGTAGTGGCAGAAAAAAATTGTACCCAGAACAGTCCCAAATTTGCAAAATGTGCATGGATTGGAAGGAACAATTACAGTCAACAGCCTGCTAGAAATGTACTCTCCCTCTTAGAGAGGAGAGCAGTGTGTGCTTGGCCTAGCAATCAAAGCTTTTGACCGCAGAGCTGTAAACCACAGGGCCTGGCTCCCAAAGGGCCCACCCTGCTGCTCGGAAGGTGTGCTGCTCACACTCTACCGCCTGGACCACATCTCTGTGTGCATCACCACGACCTTGCCCAGTCTCCCATTCCCAGGCTTCAGCTGTCACTGCTGGCATTCTGGTTAACTGTTCTGGTCGCCCACATTGGATGCATTTCACAGTTTCAGTCCATCTGATATTGCTGTGTCGGGTACCACTGGACCAACCCCAGCCCGTCTCAAGCCCCACCTCCCAGGCGCTAGGCACACAGACCACCGCAGGTCTGTGCAATCTTGCCGAGAGGTCACCCCTCTCCCAGAACCTCCCTGGATGCCATCAACCTGCCTCTGCCCATTTGATTCCAATGTACAGTGGCTCTAGGAACCCTGATGGCAGAGCGGTTATGTGTTGGGCTGGGACCGCAAGGTCAACAGTTCAAAAATACCATCCCCTCCGCAGAAGAGAGACATGGCTTCCTAGTCACATAAAAAATTACAGCCTGAGAACCCCACAGGGGAAGTTCTACTTTGTCCTATGGGGTCGCTGGGACTTGAAATTGAATTGATGTCAGTGGGTGTATGTTTATTTGTTTGTATTTAATGAGACAAAGCAGGCCGATGCTCTAGGGTTGACAAGGCCGCCAATCTTTTCAGACCCAGACTGCCATGTCCTTCTCCCGGGGAATGGCTTTGCAGCACCATCCTTACAGCATGCCCCCGAGTGAGCGCTTTCACCTCTTTGCCATTAGGGGTTCTGCTGGGGACCATGCCCACCGCCAGTGAGTTGATTTTGACCCATAGCTGCCCTCTGCAGGGGGGCCTTGGCTATGAATCCTCATGGGAGCAGGCAGCCTCACCTTTCTCTGGAGGTCAGCACTAACTGGACAGCACCGCTGGGGTGCCATTCCAGATACCACGCTGACCCACAAAGGTGGTGGTGGTAGAGGGAGGGCGGGGGGGGGGGGCGTGAAGGCCACAGAACTTTCTAATGACTTGTTTTCTGAGTTGCCTTTGGATTTGGTTCGAACCACAAGGTCTGCAGTTCAAGGCCACCGACTGCTCCAGCAGAGGAGGGTACAAATTTCTGCTCCTGCAAAGATGAACAGTCTCGCAAAGTGACAAGGGCAGTTCTTTGTCCTGTAGGCTCACCAGGAGTCCGTCAATGCAGGAGCAGTGGGTTTTGTTTGGTTCCCTGGAAGGTACTGATGGAGCCCTGGGGGCTCAGTGGATAAGGGATGGGCTGTTAACCCAAGGGTTAGTGGTTCAGGCCCACCGGCCGCTCTGGGGGAGCCCTGGGTGATCTGCTCAGGCCAGGTTACTGGTAAGCCTGCTGCACAGCTCTTTTCTGCCCTGGGTGGCTGCCAGGCTTCAGGATGGACGGATGCCCATGGGCCCCACAGCCGCAGACATGGCCATCATCTGCTCTGTCCCTCTCAAGCGCCGATGATGGGCTCAGTGACAGCTGGCTAGTTTGTGACTAAGCATTTGGGAGTCCATGCAGGAGGGGCAGTGGGGAGAGAGGACTCTGGGCTGTGACAGGATTGGGGCCCCTCCAGCAAGCTGCTCACCTCTGAGTCTCAAGAGTAGGGAGTTTGGGTTCCCAGTGAGGTTTCAGGATGGTTCTAGGAGATGAGATACAGGTGAAGACCATGTCAACTGCATTCCCAAGAATGTTAGATAGGGGTGACTCAGAGTAGACTGGCTTAGTTTCTTTCCAGCCAATGGGCGTTCCCTGCTGAGAGTGTGCCTTCCCCATGGGGGGGGGGGGGAGGAAGAAGAGGGAGGTTCTCATCAGGGTTCCAACCTCATGGTCAGCCGTGGATTTTCTGGGAACCATGTCTGTCGAGGATCAAGCATGTGCCAGCACCAGGCTGCTCTGACCCAGATTGCCAGGGGAGGTGGGCTTGGGGTGAGCAGAATCATTGAGTAATTGTTGTCTGTAGCTCATTGATTTCCCTTCTTGTGTCCTAACCCTCCCCCCAACCCCATCCCCCCTATAGAAAAATAGCAAATGATAGCAAATGCCAACAAGTTTTCTTTTGCCATAGAGGCAGTGTTGCAGTCATTGGGTGGGTTATACAATTGTGGTTTTCACGAATTATTGAGAGTCTGTGTTAGACTCTTGGATACGATCTGGTGGCAGTGTTTAAAGGACCCCCGATGGTTGGGAAAGGGACACTGCAGGCTGAACATGACACATCTGAAGATGCCAGTTGGAGGGCTATCACCCAGCTGGGTATGCAGCTGTTTCTGGGAAGGCAAAGGAAATTGCTAGGAACTGGAGGGCAATATCCCCAAACCCAAACTGAAACCTGTGATCTCTGGGTTGATTCTGACTCGTAGCAGCACTGTGGGGCAGAGAGATTTGCCCGTAAGGTTTTCAGCTCACAGTGACCCTACAAGACAGGAGAGAGGAACTCCACAGGTTTGTCCTGAAGCTGTCCGTTGTTGTGGGAACAGACACCTTAATCTTTCTTCCTTGGAACATGTGGTGGCTTGGAAGTGCCCTTCTGGGGGTTAGCAGCCCAATGATGCCCTGCTGCCCCATACCCCAGGGATCCTAATGCCCTCAAGCACAGAGCAAAAGGAAGACCAGAAAAAAGTACAGAGTACCCCGATCTCCACTCCATTCTGAGCTTTCTGGACCCCATTGTGGCTAGTGAACCAGCGCCATCAATGGTACCAGGACCTCAGTAGGAAAAGAGATTATCCCATCCAGTCCCAAACCACTGAAGAGGAATCCATCCTTCGACCAAAAGCCCCTTTGTGATTCCTGAGCACATCAAAGGGAGATGAGACCTAAACTATTAGCAAGTGAAGATGAAGGTGAGCTGGAAATAATAATCAATGGAAACTGGGAGTAAATTCCGGTTAGAGGTCTTCAAGCCCATGGAGGATATCAGGAAGTTCAGCCCTCTCCCCCTGGTCACTTCACCTCAAATGGGGTTGGGGCTTGAAGACCACCTTAAGCCTTTCTCTTTTCCAAGAAGGCAGGTTCAGCCTTGTGAACCAGGATCAGATTTCTGGTATGCTATGACTTCGGGCAAATATTGAAATGCATGTATTTCTCTCCATTTAAAAAGGGGCATCAGCTACTCGAAGTTAGTAGTCGTACTTCTGTTCCAAATATGGAGAGATCAGGAGTTATTGCAGGGAGCGAGAAAGGAAGGATCTTCAGACGGCTGGGAGAACGTGACTTTATCCACTACTAGCCTGGAAACAAATGTGGGATGATTGCGAAGCTTATAAAGATGCCTTTTTGTTCCACAGTTTGCTCTCAGACTAGCCACGGACTTTGATGCTGCCTGAACAGCAGCTAGCACCAGGGGCTCACTTTTCCTTCTGTGACTGCAGCCCCCGCTGAGCCAGCTGAGGTTTGCTGCAGAACACCAGCACAGGGAATGGCACTCTTTAGCCGTAGCCAAGTTGGGCGCAGGGCCAGGGTTTTAAGTGTTACAGGCATTAAGCACTGTCTAAGGAAGTTGCTTTGCCCATTCACACAGAGGTGCCAGGAACTTCGAGGGCTGCTGGAGACTTCCCAGCAGATTCCCCCCTCCCCCACCCTGCTCCCAGGAAAATGCGTAAAAGAGGGAGACAGGTCTTTCCTAGTTGGCAAGCATAAATGAAATCAGGGGCCTCATCAGCCCACACAGAGCTGCAGGTGGAAAAGGAGGAGATAGATGGCTAGAGGGGACCTTCAGACCTGGCCAGTCCTTTGGCCGTTCTCTCTTCTCCTGCCCTAGGGCAGGGAGGTGATGGCGGTGGGTCAGCGGGGGAGAGTGCCAACACACCGGGAGATTTGGTGAGATCCCTCTAATAGCAGAGCGCTTGAATTCAGAACAGGATATGAGATGGGCCGACCAGCACAAGGAGACCAGAGCTGAGGTCAGAAAGGTGGCAGTGGGAAGCTGAGGAAGAGAGAGACAGGGTGGTTGGCCGTGGCAAGGTTAGACTGGCAGGAGAGGGGAAGTCTGAGGACTACAGCCACCAACCTGTCCTCCAGGGGATGAGAGACCAGACAGCAGACAGGTTTCAGGTCTGCAGGGTTGGTGCTGCATTCCCAAGGCAGGGGGAGGAACAGAGTGGAGGAGCTCCCTGTGC
Organism: Nesogale talazaci; assembly: GCA_004026705.1. Taxonomy (NCBI): domain Eukaryota; kingdom Metazoa; phylum Chordata; class Mammalia; order Afrosoricida; family Tenrecidae; genus Nesogale; species Nesogale talazaci. The sequence goes on from PVJH01000088.1 coordinate 208,834, forward strand.
TTGCAAAGCTCTTCTTATGGCCACCCCCTTGGGCCGGTGGGGCAAATGACAAGAGGGCTCAGTGGTAGAAATGCCCAGGGGCTCTTTGGAGAGCAGACACAGAAATCTTCTGTAGGCTGGGTCCCATGGGGGTTGAGGGGAGGGGGCAGTGGCCTATGGGGAAGTGGATTTTTTGTGGCCCCTCCAGGCCACCATAGTTTCTGGCTTCTGCACAGCGTTGGAGCCTCCAGGCTTTTCTGAGGACAGCATGACCTCACCCCTGGCCTGGCCCTCTCGCGCTACCCCTTTTCTCCCTTCTCTGTACTCTGGTTCACTGTACTTGAAGCACTCCTGCCACAAGCAGGTGTGAGAACATCAATCATCTCAGTGATTTTGGACCTGCCGGGGCATTGTGCTGCCGTTGTTTGCCTGGTCAGCAATGACCACTCTGGTCATTGTCCAAATGTCCGCTCTGTAAGGACTCCCTCTTTCAATGACGGGGAAATACCGTTGTATTTTTCTCCCCCACTAGGTGACCTTCTGCCCGACCCTTGTTTTCTGTCTGCTGCCCCCACCAGATTGAAAGCTCCAAATTAGCAGGGCCTTTTTCTGTGCCCACTGCTCTATCCCCGGCAGCTGGGCCAAGACCTGCACTCAGTGCTGCTTAGCAGAGACATGTGTGAATGAAGCACTGGCAAGTAGGATCAAATGTGGGAGAAGCAGCCCTGGTCAGAGCATGTGATGTTCGGTGAGACTTTAAGCGGCTTTTCATTTCATCCTAGGGCCCATGAGGAGCATCGGAAGGGTTTTAAGCCTATGTGACAAGATGAGGGCACTTTAGGAAAGCTTGTTAGACTTGGGAAAAGGAGATGCCCGGGTTGGGCCGAGGCCTCTGGGAATTGGCTGGGTGGAGTTGGTCTTTGTGAAGAAGCACAGATTGGAGATGGTGCATGCATGCTTGTGTAAGCTTGGGCTCAGTGTTGTTTCTGTTCAGTGTGCACCCTCTGGGCAGCATCTGGCAGAGTATGACAAGTAGAGGTGGGTGTGCAGGGCTGAGATGCCACTAGAGGGCAAGTGTGCCTTTCCCCAGTGGGCCACGTGGTGTTGAGCTTGGAGTGGCCCCTGCTGCCTGCTCCTGGGAAAGGCATCCCCGAGCGTCGCCTCCTAGTCTTTCAGCACTGCACAGGTAATCAATCAGAGTCCTCGTTCTTTCTCGGGGTGGGGGAGGGGTCCCGAGTGACTTCTAACCCATGTACTCCTAGCTAACTGCCTGCTCTGCTCTCCAATTCCTGGTGGGATGACCTTGAACAGAGAAGCTCTGTGAGGTCTCGGTTTCCCTAGGAGAGGAATGCGTCCTCCCTACAGGTTCAGCGGCAGCCCTTGTGTGAGAGGCTGGGTTCGATTCCCAGCCAGTGTACTTCATGCCACTGTTGCCTGCCAGCGGAGGTCTCTGTGTTGCCATGGTACCGGATAGGCTGTAGTGGAGCTTCCAGAATAAGGTGGAGCAGGAGCTAGGGCCTGGGATCTCTTTCTGAAAAGCAGCCAGCGAGCGCCTAGCCGATGACCAGATTCTGATCTGTTGGCCTGTGGTACAGGGTGCGGCAGGGGGCCCAGCGGCATTTTGCTCGTTGTGTGTGGGGTCCGAATGGGGGGCTGAGCAGTTTGACAAGCAGAGCTTGGCTGGTGTAGTGGGTAAGTACAAGCAAAGTGGCTAACCACAAAGTCCGCAGTTGGAACCCACCAGCAGCTCTTCTGGAAAAAGATAAGGCTGTCTACTCCTATGGTGATTGACTTCAAAGGCAGGATACATTCTGTCCTGGACGCTTGTTTACTGACAAAACCATTCACAGGCCATACTGGTCCCACATCTAATAGTTCACCCAGACTGGGAGATCTGGGACTGTTTCTCTTTGGTGACGCGGTGATGTTGGCTACTGTTGATGATTTTCCCAGCCTGATACAGCTCCCCAGCCAGATGGTCCCCACCCTGGCTTAACAGACTACTTTCACGTTAGGTGAAGCATGGACTTTTAAAAAATTTAATAAACCGTTTAATTGGGAGCTCTTACAACGGTCCCTCCATCAGTTGTATCAAGCGCATATGTACAAATGGTGCCATCATCCTTTTCAAAACATTTGCTTTCTACTTGAGTCTGGCTATCAGCTCCTCTTTTTCCCCCACCCTTGTGAACCCTTGATAAATTACTATTATTTTCAGATCTTACACCTTCCACTGTCTCCCTTCACCCATTCACTCATGTTTCTCTTGTACATCCCCCTAGGGGTGGCTGTACATAGATCATTACCTGTCCTCCTCTCTCCCCCTGCTTTTTAACAATTTAACAACATCCCGCGGAATTTTAAAATTAAAACAAATATAATACTATTTTTATGTTCTATGAAAATTTTTGTGACTCCATGTGGCAGTCATTTGCTTATGTTAATTTTATAATTGAAATGTAGGGGTGGAGTCTGGCCTATTGATCAGGAGAAAGCCATTGAGTAGCTGATGAGGCCTCTGTGTGGGCATGGCTTTCACCTGAGACACCAGGGAAATCTCACGATATTTCCCCCGTGAAGATGAGAAGCTATTTCCCCAGTTGTTGGAAGTTAGTGGGAGAGATGATTGACCACAGACAGCGCAGAATGGCGCGGCAGCTGGGAGGCTGGAGTAGCCAGCGGAGAGACCACTCGGCTTTGCCCTGATAAAGACAGACCTCTGAAGCTGGAGTGGCATGCTGTTGATAAACCTGAGCCCTGGAAGCGAGGAGCCATGGGGAAACCCCTGCCCACACCACAATTCTGCACCCACTGACCTGTGACTTCCTAAGTCAGAAGCAGACATTACAGACTGATTGTGGGCATATAGGTTAATATTGGACTTATGACTTTGCACTGGACTGGATTGGGATGCCTTCTTAGTGTCACATTTCTTTTGTATATAAACCCTTTCCTTATACCTATATGCATGTCTCTGAAATTTTTTCCTCTAGTCTACCTAGAGGAACACACTCCATATAGACCAATTTTTTTTTGGGGGGGGGCATCACTGCTCTCTAGTGGTGGGAGTAGGAGGCCCAGCCCCACTGCTGGAATTGAACCTCCGTCCCAGTGGGCCGCAGTCCCGCGCACAAGCACTAGGCCATCGGGGCTCAGCCCTATAGACCAAATTTTTAATCAAGACCCCCACTCCCACCCCCGTCAATGGTGTCCTGCTTAAAATCTGGTCACTGTACCCTACCTCATGCTATCACTACTCCCATAACTGCTTGAGGAGGTTGTCTGTCTTGGATTCCGTGTGTGGAGAGCTCCTCTCTGTAGCAATGCCCATGTTCTGGTCTAGACAGAACGGTAAGGCAGCACTGAGGTCATGATGGTGGGTTGGGGCCCAAGCATTCCTCTTCTTAGATGAGGGTGGGGGAATCCTGCCAGTTGGGTGGCTTACTTTCCTTCTGAAGTTTAGCAAAGTTCCACTTTTCGAGCCTTTCAGTCCTATGGGAAATGAGTGCATGGGTTAGTCATCTTCCTCAAGCCTGATGGATGGTCTCTGATGGCCAAAGGGGCCCTCCACTGCCCTGCAGAACTGCTGTCAGGGGCAATGAGGGAGTCGCCCATCTGCACGGAAAAGAACCAGCTTTGGGCTTCCACCCCCTCCTCTCGCGGTTCTCTACCCCCCACCCCCTTCCGTGAGAGCCTCTGCCCCATGACGGCCGTCTGCCTCTCTTTGCAGGACATCAACCAGAAGCTCCAGGAGGACAACCAGGAACTCAGGGACCTGTGCTGCTTCCTCGACGACGACCGGCAGAAGGGCAAGCGGGCGTCGCGCGAGTGGCAGAGACTGGGCCGCTACACAGCCGGGGTGATGCACAAGGAGGTGGCCGTGTACCTGCAGAAGCTCCGGGAGCTGGAGGTGAAGCAGGAGGAGGTGGTGAAGGAGAACCTGGAGCTCAAGGAGCTCTGCGTGCTGCTGGACGAGGAGAAGGGCGCGGGCTGCGCCGGCAGCCGCTGCTCTATCGACAGCCAGGCCAGCCTGGGCCCGCTGGCCCCCTCGCCGGCGCCCTACGCGCGGGACGTGGGCGATGGCAGCAGCACCTCCAGCGCGGGCAGCACCGACAGCCCCGACCATCACAAGTCCTCCGCGGGCGGCGGCAGCCCCGAGCACCTGCAGAAGCCACGCGCCGAGGGCAGCCCGGAACACCTGCCCAAGCCCAGGGCCTCGGGGACCCCAGACCACCCGAAAGCCCTCAAAGGGCCCAGCCCCGAGCACCACAAACCCTTGTGCAAGGGCAGCCCGGAGCCGCAGAGGCACCCCCACGCAGGAGGCAGCCCAGAGACGCTGCCCAAGCAGAAGCTCAGACCCGGGGGCAGCCCTGAGCATGGCCGGCCCAGCGGGGGCAGCCCGGAGCATCTTCCGAAGCCTGGCCTCGGGGGGAGCCTGGAGCACCTCCCCCGGCCCAGAGGCACCAGCCCTGAGCACCTCAAGCAGCAGTACGCGGGAGGCGCCGATCACAAGCACATGGCAGGCGGCGGCAGCAGGGAAGGCACCCTCCGCAGGCAGCCACCGGACGACGCGTCCCCACACCACCGGCCTGTCTACAGCGGCATGAACGGTGGGTCAGGCCGTGCCGGGCAGCCACCTTGGCTCGATGGCAGTGGTTCTCAACCTTCCTAAGGCCACGACCCTTTCATACAGTCCCTCATGTGGTGGTGACCCACCCCTCCCACCATAAAATTATTTCTGTTGCTACTTCATCACTGTCATTTTGCTACTATTGTGAATCTGCTGACCCTAAAGGGGTCGGGCCCCACAGGTTGAGAACCGCTGGGGAGGGCGTGGGCCTTCCAGTCAAGGTAGATGGGCTGGATGGGGGGTGGGTTGGGGTGTAAGAAAAGGGTGGAAACTGATAGGGGGGGAAACATGGGTGCTTCATGCCACCTTGATTAGTCTTCAGTGAGGAGCTATCAGTGAGCATGGAGAAGGTTGGGGGTGAGGGGCCAGAGGAAGGCGAGCAGCAAGGACTCCGGTGGCCCTCCCCCAGTTGTCGGGCTGCGGCTGTGCATGTGGAAGACAAGCATCCAATTGTTCAGGTGCTTCCCTTTCCAACTCTAGCTGAGTGTGGGTCCCACCAGGAGCCACTTGTGAAATGAAGACGAGAAGATTTCTGAATCCCGGTGATGTGTGTGTACGTAGGAAAGAAGGGATGTGCGTCATGGGAAACAGTACCTCGGGTCCTCGACGCAGGGGAGGCAGTTCTCATCTGCAGGCTGTATGCTTGTGTGTGTCGGTCCATAGGCCCTGGTTGAGCCTCACAGAGGTTTTCTGCAGGGAAGATGGTGTCTTCCCATCGAAGGTGCATTCCAGTGTGATGGGGATCATGGTATGAATCTGTGAATAGGAGTGTTATTATTTTTCTTTGCATTTAAAGTGCACCCAAAGATGATCTGTATTCACTCAGACACCCACCCCCACCCCAAGACACCTTCTGAGGTGTATTCTATATTCCGAGGGTGGGGAGACTCTTCTCCATTCCAAGAGATGGGTGTGTCCTTCCCTGCTGACTCAGCTTCAGTGTCCCTCTTTAGTCTTTTATTTATTTATTTTTTTTTTATTGGGGACTCATACAGCTCATCAAAATCAATACATACATCTATTATACACAAGCCACATTTGTGCATTTGTTGCCATCACCATTCTTGAAACATTTTCTTTCCCCTTAAAGCCCTCGGTATCAGCTCTTCATATTTCCCCTCCCTCCCCCCACCCTTCCTTCATGAGACCTTGATAATTTATAAATTATTATTATTGTGTCATCTTGTACACTGTTCGATGTCTCCCTTCACCCACTTTCCTATTGTCGGTCCCCCAGGGAGGAGGTTACATGCAGATCCTTGGAATTGATCCCCCCTTTCTCTTTAAAATGGACTGGCACGGCCCTTGCCTGCTCCCACACCAACAGCCCTGCCTCTGCTGAGGCGTTCTCAGCAGGAGCTCAGTGGCATCTCCTTGTGAGAGAGACTTAATTCTCTGCATCTTGTTCTGGACCACTTTGAACTGGAGAGTTCTTTAAAGAATGACTCAGCCCCACCATCCTTTTATGGTACCTGTGATTGAGGCAAAGCAAAACTGTCCGAGTTTTGTAAAAATGAGGGTTTTTGTTTGTCTGTTGTTATTTGTTTGTTTCCATTCGATATAGCTTGAGGTTCCGTGCTTCATTTCAAAGCGCCCAGTCTCTGCAGTTAGCTCTGAGCAGTGGTGCAGGAGGCTGCCAATTTCAGCAGTGACACAAAGGGGTGCTTTTTCAATACTCTACTGGGGGATTTACCTGTTGGATTCCATTTCATCCTAATCCTTTCCTCTTTGTGCTGAAAATTGACTCCTGAGGCTTGGCCTCTAAGGCAGCCAATGTTCTTTTAAGTACAGATGGAGCCAGAAAGGGCGGGGCAGGCTGGGGGATGCTTCTGTCTCAGCTGTTGGTGTAGGGGTGCGGCTGAAAGAAGTCACTTCATTTGTCATATAGAGCCTTCATGCCTGGTGCCTTTGCACCCACCTGTGAGTGGACGTGTGAGCCATTGCTTACTATTTCTATAAGCTGAGGAGATGGTGCCCTGATGGCTGTGGCATCCAGCGCCGTTCTCCAGGAGAGATGAAAGTCCATCAGGAAGCCCCTGGATTTCAACTAAGACAGCAAGATTTGCCATTGGCCACGACGCCTGTCTTTAGGGGGTAATTCCTTAAAGGGAAGGTAGAGTTAATGACTTTACCACTCTCTGGATCATTTTTTAATGAGATTAGAAGTAAATATAATAGTGTACTATTTTAAGCAAAGTGTGGATCTGCAATGAAAACAAACAAAAAAACACTGAGGGAGTTGATGGTTCACATATAAAACCATTCTTTTCTCTACATTTAGACCAGGATTTGAAAATCCTCCCCCCCCCCCACCCAGCACCCTGCAGGGGCCTTTTGGATATTGATAACATCATTCTCAAGGCATGCTGGTCAAACTTTTAATTAAATCACCCCTTATGTGATACCTGGACCTGCTTCTTTTGGGGGAAGTGTGTGATGCTATCTGGTATTGATAATTTCATGGGCTTTGGTTGGGCGACTAGATGTTTTCGCTAAAGAAATCCTCTAGTTTAATCAATGCATGCTTTAACTTATAAGGAAAGCGTTGAGGTGCCCTACTCAAGCAATGCTGTGAATTTGTGAAGGTAATCTCTCCACAAGGAAGACATTATATCATGGCTTATGCTTACAGAATCACATGCAGTTAGTGAGTCAGTCCACTATGTCTTAAGGTTAAACGACTCTATCTTGTGAAAAACTTGGCATACACTAGCTCGGTCAGTAGGAAGAACATAGTGGTTTAATTATTGGGTCTACTTCAACTTTTCCCACTCTTCAGTGACAGGCCTTCTGCAGAGAGTTGATTTGTAGTACATTTGCATTGCGTTTTTCATTTCATTGCATTTTATTAATTGGAAAATGAAGTGGCACAATGAGATGTTTATGGAGCATTGGCCTGTAAACTTGGGCACTGGTGGTTTGCATTTATCCTGCTGTTAAAAATTAATTTCTGATATGGGTGACAAGACTTGCTTTTTCATAAATTTGAATCCCCACCCAATTTGTTGGAATCATTGGCTTATGAAGAGCTCAGCTCAGGGTGTGAGGTTCAGCCTAAGTGGCAGACATTTCACGAGTCCTCCTGCTCAGGGTGCCTGTGAGATCTGTCTTGGAGGAGCTCCTGGGTCTCCTTTTCATGAGCAACAGGCAGGTGGAAGCAAGAGGCAAGTATTTCTGCATCCTGGCAGGTGCTGTGCAGCAGGAAGAGAGGCGGAAAACAAGTGTGCTCCAACGAGTTCTCCGGGAAATGGAAGCAAAAGATAAAGGAATTTTTCTGTGGACTTTTTGAAGCCTTCATATATATATATTGCAGACTTCCCTTTTACTGGTGAATAGATACACTTTCTCTGCAGACACACGCACGCATGTACACTACACTGAGGGAATGGCTGTGAGGAGAGGGTTGATGTCATTAGCTGTGCATTGAGCATCTCTAGAGTCAGATGCACCGTCATTAACAAACTCAGCGGATGAGATAACAGATGGACTTCTGTCCAAGAATGTGTTTGGACCTTGGATTCAACCTGAGAACCAGCCGTTATAAAGCAGTGATTTTCAATCTGACTGTGGAGCTATGTATGGTAGCTCTTAAAAAAAAAAATGCCAGTGGAGTACGGATCCTGGGTGTATTTTAGAAATCTCAGGGGCATTGAATGAACAGCCCTGTTTGAAAGCCACTTCCCTCCCGGTGTGACAAGGAGCCTGGGTGGATCAGTGCCATCCCAAGTGCTCAGCTGCTAACTCCGAAGTCCCTTGTTCAAGCCTTTCAGGGGATAAGGAGGGGCTGTTGAGCAAGGCAGTGCAGAGGGGTCCTCAAGCGCCCCCACCTTCCTGCCCTCCTCCCCTGTGCAGCACTGGGGTGAAGTCGGGGAAGAGCCCACCTGAATTGGTATGAAGAACATCCCTCCTCTTACCAGGGTGGGGAGTTGTTTCTCTGCCAAGGGCCATTTGGATGGTGAAAACACCATTCTCTCAGACATTGGTTTCGGTTCACACTGGTCCAGCATTCAACAAAGCCCTGAGCAGCTCCATGTGAGAAAGGGTGGGCTCTCGGCTCCTGTAAGCATTACAGCCCGGGTGCTCCCAGGGGTCCCTATGAGTGGGCATCGACACCACGGCGGTGAGTTTGGGTTGAGTCTGGGTTATTGGGACAGAGAGGGCAGAGAGGCTATGCACCCATCTGCTACCCTCAAGCTCAGTGATTTTGAAACAACCAGCAGGTCGGTGGGCGAAAGACGAGGCCTTTTACCCTGGTCAAGAGTGATCGTCTCAGAAACCCACAGAGGCAGTGCTGCCCTGTCCTGTCGGGTCCCACGAGTCAGACGGGCCTGATGTCAATGGGCGTGTTCGAGTCTCGCATTCAGTGTTGTAGCCTTGCAAGCGCTCCATTCTCGTGCCGCTTTAGGTCTTGCCTATTCTTCAGATGGTTGAGATAGTCTTTGAATACTCTAAGAACTCAAAAGTATTTTGCGGCTTGGATACTCTGGCATAGCCAGGTTGCTCTTCCTAGTACTTTAAAGCCTATGGTGAATAGTGTGCATATTTAAAATAGGTGATTTATTTTGAACTTGATTCTTCAAAGTGTTAAATGGGCTGATTTTTCAAGAGTCCTGGGAAATTTGAGCTTCAATATCAAGAGTAAATCATGGGACTCTTGAGAATACAGACATGAAATTTTCGCTCTAATTTCTATGAGCCTCTAATCTGTAAGAGAGTGAGACTGAAGTTACTGCGGCGTCTCACACAAATTGTCTCCCTTTTGAGAGCTGTTCAAGCACTTCCCAGAGAGACAGCAGCTGCTCTTTCTGGGACGGAGCATCCTCAAGCAGCGGAGAGGCAGCGAGGTTTGAGAAGAGGGCAAATGGAAGAGCAATAGCAGGCTGCGTTATTGTCTTGGGAAGGCGATGCTGGTTTGCCTTGGCTAAGATGACAAGGGTTCCCTACACCTGAGTGAATCGTGTACAATTTTCTTGTACAATGTGCTTGGATCATTATGGGAAGGTGCAGTAAGGAAATTGGCAGTTTTGACCCAGATTTGAATCCAAACACATATTCACTTCAGGATATCTGCTGGCCCCGTGTTTAATCACTCAACTGCGATGATGGGAAAGGTGAGTGGTCTAAGCGTCCCAGAGGCTCACTTCATGGGAGAAATATGTGGTCATCGACTTCCTTTCTATAAAGTCTGACAGCCTTGAAGACTCTTGGGGCAGCAAGGGACTTCATTTTCCCCCCTTCTGATCTCTAGTTATTTATGTTTTTGTTCGCTTTGTTTCTGAGACAGCACATGTGAGGGAGAAAGGATTGATTTGGTAACTGCTAAAAAAGGATAATTCAGTTTTCTGTGCTTTATCAATCTCTCTCTCTGTGTGCACATGGATTATATTTAGGGTTGGGTTTATATAAGTTGCTGACTGATCCCAAATATTTCAGAGGAAAGCTGCCTTCTATAGGTTTTTCAAAGGCTGTGATCTTTCAGAAACGAATCACCAGGTCTTTCTTCCAAGGCACCTTTGGATGTATTTGATTTGACAGCCTTCTGATTAGTAGTTGAGTGCTCTTATGGTGCCCTAACAGAACATTCAATGCATTGAAGATAAATATATGGAATAGTGTTTTGCTTTACACCTATGAGAATGGTGGAGAGGAAGCCTCTGACCCTCTCTGACTTCACAAAGTGGAAGGAAAATCAAACTCGTCAGAACAGGTCAACTCCTGTGAGGCAGAGGCCAGATATGCCCCCTTCTTTCAACCTTCTTCGCCCATTCTGATGCCCAGGGTCCTTCACACAGCACTCTGCTTCTCAGCTGGGTTTGATAATCCACTGCTGTGACCACACAGAACTCATAGACAGTATTCACAATTAGGAAGGAAGCTAATAGGGTTCAGAATGGCTCATCATCCCATCCTTTGGTCCCAGGCATGCATTTCTGGTCCTTAGTCATTTGGCCACATGGCACTGGAATCTCTGCTTTTCTCAGACAAGGGATACAAAATTCTTTGAGCACTGCTGATAAATGCCCAAAAAGTGCACTCCACTTCACCAAAAGCCTCAGCTGAAGACACTTGGCTCTTGCTCGATGACTCAGCAAACCTAGCTCTTTGAATTAAGAACCTGGGGGCACCCTGCTCTGCCAATTAGGATCCTGCCCAGACGGATCCAGCCCAGACGGATCCAGCTTTACTTGCTCCATGGTTGAGGGAGCACCACCCTCAGTCTGGTGTTCTGACTTCTGATCCCGCTGCTGTTGCCCCTCTGCCTTCTCTGGCGTCCATGCTTCCTGGACTGAGGAGATTGAATGTGCAGGGTTCTCAGTGTCCAAGGGGCAAGTTCCATTCCTGACTCTTCTTTCTTGATGGTAATGGAATTCTCCCTTTTGCTTCAGAGACGGCTCATTTTACAGTGAGAGGAATGACAAAATTGACTAACTTTCACGAGAGAGTTTCAATCACAGTGCACATAGTTAGCAATCACTCACAACTGAATCAATTCTGCCACCATTTCCACTATGTCCTCTTACCTACCAGTCTGCATGGTCCCAGCCAGGCATTTGGTGGGAGCTTTGAAGACAGTGGCCTGCTGAGTAAGCCATAGCCCTGCAGCACCACTCTGCCCTTTACTCCAGACGATCCCCACATAACTTTGCCAGCACACTTGTTACTGCTGGCTAGTTAGGAGAGAGGGTGTTTTGGTTAATTTATGATGACTAGGAACTTGGAGGTAGACTCTGATGCTACTTGAGTTGGCCTTTCCAGTTATGTATATTTATGATGGAATTAAGCTAATAATCCTGGTCTTGGTTAAAAAGAAACAGAAAAGAAACAGAAAAGTACCATCGCTGGCATCAGAGGGGTCTGGCAGAAAGCAGAGACTAGCAGAGCAATGTTTGCTTGTGATTTATTGACTGTGCATAGGTATGCTGTTCTGCAGATTGTAATAAACTAAGGGTAACAATGTGATGAATGGGAATTTCAGAACACTTCATTGTGCTCACGTCGAAGATCAAGAAGCAGTTGTACAAACAGAACAAGGGGCCACTCTGTGGTTTAAATTGAAGAGATATGTTTTAGGTTTATAAACAGAACAAGGGACTAAATTGAGGAGAGGTTGGTGTCAATGATGCACCTTTCATTATACTGATTCCATCTGCATGTTAAAGAAAATAACATGAGAAGTTTGGCTAGATGGAGAAGAACTCAGCATTCAGGATGGGAGGCAGCCTTATTAATAGCCTGCAATAGACAGATGCCACGACCTTGCTTGCTGACAGAGAGGAGGACTTGAGGCATTTGCTGATGAAAGACAAAGAAGAAACAAACCTAGCCTTCTGTATGGATTACAACTCGATGTTAAGGAAGCCCAAATCCTTGCAACCGGACCAAACAGACAGCATCATGATAAATAGAGCAAAAATTCAAGTTGTTAAGGATTTCAACTTACTGGGATCTGAAATCAATGCTCATGAAAACAGAAGTCAAGACATCAAACGATGTGTGGCATTGATGGCACTGAGCACATCTGCCGAAGAAGACCCCGTTAAGTGTTCATGTGCAAAGATGTCCCCTGCAGGACTGAGGGGCTCCTGTCCCAAGCCAGGGTGCTTTCTGCTGCTTCCCATGCATGTGAAAGCAGGACAAGGAGCAAGGAAGACTGGGGAAGAATTGGTCCATTGGAATTGTGATGTTGGTGAAGGCTAATGATGGATGAACAAGACAGTCTGTCTTGGAGGAAGTACAACCAGAATGCCCCTTTATAGTGAGGATGTTGGGACTCCTCGTCTGTACTTTGGATGTGTTGTCCCTGGAAAAGTGCATCAGGCTTGGTCCAGCAGAGGGTCAGCGAACAAAAGGGAAGACCCTCCGCAAGCTGGGTGGACACAGTAGTGTGCAATAACGGTTTCCAACACAGCAGCGTCGATGAGGAGAGCACATGGAGTTTGGGACATGTTTCCTTCTGTTGTGCTTTGCACCTCCCACCGCCACCAGCTCTGCACTCGGGAGGGGAGTGTGTGTGGCTGTGCTTTTGATGAGCAGCAGTGCTCAGCCTTTGTACCCGCAGGGCTGAATCGAGTAGATTCACACACGGTGATCCTGTACTCCAGGACTCAGTCGAAAGAACGCCCCTCTGTTGTTCCCTAGGGAGTCCTGGTGGGTTGTGCATCGGGCTTTGATCCACAAGGAAGGCAGTTGAAAACTATCAGTCACTCCCTGGGAGAAAGATAGGCATTCTGCCCCCATCAAGATGTACAGCCTCACATACAAACAGGCAGGTGTCAAAGCAGCATACTAGCCTGTGTGATCCAAGTATGACAATAATAGAAGCCAAATATGGTGAAGGGAAGCATGTCAGTTGTTAAATTGTGAACACCCAACTTATAGAAGGCTATGGAGGACAGTGGGAGTCCCAGATCTGCAGAGCATCTTGTCAGAGTCCTTTTGTCCATAGGCCAGGGATGTGCACAGCCTTACTACCAGACAGGGACTTTTGTAGACTTGCTTTTGGTGAATCAAACTATGGTACAATGTGATAGTTGGCCAGTCGTCCTTCCTGGACCAACCTAATTTTTGACCCGATTTAAATTTGCTCTAGGTTTAAATATTTCTAGATTATTCCATGACAGAAATTTCTTCTCTGGCTTTTAAAATAATTTCTGGTGGCTTTTTCTTTCTTGTACTTTATTTTTCTTATTATCTTTATATTATTGTTACTTTCTTCTTTCTGCTAGGTTTCCCATTTTATGAAAAATAGAAGGAATAGACGAATAGAGACAATAACCACTGCAATCGTTTATGGTGATGGGGGGTAGGGAGTGTGAGGGGATGGGGGAGCAATTAATGAATACAGCAGGCAGGAGGGAACACTAGAACTGATTGTCCTATATAATACTCTTTTTCAAAGTGACTTAACGTGGAAGTGTATTTTTATATAAGGAAAACTACAAAAAAGAAAAAAAGCAAAAAAAAGACTGCGAAGTTGATCACTGGCTGCCATGGGTGAAGAAGGAAGAGCTTTTGTTTGGGGGTAAAGGGCTCATGTGAAAGGTGCTGGCATACTTTGGATAAGGATATCAGTGATGATTGTCTGACAGTGTAACTAATGGCACTGAAATATATATGTAGAAAGTGTTGAGTTAGAGTATGTTTTGTTGTGTATATTTTTGCCACATTAAAAAAATTCCACTGATAATGAGTACAATGAAGAAGAAAATGATGTGCTAGAATTGATCGTTGTAATGATTGGACAACTTTTCTTGATATGCTTGAACTATTGAATTGTATGACATGGAAGACGATGTGCTGGTAAACTGTAAAAATAATTCTTAAAGCCTCAGGAACCCATCGGACTATTCTACCCTGTCCTATCGGGTTGTTGTGAGAGAGAATGGACATGATGGAGGTGTGTTTAGTGTTTCCAAGGCTGTACATTTTTACAGAAGCAGACTTACTATGTCTTTCTGTGTAGTAGCAGCTGGTGGGTCTCACAGCTTTTTGTTAGCAGAGCACTGCTTTGCCCCAGGGCTACCAGGACTCCTCCTATGTGCACATATTTATGTATATATGTGCACATACATGTTCACTGTCCTCTGTGCATGTATACATGCATGTGTGTGTACATATACACTATCTTTTGTGCATGTATTCATGCATATATGTGTGTATGTACACTATCCTCTGTGCACATATTCATGTATGTGTGTGTACATACATATACCCTATCCTCTGTGTATGTTTTCATGCATATATGTGTGTGTATGAACACTATTCTCTGCACATATTCATGTATGTGTGTGTACATATATACTATCCTCCTGTGTGTATAATAATAATTTGTTGTTTTATTACTAGCTCAGTCAATTGAGAATAAATACTTATATAATTACCAGAGATTATGCATCAACATTATTGTGTTTAATATAGGATGACATAGCATCATAGAATTAGAGCTTTTAAAGTACTCTTAGGTTTTATCTCTTTCTTTTTAAAGAAATCCTCCATTTTCTGGATAAGACTTGCGGAACAGGTCAGTGATTATCCAAGGTCAATCACAGTATGTTGGAGAAACAGGGCCAATGAGGCTGAAGTCTGTAGCAGGAAATCATTTTCAGAAAGGACACTTTTAATCGTCCAGATGCTAAGGCCACTTGAGGTTGGGGCAGTGTTCAAATAAAGACTCCCACTCCTATGGGAAATCCCTCAAATCATAGACGTGCAATGATGAGGGTGGGAAATGATGTCTAAGTCCAGAGACTGTAGCTCTGAGAAGTTCCAGAGAGGCCAGGTGGTCTGGTTGGTGGACTCCCGTCCTCTGATGCAGCCAGATGGGGAGCCCACAAGAGGTTATCCCTCTCCAAAGACATGCTTAGGTGAAGGCTGCTCTGCTCGGCAGCTGAGAGTCCAGCAACCTTCCTGCTCCTGCCCTCCCACAAGAACCTTCCCCATCACGGAGCTGTCTTCCTTCTCAATAAGCATTCTTAAGAAAGTGAACTGACCTTAGTCCTTCCCTCACACCCCATTTGTATTCACAGCCAAAATGCTGGCGTCTGGAGAGGTGGCAGCCTCTGGACCGCAGGAAGCAGAAGGAAGGAGACCAGGAGCAAAGGGGTCGGCCAGATGGCAACACCAACTGCTCTGAAGGAGCTGTATTTTTTAATAACTCAGCTTACTGCAAACAAGACTAATTAAGCCAGTTATTCTGATTTATGCTACTATAGGCAGGAGTAGAATATACACACTTTACACTTTTGATGGCACTTAAAAGGACAGAATATCTGAGTTGCAGATTTTTGTGCGTAGCCGTCTGGTCTGTTGAACCGCTCTTGAGGATTCAAATTAACCATGCTCATTAATTCAGGG
The DNA here is from genome assembly GCA_004026705.1 of Nesogale talazaci. NCBI lineage: Eukaryota > Metazoa > Chordata > Mammalia > Afrosoricida > Tenrecidae > Nesogale > Nesogale talazaci. The sequence goes on from PVJH01000088.1 coordinate 224,297, forward strand.
TCTCTGCTATTTCCCCAGACAGCTAGTACCAATTTACCCATCCACCCAAACAGGCTAATCAGACCTTGCGAGGCAAGTCATTAGTCATATCTGCAGATGACGGATTTAGACAGGATTAACGGAAAAGTACGGCCAGAGTCTACTTACAGTAAGAGGGAATGAAAATAGCAGCTCCGACTTCCCAGACAAAGGCAGTTAGTTGAGAGACGCCAGTTTGCGAGGGTGCCGGTGACTCGTGAGGATGTCCTGAGGACCTGCTGGGCGGTGTGTGCTGTACTGGGCTCATCACGTCCCCAGTGGTTGGCAGCTTGGGCCTCTTGGCTGTTACAAGAGCCAACGAGGAGGGCTCTGCTTCTGTTGCCCCAGGGTGAGGGGTCGGGGCTGTCTGACTGGATTTAGCTGCTTATGTTACATATGAGGACACTTCTGAAGAGGGTACACTTAGAATTATGACCAATTAGAGGCCTGGAAATAGGCATTAGCCAGGTGGCTTTGCATAAATAGCTCTCTCAGTCGAAGAGCTTGCATGAGGAGAGAGTGGGAATCTGCTTTTTAGAATTAGGGGAAGACTGGGCTTGGGAATGGCTTATTGGCTTATGTTGAGTCTCCCTTTATCACTGGTGTGGAGACCAATTCTTCAGCCCTTCTTACCTGAAAGCTAGGTGTCACGTGGTTTTTACCCTTGACTTCTTCAGCTCATTTTTCTGTTGTGTTCTCAGAACCTCCCACTCTTCAGTATCTGGACCTAGCACATAAATTCACCTGTAAGAGATACATTATTACCTCCCCCCTCTACATAAGAGGCAGTCTTTTTAAAAAGAGAGCTTGCTTGCCTGATGCGATTACACCTATTCACAAAGGATGTCTCAATTGTTTTTACATTGATGAGGTGTGTCTGTGGCATTTACCTACACATTTAAATGATACGTTGATTCTCATCCTTATCCATGCTTCATTTACTCCTTTAAAACAATAATAAACACTGTTGTTTGAAAACGATATATTGTAGCTACATTTTATCTGAAGAGTAAATAAAGATTACGTTGATTTAAAATGTACACTTGATTTGCATTTTCACGAACCTAGCCTGTTGTATTGCACGAACTCGGGGGAAAGGAGAGACTTCGACTTCAGTACGGAGCTGCGGTCTCGGATACGCACTCTGTCCTCCAGCATTGCTGTGAGGCAGAATTGATTGGATGGTAACACAGGATGAGAGTGAACTGGCCTCCTAAGGGCCACCAAGGGTGACCCACTCATTTCGCTGGAAATTTAGATGGCAAATTGTCATTGTCTCGCTCTTTCTTAGTGGTCTTTAGCACTGCACTGTCTTCTCTGGATAGGCAATTATTTACCCATCAAGTGACTTAAAGATTTTCCAAGTCAGTAGGCCCAAAATTCAGATTTCACATAAATGCAATATAAGAAGACACTTGGTATTGTTGTTTTTATTTTGTTAGGCATGAACAGAAAAAAAAAATATAAACGAGACTATTCCTCCACTAACAGTCATGATTGTTACAAAGTAGCCATTTAAATATCTAAAACCAGGAAACATACCCTTACAATAAAAGGACATTCCTTCCTTTCCTTACCAAACAAGACAAAAGAACAAACGAACACAGCTGGAAATGTACAAAACCAAACCAAACAGAAAGTGGTTTTGGCACGTTGCACCATACATCGCAAGGTGGGGCTGCTCCACGGCCAGGCTGTGATCTTCCTGAAACGGATACCCAAGCCTTTCCTCCAGGCAGGATCCCTGGTGGTGTCCTGGCGACGCTGTTGGGCTGCGATCTGCACCGTCAGTGGTTCAAAACCACCAGCAGAAGAGTCTCATTACTGGCTAATCCCATGAGTGGCCCGATCCTGTCAGCAGAGGATACTTCAGTGTTGAGCAGCCAACCGGTGGTGTCTCCTGTTGGCCGTTGCTTGGTTTTGGATGCCCTTGCTCTGCTTGAGAGAACTAATGGAGTCCTCATTTTATCTGTTTCTTAAGTTGGTCTACAACAACTGGTGAAATGTCGTTATTCATGAGGCAGTTGCAGTCTCAGAAGCCCGCAGGGGATCACCGAAAGTCAGCGTTGACTTGATACCAGGGAGTTTGCTTTTCTCCACAGGAAGATACGGGTGGATTCAGCCAACCACCTGACCATAGTGCTACACCATCCGCTGTCCTGAGGAATACCACACTGCATCGAGTTCTATGCCAGCTCACCTGACTCCGTAGTTTGGAGTAGAAATGGCTGCCAATCATTACGGAAGCAGACAGTCACTCTTCCTTCCTTAAAATGGTTTGGTTCTCAGCCGAGTGCTTTAACCACTACACCATCAGGGATCCTGGACCAGTATTCTTGGTCTACTCTCTTTCATCTTTGCCTGTAAGGACCTTGTGAGGATTTGCAGCACTTCTGACAATATCAGACCAGACCCCAGCCTCTTTGAAGTGACCACCTTGATAAATCTGAATAATTCATGGGTGAACAAGGACTTAAAGAAACTTTCCTAGGGATGACGTGGGAGTTAGACCCTGCATTAGGTCTAGTTGACTAGATAAACAAATTCAGTGACACACGTGCATATGTGTAAGAGAGAGCGTTATATCAGGAACGATTTCTATATCAAGCAAATATCCCAGTCCAGTCCAGATTAAGTTCTTAAGTCCAATGCTAGTCCATAAATCCCTCTTCAGCCTCATGCAGCCACATGCAGCGATGCAGAAGGCAGGATCATCACCGACCTGTGAGTCAAAGTCTCGTGGATGCAATGGGTGGTGGCATCACAGAGTTTTTCAACAGGAAGGTGAAGATGAGAGAGAGAGAGAGAGAGAGAGAGAGAGAGAGAGATATCTCCCATGATCCTTATGAGAAGGACACATCCACTAAGAGATATCATCAGATTGTGACTTGATTGACAGGATAGACTCCACCCCTACATTCTATTTATCAGGTTGACATGAGGTTATGTAACTACATCAGACCCTTTTATAATCGAGGCTTTTAGAAAGTTGAGGCTTTCTACTCCTTTAAAGATGTAAAGCCTCAGAAACCTGAAGGGGCAGATCCTCTCCGTGGTACAGGGCCACTGTGCATTGGAATCTACACGTTGATAAGGAGAGTTGGGGGAAGTCTGTGGATGTTATGGACTGACCAAGTAGGAAGCAGATTCCCTGGGTGGAGAAAGTGGTGAAGGGTTTCACTACTAGGGGAAAGGTTGGTAGTTTGAACCTCTTCACAGCCACCTCAAAAGAGACTCCTGGAGATCTGCATTTGAATGATCGTGACTTTAAAGACTTGTGGAGCACACAGCGATCCCCATGCGTCGAAATAAACTGGGAATCAGCTAATAGCCTGTGGGAAACCAGTGGATTCAGAGTGTCCAGGTTCACATTCCCTCCATTATGACTTGGAGGATGGAGCCCTGGGATACCAGGTGAAGGATCTCATTTTGTTCTTTTTTGTAGACTGGGCATTCCCACGCCATATTAGATTACCTCATTGGCTTATTTCCTGGACTCTGGAGCAGAGTTGGTCAATGACAAGGTGGCAGTACCTTAATCCTCTCATTTTTCTTCTTGTGTCCTCTCTGACTAGATTTACCCAAGGAAAGGCACTCGCCTCATATTGCTTACAGGCAGCACTTGACCTAGTGTGTCGTCAGTGAAACTAAGAACGTAGCAAACACTGAGGGTGGGGAAAGATCTATAGTCATTTCATTTAAACCACCATGCAATCTAAATATGGTCAGGGGTATTAGAGATTTATGATGGCAAATTAATGACTAATCAGTGTCCTGAGACAAACGGCATAGTGACACAAGCACAGGTGATGATGGCAGGAGATGGTGTGTGTGCCGGTGAAAGAATTCCTGGGGGGGGGGAAGGGGGGAAGAAATCAGATTTATCCCCCATTGCACTTGCTTTGTCTCGGTTTCTTCACTGTTGGGTGTGAACTGAGAGTATCATATATAGGAAAAAACAAAGCAAAATGAAACCCATTGCCATTCTGTTAGGAGTCCTAATGGCATAGTGGTTACCCATTGGGTAATTAGTTTGCAAGGTCATTAGTTTGAAACCACCAGCACTCCAAGGGAGGAAGATGGGCCTTCTCCTCCTGTGAACAGTTCCAGCCTCAGAGCCTCACAGGGGTGGGTCTGCGCTGCCTTCAGAGGTCGGTGTGAGTCGGTCATGACTGGATCTGTCGACTCCAACTCACAGCACCTCAATAGGACAGACTACAACTGCCCATTGGGATCAGAGCTGGACACATCGACAGAAACAGATGGCCTCATCTTTCAGCTGAAGAGCAGGGGTGAGTTGGAATCCCTGACCTTTCCACGTAGCAGCTGAGTGTGCAGTTCACTGCGCCACGTCCCACGTGTACAGGTATTCTCATTCACCCCCATGGCTATGGCATCTTCCATGTGAGTGCAATGAAACCTTAGATCAGTGTTTCCCACAGTGGCCCTGGGGGGTGCCACTCTCTGGGGTCACAGAATGAGCAGTCAGTGCTATGGGTGACCTTGAGGTTGGGAGATGGTTTCCCAAGCTGTGGTGAGAGGGAGAAGACGGGGCGGCGGATGTGTTTCAGAGCGGAACTGGGAGCTCTAAGGTCTTCAGGGGCTGGTTATTTAGGAGGAAATCCCCGCACCTTTCTTCCAGACCGAGCTCTGTGGGGACTTCCAACCTTTTGGCTAGCACCTGAGAGCCTTCACACTGGTACCTCTGGGGGAAGCCTTAGAAACTGAGCTTAAAAAAAAAAAAGAAACTGAGCGTGGGCCAGACAGATTACAGAGGGTGTTAAATGTGACCCCAGAGTGTTCTTAACAGCTCTATTACTGTCTCCTGCTGGGAGCAATGGGAAGGTTTGTGTTTAAATCAAGTGGGTCTGGTACACTGGTTCCTTAGTGTGTGTGTGCATCTCACATACCTCTCTCTTTTTTTAGAACTCAGTTTGGTTCTGGTAGTTCATGATCCTTATTCCTGCACAAGGAGCCAAGAGGCTGTACAGCGATCAGCGCTGAGAGCTCGATGGCCCAGGCTTACGCCACCATGGGAGCCTTCTGGACACGTTTCATTGCGTCTTTCCTAGTCAAGGTGATGCTAAGTCACTGGTCTTCTTCAGGGGCGTGTTTTCAGCAAGAAGCCTCAGGAAAATCCATCTCTTGACTCATGTCAGTCAGCAATGGAGATGCCACAAGGTTTGGAGGAAGATAAGTCCACTTGTACAGAGTGGATGCAAATGCCGATCCTGTTAAAATGATCATGAGAGGACAATTGCCTCGGACGGAGCATGTTGACACCTTGGTTGATCAAGTGGAGTGTGAATGAGGCCACCTGTGCTTTGACCCGGGTGTCCTTCATTTTGACCTTTTTCCTTGTCAGTGTTCTGACTTCCTTTTCCCTCTGTGCGCACCTCAGTCCCCCCTGTTGCTGAGTGTACCTTATCTCCGTTCAGCTACCGTGATAGGCTTGTTATGACAGCATCAAACTGAGTTGATTGATAGTCCTGGGTCCTTTATTTTTGAGAGGCAGAAGTGTGAAATGGTGCACATTGATAGTCTTTTCCCTGTTTTCTCCTGTTTAATCTTCTCTATCTGTCTCTTATTTGTGATGTTGCCAGGGAGCAAAATACCATTTCTTTGAAAGGAAACCGAGTTTTCTCCCCAGCCTCTACCTGTAGTTGCTCATGCTCTGAGATTTTTAAATGATCCTTATAGAACATAATATGCATTCCTTGAGAAATGCAACTTCAGGCTCATATTTGAATCTGCCAACATGTGGCTGTTTGCTGCTTCTGTGTCCTCCTTTCCCTTCTCCTCGGGGGGACCACTCAGCCAGTATTTATGCTGAAATGGTGCAGTTAGCACAATGTGACCTTCATGGGGACACCAGTGGGTTGCCACTTAAAAACGTGAGCTTTAAGTTTTAGGATTCTTTACTAGCACGCCTGATCTCCAACTATAAATTCTTATAGGAAAATAAACTTGCAGAGAACTTACTACCAACAGTCCTGGTGGGTGGGACAGTGAGCTGCTAGCTAACCCCAAGGTTGGTGGTTGAAACCACCTGGGGTTCCTCTGGAGAAGGATAAGATTCTGGGGGACAAAGTGTTGGAAGCCCAAAGGGACAGTTCTGTTCACGATATTACATTTCACTCATCTGGAAAAAAGGACTCACTTTCACTCTAAGATCTTTTCGGCTTCTCCTTGTCATGCTTAGTCTTTGCCGACATGGACTTTGTAACTCACAGAAAGGATGGCTTGTGCAGCTCTAGCAGGGAGTCAATGTCACCATGACACAGCCCCCTACTTCCCCTCAGCCCTGCGCCTGGGAATCCTGAGTGAAGGTCAATGAAGAAGAATCAAGTCTCGCCCAGCCAGACTCAAAGTGGAGCCCGGGAGGCCTCGTTGGGCTGTTCACCGCAAGATGTGTTTTGCTCCTGGCTTGGGGCTCCTCGGTTCTTGCTTCGCAACACGCAAAGAATTCAGGCGGCAGAAGAGCTTCTGTAATCCCTGGGAGTTTCATGACGGAAAGGGAATTTCAGGTAGTAACCTTCTCAAAAGGTACCCGCTCCTTCTGGGGTGGTTGCACACTTCTGAGAAACAGCGTGTGCCTTCTGAGATGAATACCTGTTCCAGAAATCGCAGGCACGTCTCACAACTTGTGAGCAGTCTGGGAGGGTGGGCAAGGCCGAGCTGATTCCAACGTGGCGGTGCTGGGGCTGGTCCATGCAGTCAGTTCAGATCGTGACTCCATGCACAACAGCATGGAGCAGCCTCCTGTCCCGCACCCTCCTCTCTTTTGTAGCTGTGCTCGAAGTCATCATTGCAGTCACTTTGTCCATCCGTCCCACAGAGCAGTGGTTCTCAACCTGTGGTCGCGACCCCTTTGGGGGTCGAACAACTCCTTCACAGGGGTCGTCTGATTCATAACAGTAGCAAAATAACAGCTTTGAAGTAGCAACGAAAATAATCTCATGACTGAGGGGGGTCACCACCACACGAGGAACTGTATGAAGGGGTCGCAGCATCAGGAAGGTGGAGAACCACCGCCATAGAGGGTCTTCCTCTGCTTCACCAAGCGCGAGGTCCTTTTCCAGGAACTGGTCTTCCTGAGTGACAGGTGTGAAGTTTGTGGGGTGACATCTTGCCATTCTTCATTGTAAGGAGGTTCTGGCTGTATTTCTTCCCAAACAGGCGGGTTTCCTGACAGTCCCTGATATTTTCAGTATTCTTCACCAGCATCATAATTCAAATGCATCACATTTTCTGTGGTCTTCAGTATTCATTGTTCAATGTTTACAACCTTGGCAGGGGGTGGTGGTGGTGGTGGCAGCAATTGACAATATCATGGCTGGGGTCGGGTGTATCTTAGTCCTTCAAGTGGCACCTTTGCTTATTGGCACTTTGAAGAGGTCTGGAGCAACAGATTGCCTGTGCTGAGAATAGTGGCAGGTTTGAGTTTGAGTTCTGAGTACCAATCAGGTTCTTTAACATTCCCCCTCAAGGCAAGAATTTCTATGATAACTCACTAGTGAAGATGGTCCTGGTGCCGAGATTCCACAGAAAGCAAATGGAATGCTGAATTAGTTAACGTAACCACCTTGAAAATTAACATTCTTGCTGGAGTCTCAGGTGACTACCTTTCGCTGCTCCTTAAAACAAAAATTAAACAGATAAGCACAACAAAACCCTAGACACAAGAAGATTAATTTAGGCCTACATGATATTTGAGAAGGATCACAGAAATGCAAATAAGAGCCTGCTCCTTGTTTATTTATTTGTTGTTTTTCATTCAGAACTCAATGTTGACTTGTATATAAAACCCCTTGTGGAATAATTTAAATGAGAAGGGACTTTGGGGGTTGCTGTCCGTTTAATATTTTTATTGGGCAAATGTACAGTGTATAGTAGGTGATATGTAATGAACCGGCAGAACTGCTTTGTCCTCGTCAGGTATAGAAAGCTGAGGAAGCTGGCCACTCCTGTCTTAGAGATAGCACAGCTGGTGTCACACTCAGAGGAAGGTAAACAAGGGCGTGCCAACTACAGTGTGCTTTCTACCAGACCAACCGCCTGTGAACCGATGCGATCCATCCATTCATGTATGCTTTTATCATTGATCGAAGGGCTCTTTTTAGAAAGTTGTTTATTTTAATGCATTATTTCGGCTACTGGCTTCTGCTTGAGCGACTGTTAGGTGTCAGACTCTCGGCACTCACCTTTCATTCCGGGATGAGCCCTGGCTATGTGGGTGGCTGATAGGGCGTTTACGTATCAAAATGATCTAACAGTGACTCTGTGGCCTTTCTTCACTTGTGGTATCCCTGACCTGGGATGATTTACGTGGGTCAGAGCTCCTTGGACCTGGCCCAGAATCTGTAAGGGGCTTCAAGGTCCTTGTGTGGTCTTTCCATTGCATCCGCAGCTTGGAGCCCTCTTGACATGGTGGCTCAGCGGTCACCAAGAGCAAGTGTCCAAGCAGACCAAGACCCAGTCCACTGGCCCCTCGTGGCCCAGCCTCTGGGGCCATGCCATGCCACTCCATTGTACTCTGTTGGTTAAAGGAGTTCCCAGCCCAAGATACTGGGAGAAGGGCGACTTCAATAGGCAAAGTGTCAAGTAAGTTACAGGCCTACTTTAACAGTATGGAAGGGGACTGTCATGCTGTCCTTTGCTGTGGTCCACATTGCTGCTCAGTACTGGCACCGCTGCTGCTGTCTGTGACCTGGTACTCCCTGAGGGGGCTTGGTGCAGGGGGGTCCGGGTTGGGGACCATTGTTTTGCCTTGGCGTTTCCCAGGTTAGGTCACTAAGCTCTAGTTGATCTAGATCTAGTTGAGCTAGAGTTTATCTCTTGTCAGCTTTCACAATGATAAATCCAAGTGTTGGTTTGGGGACAAGAGTGGGAAGCAACATGAACTTATTCAGCACACCCCCTTTAGAAAGCTTACATGATTTATACCTTGGGGAGGTAATCTACTGAGGTGTGAGTCATGCTCATTTTGTTCATATCCTGTATCTTTATCTGCAGAATATACTTTCTCCTTCATCCCCCTTATTCCCTTTTCTTGCATATGCACAGTTTCTCCTGCATATGGGGAATATGGTCCAAGTCACTTATGTGGTTATTATTTAAAATATCCTGTGGTGTTAGGTCTTTTACTGTAAATAATGAGATCTTGTTTAGTGGTGCTATAATACAAGGAATGTTAAAATAAGCCTACCACAATTTTTTTTTTTAAATTAAGGAGTATCGGGCTGAATCCCGGTGATGTAGTGGTTGTGCGCGGGACTGTGGCCCACTGGGATGGAGGTTCAATTCCAGCTCCACAGGAGCAAAGGCTGGGCCTCCTACTCCCACCTCCAGAGGGCAGTGATGCCCCCCCCCCAAAAAAAAACCAAAAACAAAATAAAATTAAGGAGTATCAGAAACTGAAATTGTTGTCTTTAGCCCAAACTCCCTTCTTCCAGTGAAGGTATTGTGTTTCTACAGGTTGGATAATTCTACTTAGTTGGAATAGACTCTTCCGTGCCCATCATCCCAGACGGCAAACACATTGTGATGTATGTCTGCTCTTACACACGCCTTTTACCTGTCTTCTGGCCTCACCTGCACTCTCTTAGCCCAGACCTACAAGCTTTCTCAGTTGGGAACTCACTAGTTGCCTCCTGAGGTTCTCCTGATGCCTATCATCCTGCCCCACTGCATCCACAACTCCAGCGCTGGTATATACAGGGCAGGGGACCTGTTGACATCAAGACCCAGTCAGTCTCCTTGGCCATGAGACTCCCATCACTTCCAGTCTATTCTTGCATCAAGCTGCTTGGGCTACTGCTAGCATCCTGTCTCCAAGCATTTGCCAGGTTGACAAAAACAAGTATTTAGAAAAGAAAACACGCTGCTCCGTTGACTCCCATTCATGGAGACTCCATGTGTGTCAGAGGGGTTCTAACTGGCTATTCAAAGATGCCTTTTAGGTGAACTACAAACATTCACCTTCTGAACAGTGGCTGGCCTGCTGGGAGAGCTGTGAGATGGCTTTTTCTCGACCAGTGTGCCTCCACCTTCATGATGGACTGTGTGTGTCAGGAAAGAGGAGCGTATTCAGGCTAATCTTCATTTGTCATTGTCTGGAATGGCTGTGGAGCGGCACATATGACAGTTCCTCAATGAGAAGCCAGACTTCACACACACACACACATATGCATGTGCACGCGCGCGCACGTGCACACACACACACACACATCCCATCCCATATAGCCTGCAGTAGCAGGAGGAATGAGAGCTTTGGACCCTGGCAAGTTCTGTTGGTCAGCCTGTGCTGCTTTCTCTATGCACCATCCTGAGAGGTAGGAGTAGGGCTTGGGGGGGGGGGGGGGGGGGCGCGGGAAAAGGCTACGTATTTGTCATATGCTGGTAGCAAATAGCAGTGGCACTCCATACCTTTGAAGTCTTGTCTCCTTCCAGAGTCTATGAGGGGCAGCTGAGTGCTTGGCTATTAACCCAAAGTTGAGCAGTTCGAATCCTACCCATGGGTGCTTCTGAAAGATCAGAGCCCAGGAAGAGCCTCTGTCGCATAGCTTTACTGTGACGCAGATGGGGCATCATGATTGATCCTCCTTTTTCCAGAGGAGAAATTGCAGTGAACTGGATTTCATATTTGTTTTCCAGTAAGATAGCCACCCCCTCACTTCCTTTGTCATTCAATCCCAGCAGTTTAGAAGCTAATAAATCTCATGCCATCCGTTAGTTATCATTAACTATGTGCAGAGAGAATGCAGCATGACAGGATTCAGGAAGGAGACATGAAGAGCTATCAATGGAGCCTACAGGGTTGGCTTAGGGCTCTTCGCTTTCTGTCAGCTTGGGCAGCTTTCAAACATCATGTTGATCACCATCTCTTAGGAAAGAGCTCTTGCATGTGCTCTGAGTATACCTAGAGTGCTACAATTTCAAACTTAGTCCTGGGTCCCTGCTGCCAACCATCACAGTGTTAGGTCAGCATTTCTGGTTCATTATCTGTATTGTATCATTCTCCACCTGAGTCTCATGATGGGGAGGCAACAGTCACCATCTGATGTCCTGTTTTAGAAGGAATTTAGATGAGGCTATATGAAGAAGTAGGTTCTTTGTGTCCTGAAGACTCAAGGGAAAAAATACCTGTGCTTTAGGCAAAAAGAGCTTTTCTAGGAATCTAGAAAATTTGCTAGGAATTTTTTGTTGCAGTGGTGGGGGTGGGGTGGGGGGTGGGGAGAAGAGGGAGATGGATGTGTTTTGCCTGAATATCTGGACTCTAGGATCTAAGCCAAACGAGGATTGAGCTGCCTCTTAAAATTTTTATTAGTATGCACTCTAGGAACCCCTTGAAAAGAGACTAATGCGCTTTTAACGTCTGGATAATAAAGAGTATTTATTTGAAGTATATAAAAAAGTTGCCGTTGAAGTGATTTTCTTTTCTTCCTTGTCTCAACTCAGACTTAGAGGGAGCAAATTCTAATTGCTGAAAATAGAGCAACTCAAAATAGTCTCTTCTCAAAGATATGGCATGGTCGATTGTAGATGGCCCAGCCCCTCATAGTGATGGGAATTCTGAGGATCAGGTAGAAGAGCGAATTCAGCAGCAGGATAGGGCAGCTGGGTGAAGGGCTAAAATGTGTAACTAGACATGTCCAGTTGGTCTGAACAGCCATTGAGACCAGGCTCAGCTTATAGTAGGTGGTGACCACGAACCCTGTTCCCAGCCCAACCTACACTGAGAAAGACAGTGCTGTAGGGAAAACATTGATATTACTGTGTCTTGTTAGCAGAATGGCCAGTGGGACCATATGGAGTCTGACTCCTGGATTCTCCACTCATTACTCATATGATGGCACGTAACCTCTCAGCAACTCGGTCTTCTCATTTATAGAACGAGGGCAGACTAGCTCCGACTTTGCTTAGTGCGGTTAGGTGCTGTGAATCGATAGGGGCTCATGACCATCCTGTGGAGAGCATGAGCTGTCCCGTGTGCTCACTGATCACACTGAGAGCAGGAGGAAGCGCGCCCCAGCCCCGTGCCTCTTCACAATGGTCATTGTGTTTGAACCCAGGGTTGTCGGCCGTGGGTTGGCCCACCGTGAAGGTCTCATCTTCTTTTTTCCTGACCCTCTACTCTACCAAGCATGTGATCCTTTTCCAGGGATTGGTCTCTTCTGACCAATGCACAGTTGAATTTGCTTACTGGTCTTAGGAAGGCTTGCATTGAAGCCCAGGCCAAAGAACATGAGATGAATTCTTATCATCCTAACGTCTAAAGAGCGTTCTGGCTGTACTTTCCCCAAGATGGATCTAGCTCTTCTTCCAGTAGTCCACGGTCTTTTCAATATTCTTTGCCAACACCGTAGTTTAAGTGCATCAATTGTTCTGTGGTTTTCCTTATTGATAATAGGGACATTGTATTAAGAGAGTCAGTCAATCCACAGGAACTATTTAGATTGATGCCCTCTCATTGTAAGTGGAGCATAAAAGCTGAAGGTGATTTATTAGGAGTTCCAGGGAAATGCAGGCCATTGTCCGTACAGACTGCAGGCGAGGATCAGCAATCACATCAGCAATCAGCAATCAGCTAATGCAGCCTTTATCTAGATGCCAATTATTCAGTTAGTGAACATGCCTTCATCTTTCCTGTGAAGGTGTCACATCTATTCCTCAGATAAATGCTGGCATCTAAGATGAGCTGAATATAATACAATGAGAGAAGAGAGATCATGTATAAGCATCATCTCTTGGGAAGAGAGATCATGTGTAAGCACCGTTTGAATTTGCTTACTGGTCAAATGAAGACTTGCACTGAAACTCAGGCAATCAGCTTACTGTGGACGAATAATCTCAACAAACTAAAGTGTGGTAGCTTCCCACATTCCTAGACTAGTGATCTTTTGTTAATTGTAAAAATGGCATTGGAAATAGCAAATTTAAGTAACCAAGAAAATTACAACCTCCAAAACAAACAAACAAACAAATTGATATCTAAAATTACAGGTCCAGAAAAAAAGCCCATTCAAACCTCTCCCCAGAGAAGGTATTCAGATAGCAATCTTTTTGTAAGCCGAGATAAAGTACATTTGCTTTTTTTTATCTGTGGAGAGTTACTATGGAAAGATCCAAGGCCATCTCTCCTGTCATCAACACATCTTGCTTTTCCGCCTAGGATCTTTCCCAATAGCTTTCCCGGTATGTGCTTAGATGTTTATGCTTCAGATTCATTTCCCGGGATGGGGTGGATCTTACTAATACAAAGATTCAAGTGGATTTTTAATATCAGCAAATTATCTTTTTAGGCAGTTAACAAAAAGAAATTAAACCGTGGTGCTTACTAATGGCCTGCAATGTGAAGTTACAGGTAACTATCAGCAAGTCAAGGTGGGTCATCATTTCCTTCTGGGACATGCTCAGTGGTTCTCATTTGCAAGGGTTGGCTGAGGTCTTCTGCCCATGCCGTCTGTGTAGCTTTGGTACAGTTTCTGTTCAGATCTTTTGTCCATTTTGTGACTGGGTTATTTCTGGACTGTAGGGTTTTAAGAGGTCTTTGGGTGCAAATCCTTTACCAGATATGTTTACACCGGTTTTATTTCAGTCAGGGAATTGTCTTTTCATTCTCTTAACAGTGTCTCAGGACAGAGGGTTTTTTTTTTTTTCTTTTTGGCATCACTGCTCTCTGGTGGTGGGAGTAGGAGGCCCAGCCCCACTGCTGGAATTGAACCTCCGTCCCAGTGGGCCGCAGTCCTGCGCACAACCACTGCGCCACCGGGGCTCAGCCCAGGACAGAGGTTTTTCATTTAGATGAAATCCCACTTCTCCTTTTTCTTGCATGGATCCATGGGTCATCTTTTGTTGCTAACTCTCAACACTCATTCTCAAACCTATGACCACTAGGGTTTTCTGCAGTGTCAGCCTCTAGAGTTTTTATACTTTGGTACTTCTCTGTGGTTTTTAATTTTTTTTACTTACAATTTATTTTATTTTATTATTTTTTTTAATGAATCATTTTATTGGGGGCTCATACAACCCCCATCACAATCCATACAAACATCAATTGTATGCAGGCCACATTTACATGCTTATACCATCATCACTCCCAAAACATCCTCCCTCCATCCAGGCACCCAGTATCAGCTCCCTATATTTCCCTTCCTCCCCCTCCCCCATGAACCCTTAGTAACTTACAAATTGTTATTATTTTCATATTGTACACTGTCCAATGTGTCCCAATACTCACTTCCCTGTTGTCCGTGTCCCAGAGAGGAGGCTCCATGTAGATCCCTGAAATTGGTTCTCCCTTTCTATTCCTCCATCCCTCCACCCTCCTGGTATCACCACTCCTAGTACTAGTCTTGAGGGTTCACCTATCCTAAATTTCCCATATTTCCAACTTCACTGTATGGTTTTTTAAAATTTATTTTTGCCTTGGAATGGCCAGTCGCTCTACTGCTTATTGAAAATTTGGTTGTGTTTTCATTCTATTGCTTCTTTGACAAAGATGGATCAAGTGTATTTGTGTGGGATTGTTTCTGGGCCTTCTGTTCTGGTCTCTTGATCCCTGTGCCAGTTCTTTTTATCGAGGCAGTGTGTTCTCAATTGTGACTTTGGAGTCACAAGTGTAAATCTACTGTGTCTTGGAAGTAAGCTTTGAAAGTGAGGCGTGTGGGTCCTTCTCAGCCTTTGTTCTTCCTCCTAAGTATTGTGATGGTGACTCTGAGATTTCTGTTTTTCCAAATACACTTTGGAATCAGTTTGTTGATATCTGCAAGATATCTTGCTGAGATTTAATGGGCTTTTCCTTGATGCTATGGAGTGAGTTAGGAAGAACTAACTAACTAATGCTGAGACTTCTAATCCATGCAAATAGTTTCATATAGAACTTCACTTTTTCTCTTACCTCAGTTCTGTGGTTTTCCTAATTTAGTTCCTGTTTTGTTAGATTTGTAATGAAATATTTCAATTTATTGGTGGACTAATAAAGACTAATAAACCTTTTTAAAATTTAGATTCCACTTCCTCATTGATAATATAAAGGGAACCAATTGACTTTAAAAATATTTTATTGTGATCTTGCAGAAAATTTCCATAGTAATTTTTTCTCATTTAAATAATTTGTATACATATTATTCATTAATACTCATTATACTTTTCAAAATGTGGAAGCATTCTCACAATCCCCATTCTGGTTGTTCTATTTTCTTTCATCTAGCTTCCTTGTTGCCCTTTCCCTTCTTATATTTGGACGAGAGTAAACGTGGACCACAAGGTATCATGTAGCTAACTGTCTAGAGAGGCACAGTATTTATGGGCAGCAATTTGATGAGCCGCTCTGATTTTGGCTGATACTAGGGTTGGTTTTAGTTACAAGTGTAAATAAAGATGTATCAGGATGATAGTTTGGAGGGGGCTCGTCTGTTCTCGACCCTTGTCACATGTGGGGATTTTTTAGGAATTTGAGATTTGGTCAGTATTTCTCTCCCATTCTATGTGGGACCATCCATTGTATCTCAGATCTCAAAGCATCCTTTGTAGTAATTGGGTACCATCTGGTCTTCTTCTGGTCTCAAGTTAGGTAGGAGTGGAGTCTTTATCCTGTAAAGACTAGGATCCAAGTAGAATCTTTATCCTGTAGACTAGTATTTTCTTTATGAGTCTTGTTTCTCTTCTCCTTAAAAAATTTTAAAAGAAAGTGATTAACCTTTGTATCCCTACCTTGCATCCTGAAACCCGGCTTATTTGCTTATTAGGTGTTTTTTTAGTCTCATTTTTATATACATAATCATACAATTTGTGAATGAAGACGGTTTAAACTCTTTTTTTGCAATCTGGGTCGTTTACTTTTCTTTTCTTTTCACACTAGCTAGAACTTCTAGTTGAATAGGAATGGCGAGAGGACACATTCTTGCCTCGTTCCTTATATTAGGAAAAGGATTCAGTTTCTCACCATTAATGATGCTAACTTTCATTTTTTCTAGATGCTTTTTATCAGGCTGAGAAAGCTTTTTCTCCATTTGTAGTCTGCTGAGATTTCTTTTACAATAGTTTTATTGACATTTCTTACATCCTCCATTTTTCCTGTGTCAATTGGCATTCTATGATTTTTATTCTTTAATATGTATTTTATTCAAGATCTGTAGTGGTGTGGTGGGTTACACATTGAATTAATAACTACGAAATCAGGATTTCAAGTCTATTAGGCACTCCATGAAGAAAGACGAGACTTTCTGATACTGTAAAGATCAGAAAGGGGCAATTCTACTTGTCTCACAGGGTCGCTGTGATTCAGAATCCACTCTATTACATTGCTTTTGGGCTTGTTTGCTATACAAGGGGTACCCCCCCCCCCCTCCAGAAAAAACCTCAGAAATAAGCTCTGCTGGTGGAGCTTTCAGAGAACACGTTTTTTCTGCTAGGGGAGCATTGCTATGAGTTGGTATACCAGTGGCATCACCTGAAAAGGTCCTCTGTGGTCACAGTGAATTTTTTTAAAAGCAATTGTGCTCAAACCTTATTTTTTGTTATGCTGATTTAAGAGAACAGCATGCGACTGTGAAAAGACAGAGATTTGATGACATACAAGAGGTGAAGAAAAAAAATCGCGAGAGGTGCTGTCAGTCATCCAAATAGGTGAGTTTGGAAAATGTTTCCCAGAATTGAATTGCAGATGACAAACATATTAAGTGTAATGGAGAGTACTGTGAAGGTGATAAGGTTGTTTTGTAAAAAAAAGTTTAAATACATAGCTTTAGAAAAAAAATCTGCTTTTTGGAGGGCATTCTTCGTGTGTGTGTGTGTGTGTGTGTGTGTGTGTGTGTTTGTTTGTTTATTTCAAATTGCTCACTTTATTTTTTTTTCCTTTTTAAGAATACTATTTCATTTTTTTAATGTGGAAGTTGGCATAGAAGGTTAGGTTCCCACATTACAATTTTTATGAAGCTTGTTCTGTGACATTAGCTACATTTCACAATGTGTCAGCATTCTCACGATCTCTATTTCTGTTTGTTCCATGTCTGTGAACCTAGCTTCTCTCTCTGCTGATCTTCTCATTTTTGCTTTAGACTTAACCTTGAAGCCTTGGTCTCATCCAGTGAGTTGAAGCGGGGAGCTCGTGGATGTGGTTTATTTTATTAGACGCCTATTGTTAGGAAGAAAGAGGACCTCAGGGAGCGGCTTCTGTGTCAAATTCCGAGGGCATCTCAAGGTGATAGTCTTGGGGGTTCCCTTAGTGTCTATAAGCCCAGGAAGTCAGACTTTTTTTTTTTTTTTTTTTTTTAGGAATTTGTGTTTTGTTTTATACTACTCCCACCCATTCTTTTTGGGACCTCCCGCTGGTCTTCCCGCTCAGAATGGTGAGGGCTGAAAGCTGTTATTTAGTGTGGGAACTATCCCAGATGTGTGTGGCCGCCAATACTGAGTAACACAGTATGACAGACTCTTAGTTCTGCCTTTGGTTTCCTTCTGTATCTTTTGTTCCAGATGAGCAGAAAGTAGGCTCTGGAGACGCTCTCATCTGTTAGGGGTCACTGGGCTTTGTACATTTTTAATACCGAATAGTTTTGTTAGGTGCCTTCCAGTCTCTTCTGGGTCACAGTGGCCCCGTGTGCCACAGGACCAAACGCTGCTGGATTTTGTACACTCTCATCACAACAGTTAGACCCATTGCTACAGCCCTGGAGTCAATCCTTTCTCTTTACACCCACCTTTGTTTTTGCTGAGCCTCCACTTTATCACCAAGCAGAGTTTCCCTGCCAACCCCCTAGCCCCATACACATTGGTCTCTCTGCTAATATGCCAACAGCATGTGAGATGAAGTCTTACCATCTTTGCTTCTAAGGAGCATCTGGGTGGCATTAGTTTGGTCTTTGGCAGCGCATGCGCACCCAGTATTTTCAGTACTCCTTGTCCGGACCATAATCCAAACACATCGATTCTTCTTCAGTCTTCCTTTTTCATGGCCCAACACGTGAAGCCATTGAAAAGACCTCGGTTTGGGTCAGATGCACATGACTCTTCAAAGCGCTATCCTTGTTCTTCAACAGTTTAAAGAGGTTTTGTATCACCGACTCACCCAGTACACTACGGTCCTCACATTTCTGACTGCAACTTCCAGGAGCATTGACTGAGGTTCCAAGCACAGCGAAATGCTTGAGTGACTTAGATTTCCCTTTCTCTTAGATCACGGTGGCATGTATATGTCGAGTGGCGAGGATTTTTGTTGTCTTTACCCTGAGTTGTCCTCTGCATTGTCATCAGGCCTTGACCTCCATCTCACGGTCTTCATGTTCTCACTATGCTTTTAACAAGCAAGCTCGTGCCATCTGCACATCACAGTGGTTAAGAAGCCTTCCTTCATCCCGGTACTGTGTTCTTCTTTGTACAGTCCGGTTTGTCTGACACGTTGCTCAGCATATGGACTGCGTTAGGGTGGTGAGAGGACATTACCCCCCCCACACCTCTTTCCTGCGTTTAAACCAGGCAGCATGCTCTTGTTCTGTGTGTCTCACTGGCTCCTGGTCAATGAGCATCATGAAGTGTTCTGAAATTCCCTATCTTCTCAGTGATAGCCACAGTCTGTTATGATTTGTACAGTGGATGCCTTTTCATAGGATAGAAAACACAAGTTAAGCATCTTTTTGATAATCTCTCCGTTCAGCCAAGATTCATGTAACATCAGCAGCGATATCCCTGTGTCAAGTTCTCTTCACTTCGGAAGCCAGCTGGCAGGTCTCTGTGGGTGTATTGCTGCAGCTCATTTTGAATCTTCTTTAGTGAAAATTTACTTGCATGTGATATTAATGATATTGTTTGATAGCATTCTGTTGGGTCACCTTTCTTTGGCCTAGGCATAAATATAGGTCAGATCAACTCCAGCTTGGTTTAGTATGGCACATATGCTGCGAATAGCTTTTACATTGTTTAATAGTTAAAAATAATTCAAAGGATTTGGCATGTGAAATTGTCGTATGCCGTTAAATTGATGCCTATGTATAGTATGGTGAGTGTGTTGGACAATGAGACCATTGTTCCCTGAGCTGTAATTGTTATGGAAACTAATTAGGAGTCTTTTTCCCACTGAGCCTCTGGGGGGTTCAGATTCCCAACCTTTGTGTCAGCAGCTGACTGCTTAACCTTTGCACCACCAGGGCCCCTGTGTAAATTATAGAGCATTCGGATGCCATCTTTCATAAGTGAAGTTTAATAGGAACACAGCCATGCTCACTTGTTGCTATGCAGTCTGTGGCTGCCACTGTGCTACAAGGGTAGCGTTGAGTAGTTGGGAGAGAACTATGCTCTCAAAGCCTAAAATGACTTCCTAGCTGGAACTCAGCAGGGGACTTTTGCCAACCCCTGTGGTAGAGATTTGGTCATGAACATTCCACAAGTTGTGTATATGCCTGTTCTACTACTGGTGGGCTTTAGTTGTTTGCAAATTTTTGGCATCGTGATCAAAACAGCTCTTGTGGCAGACTTACACAATGTTGCCAACCTTTGTTAAATGGTGATTCTAATTCCATTTACTCTGTTTCTTTCTCTTCTAGAAAGTTTGCCATCAAAATCACATTTTTTTGTATTCCTCATTCTTCAGACAATCCAATCCATACTCTGCCAGCTCTCCAAGGATAAGTGTGTTACCTAGACTCTCTCTGCAGCCATGGAGATGGCCTGAGTCCATCTTCTGTGTCTTTCCTTTTTCCTTTGTCATCATAGTCTGAGGACAGGGCTCAGCAAGTGTGACCTGAAAGGTCTGAATTTCACCTTTGCTCTGTAAGTTGTGGTTTTTGGAAGTCCCTCAGTGAATAGCTGATGATGTTGATGACGATTGCTTCCCCCTGGGTGTTTGTCTTCCTTTACTCTCTAGTCCTGGAATACACAGTCCAGCTACCCAAGTTAGAGGACATAGAATCACCTCACTTCTCTGAATTTCCCCTGGTCGTCTCCCTCCACTAGGGTTGGGTCAGAGGCAATAGATTAAAAAAATTGCAGATTTAAAAAAATCTGTCTTTCCTGTGGCGTCCTACGGTTTAATGTGTGCTTTCAGAGTATGCTGAGAAATCCCCGATACTGTACCTCACCCACTTGATCCTATAGCCCTGCTCACTGGATGGGCCCCAAAAGTCTGATGAGGGATTTTAGGAAAACCTGTTTCCACTGGTGCGTGAAGAGAGATGGATAAGCAGCAATCTCACTGCCTTCCTCCCCCCTCCATTGTTTTAGGAATATTTTATAGTTTACACATTGGACTTATCATCAGGTCCTGGCTCCAAAGAAGTCACTTCTATATTTATTTTCCTGGTTAGTTTGGAAGGAGAAAAATGATCTTGCCTATCTATTTTTAATTTGACATCGTGATGCTTTCAAACAGTGTAAGAAAAAAGCAATAGGTAGAAGAAGGGTCTGCTTTGACTTCTATCCAGATGAACCGGTGTCATGTAAAGGGGACCAGGATTGAGAAGCTGCTTTCTTTCCAAAGGCATAAATGCCTAGAATGGGAGAGGACTTTTTTTTTAACATATAGAAAATCCTCAAATGCTTAAAATAATGGTGTTTTCTCTCAAAGTATAGTGTAGATACCACAATTATCCAAGGATTAAGGTATGGGCATACAGTTATTACATGAACTGTGTATGAGAATCATGGTAGTTTTCAGAATACATATTTCTGAACTTTTGTTTGCCAACCTTTTTTGATTAGTCATAATTATGTCTTTCTTTTTTTTCTAAAATTGTATTTGGGGCACATACAGCTTTTATCATAATCCATCCATCCATCCATTGTGTCAAGCACACATGTACATTTGTTGCCATAATCATTTTCATTTCTTTCAACATTTCTTTCCACTTGAGCTCTTGGGATAAGCTCATTCTCCCCTCTCCCACCTCCATCCCTCATGAACCCTTCATAATTTATAAATTATTAACTTTTAATTTTCTTTCTTAATTAGATTTGCCAACTTACTAGTTTCTTAAAATATGTGTGTGCTTTAAGGATCACAGAGAAGTCAATTTATGGGAAAGCACCATTAAATTTGTTTTACAGACTCCAGAATTGCTCCTGCTGAAATTGGAGGACATATGGTATCTTGTCTGATGCAGCATCTTATGTGAAAAACCTTGCTATAAATCAAAGCAAAAACAACAAAGTTAAGAATAAACTTCGGCAGCATACACCTTTCACCAGTTGAACCCCTGCTAAGTAATTGGGGTGCATCTCTTTTGTGGTTGCAGATCATGGGGCTCCATTGTGTCTCTCTATTTGGGATGGGGCGAGCCGAACACTGGGGGCTGCACTCAGTGGAGGAGACTATTCTAACATAACACTGTGTCGTTGTGCTCAGGCACCAGCAGGCAGCCCCGAGGCTTAGCAACCCTGTGTACAACAGACTGGAGACCACCTGCTCTGTGCCGTCCTCACAAGAGCTCTCCTGTTTGAGTGCATTGTCGCAGCCACTTGGTCAGTCTGCCTCCTCCAGGGCTTTCCTCATTTTGCCGCTGTTGAAACATCATTTAGGCAAGCCTCTAATTCTGTGTCAAACGCACGACCGTGTTCGTTAGCCCAGCGTCCCTCATGCGGTGGGTTGGCCTGCTGTGCCTGGGATCGCTGTGGGCTGGCCCTAGCTCAATGGCCCCAAACAACAACAGGCGGTAGCAAGAGTTACACATTTTGGAAAATGAGAAAACACAGGTCAGAAACTCTAAGAAAACAAAAAGCCTCTTTTCCTCCCACGGAGAAATCCCCACTGTTAACAAATCATTGTGTATTTGACAAACACACACAGGCATGCATGTACCTGCTTTTTTCTTTTTTGGGACTGCCTCTGGTGGTCGTGGGCGCTACCCAGTGCCACTCCTGAGAGCCGCTGCTGGATTTGAACTGCCAAGCCCGCAGGCCGCAGTCCCGCACTCAACCACTTACGCCACCGGAGCTCAGCCCGTACCTGCTTTTTAAACCCTCAAATGGAATCCTAATATACATGCTATGTTGTTATCTGCTTAAAAATAATTATCACTGGCTTTTCATATCTCTAAATTGACAACCTTTCCCAAGTTTAATGATTGCCCATGATATCATTTAGAATTTATCTTGTCAGGATCCCACCCCAGACTCCTCTTCACATCTAGCTTTGAAGCCACTTGTGCTTCTGTAGTTTATCCCAGGCTCACCCTCCCCATTAGTCTGACTTGTTGAATAGACAGGGTGAGAGGAGACTGGGAAAATGACCTTGTTCTCAGATTTTTATTATTAAATTTCTTGCAGCAGCCTTTAACTAGAAGATTAATTAAAAATTCACCTTTTAAGGGGTTTAGTGGCAAAAGTAGAAGGAAGATACTCGCATACCTAATATTAGGGTGTGCCAAGAAGTACAAAGTTCAGGGTTAGCACACACGCTTTCTCCAAACACAATAATTTTAAACGTGTGTCTGTGACCTGTTCTCAGTAATCCAATTGTCTTAGGCTCACTGGGGGTCTTCAGAAAAAGAAAATCCCATCCAAACAGTGACTTCTGAGGGAATCTGCTGGCCAGTTACATTCAAGGCAAAGAGGTCCGTTTTCTGAAGTTTAGGGGGACTGTTTTCAAAATGTATCCCAGAGGACAAACCTTGGGTGACCTTCTTGAAGGACACATGCTTATTAGGAAGATGTCTCCAGAGAATGGTAAACTGGGCTGGTGGGTCAGAGGCCTGTTTCCCATCCTGACCAGGTACCAGCTTCCTCTGAGCAAGTGGCTCATACAAGCTGCCCTACAAGAATTGGGAGACTGGACCCCACGGACCTGACAGACCTCATCTTTCCCTTTGAGATTTCTTTCTTTAGCATTAGATGTTTTTTACTTTCTTTCCCCTGAACATGGATTAACTCGGCTTGGGCCCACAGTCACAGTTACCGTGTCAATCTGTTCCTTTGAGGGGCTGCCTCTTTTTCACTGCCCCTCTCCTTTGTCATACATGATGTCCTTCACCAGGGACTGGTCTCTCCTGACAACACATTCAAATATGTGAGACAGATTCTTGCCATCCTTGCTTCTCAGGGTGTACAGAGTGTGCAGAAGTACACTCTGCCTGTCCTTCTTCAAAGGCAGGCTTTTCTCCTCTTCTGCTTTTCTTTTCCCCCCTCACACTCAAGAGGAACATGATTTGAACTTCTCAAACCAGAAACCAGATCCACTGCCATGGGCTTCCTTGGTTCTGACTCATAGCTCCCGTGACGATGAACACCGTGGAACATCCCCCTTCGGCTCCTGAGACTGGGCCTCTCGAGAGGAGCAGACAGCTCCATCTTCCCCTGGGAGACTGTGACCTTGTGGTTCATCAGCCACCAGAAATCTGCTCTTCCTCCAGGGCTACTGGGGCCCCTCCCCAAGGGTGTCAAACTGGGGTTTGGGTGTGATGTGAATGAAAGAGTGAAGAATTCTCTCAGGGAGAACAGTTAGAGAAATGAGAATGCCTCCTTCAGCAGTATGTCGACCTAAATTAAGGATAAATTGGGAAATAATATTTTCAAATTTTTGATCTATTTGTTTGATATAGGTTTCTATGATTTTGTGGCAGTGCTTTTTGATTTACCCTTGTGCTTCACTGAATTGAAGAAATCCTTTTCTTTCTTGGTAAAGAGGTTGATTCTACATTTTTCTCTCCCTCCCTCCAGGGTCTTCTAGCATTAGCCTCTGAAGAGCAGTCGGTGGTTGTAGCGACAACCATCTAGTTGTACAGGTCTGAGCTATGGAGACGGAGGTTTGCATGGTCCATCGTGCGTTGGACTGACAGCTTGTTTCCCTGTGTTCTGGGATTTTCATCACTCGCCTTCTCGCTGGAGGAGACTGTGACTTAGGTAGTCTTTAGTGAGATTTTAATACCCCATTTGCTGCTCACCAGAACAACACATAGAACGTAGTCTTTGTGAGCGATGGTATGCTGGCTAATGCTGGTGTCTCCTGTGACTGCAATTCTGATGCCCCCGTCCCCGTGATGCATTCCTTCAAGGCGTTTAGTTACAGCAAAGATGTTTTCATAACATTGTCCTTCAAATTTTAAAATCATTCTAGGGCAATAGTTTCAGGGATTCGATCAGCCTTTTTATTTTGACTCTGGAAAGTCTGGAGACTATGAGAATTTTAATTTTTGTGTTAGTCTAGGTAGACTAGAGAGACAAATTCATAGACATTCATATACGTGTAAGAGAGAGCTTTATATCAAAGAGCAATTGTATCTTAAGAAAGCATCTCAGTTCAATCCAGAGCAAGTCTAGACGTCGGATATGACCCCCTACTCCTATACTAGTCCATAAATTCCATGCCAAGTCATTAGACTCATGCAGCACATGCAATGATGCTTGGAAAATCATAGGCCACAGGGTGGAAAGTCTAGTGGATGCAGGGGTGGTAGAAGGATCTTAGTGCTGGCAAGGGGCTCCAGTGTAGAGCTTTGCTAGCGCCAAGGTTTGGGCTCCATCAGGGTAGCTCCATGTGCCTTGTTATCAGAAAGATGAAGCAGAGAGAGTGTGTTTGGTCTCCAGTGAGCTATCTCTCTCTGTTGCCACCTCTGAATGAGACCATCAGGCTGCTATCTGATTGACAGGCTAAGTTTCCCCCTTCACTCCGGAATGTTCTCAAGTTGTCACCAGATTATGTAAACACCCTAATTCTGGTCTATGTTCTTTGATTGGGATTCTTCTATGGAATTTTTGTTCAAAATGTACTCTTATCCGAGCACTATCTAGCTTTTCTGTTCTTAGAGCAAAGGAGGCGGTTGTTCTCGAAGGCATTTGTCAAATGTACCATATCCTCCTTCTCTTCCTGACTTCATCTTTTACTCCATGGAATGCCCCATGAAGCCCTGCCCTAAACCTCCAAACTAAGGATCCAAATCCCATGAATAGTTTTCAGTTAGCAGCCTCGGCAGCTTAAAAGAATGGTTTAAAAATAATATTCAGTTTTTGCCAATTCAACTTTTTGCAGATGTGCAACGTATCAACAGAAATTAGAATAATCAACTGTGCAGCCCTACCCTTAATCAGCATTAGTTTCCATCATTGTTAATCTCCCTTTTCTGCTTCCCTAATAAATCGTTAATAAGCTTTGGTCTCTAAACACTTGCCTTTTCTTGTCCTTTGAGATGTATAAATATTGTGTGAGGTTGTGCGATATTTGTCCTTTTGTGGCTGACTTAGTTTACGCTGCATAGTCTCCAGGCTCTGACTGTAGTGCAGCACGTATCAAGGTTTATCCTTCCAGTGGAGTAGCACTCCATTATGTGTATGCATCATATTTTATTTGTCCATTCATCCATTGACAGCCCAATTCCATAACTTTATTTTTGCCAGCTATATTTGTTTCTTTTTCACCTATTTTAAAAACATTTTTAACATTTGTCAAAAGGCATTATTAGACTGTGGGTAAAACTTAGGATAAGCTATTGTCCTTGTTTTCCTGAGACGACCCTCCTGGGGGCAATTGTCAGGATTTAGTGTGAAATATCACAAGAGGAGCAGAGAGTGATGGGCCTTGGGGGAGGAGGGAGAGCTGTGCGTAGGTTACAGCTGAGTTTAATGGTGAAGGCACATAGGATTTGCATGCTTTAGAGACTAAGAAGGGCATTACCTGAAAGATCCTCTATTGCTGATATTTTTAGTATAGTCACCAAAACTTAAAGCCCAAGTTATCACCATCGAGTTGATTCCGACTCATGGACAGGGGGCGAAATCCACAGAAAGCTGTATGGAAGCAGAAAGCTGTCTTTCTCCCTATTTAATCCTAAATTCTATCCATTCACCATCATTTTTCTTCCTTTCAGGTTTGACAAATCTGGCTCTCCACATGGTGAATAGGTATTTTAATGTTTCTATGCTTTCAGTGAAGTCCATCTTTTACAGCATAAAGATGAAATACTAAACAGTTGACCTCATCAGAGAATGAGAGGTGATTGATTGTTTTCAAAAGATAGCAAATTATCATTCAGTAAGCTTTTGCAAAAAGGTTATCTTTATAATAGTGATTCTGAAGAAAGACAAATGGCCTTATTATTCTTTCACAGAATAACTAGGACAGGAAACCACATAGAGGGAGTGGTTCTTTGTTTTCCAGAAAATTTTACCATTTACTATTCCTTTCATTGCAAACGATTTAGCAGGTCAGACGTTTCTGGGAGGATGTCTTGTACGTCATCGTTTCTCCCCACTAGCTAAGTAGTGTTCTGGAAGATCACACTTCAGAAATGTCAGTTTGCATAATGATAGTGCCAGCCACAAATGGATTGTCTAAAAGCCACCAGATATAGCACTCTGACAAAGAATTTTCCATGAATTTAAGGGGGAAAGAGCTATGTAGTTGGATATAAACTCTTTCTTTCACTGAGTCTTTTATAGCATCTCCCTTCTCACCAATGCCTTCATTTTTCACTGCAAATTTATTCCACTGCATGGGATGACATCCTCCACCTTTTCAAAACAACACCCCCACACTGAACGACCTAAGTCTGTTGGTGTTTTCTGTGGTCTTTTGCTTTTCCGACTTCATTTCCGGGCATACCAATAACAAGTACAACCTTATGAATAAGAGATGACTCGCGGATCACTGCATAGACAGGCCTTAGATGGGCTTGGGCTCAGAAGCAGTAGAAGCTTGTCTGCATGGTTCCCCGTGGGGTTAGGAAGCACCAACTTGGTACCATGTGAGAGTGCTTCAAAAAGTTCGTGGAAAAAATTTATCTCTCCAAATTTCCAGGAATGTTTGAAGTTCTTTTGTATACTGCTGTAATTTTCCTGGGACTTCTGTAACAAAGTACCAGAAATTTGAATGGCTTAAAGCAATAGGAGCACATTGTCTCACAATGCTGGAGATGCCAGAGGCTCAAGTCAAGGTGTTGACAGGGTTATGTTCTCCTCAAAGACCTAAGCAAAGGACTCTTCACTCCCATCTCTTCCTAGGTCTTCCCCTGGCTGCCTTCCTCTGGTTCTTGATCTCTCTTCCACAGAGCCAGACCTGGTGGCATTGAGGGTCTCTTTACTTTAGTAGGACAATTTCCTAGCTAATCTGCAATGGTCCTATTTACAAATTAGCCCATATGTTCAGGTTCTGGGTTGAGCATGGATTTTAGGAAATGCTATATACAACCCAGTACCCACTGCCCTCTGGCTCCACAAATTTATGCATTTCTAATGTGCAAAATTGAGTGATAATCCCATTCCAAAATCCTCAGAATCCTTAACCTGCTCCAGCATTAGCTCAAACATTTCATCCAATATCTTCTAAACCAAATAGGCTTGAGCATAGGGTTATGGTCCATCCTAGGGCAAAATTCCTCTAAGTCCAAAGGCTTGTGCTTCTAGAGAACCAGCCATCTGTTATAAAACACAGTGACAGGGCCAGACATAGGGTTGACATTCCCATTCTGAAAGACAGAAATCGTAAGAGAGAAAATGGATTGTAGGTTCCAAGCAAGTCCCAAACTCACTCAGTCAAATGTCAGTGCTTAAAGACTTGAGGTTTAGATTCCTTATCGCTATGGTAAGAATATCCCACCCGTCTTGATCCACTCAAAAGATAGGCCTGTCCTCTTGGTCATGTGCTGGTGGCCCGGGACTTTCATTCTGCCTGTGCCTTCTTGGTGCTTGTGAGTAACTTCACTTGTTGCTGTTGGTGACTCATCCTTCTCTTCCCAGTGAGGTAATGGCTTCACCTGACTGGAACCACTCTTGGAATCATGCTTCCATTTTCTTATAGGTCTGCAGTCAACTGGTTCTGTTGCCTGTCCTAGAATCCCAGACGCCTGAACAATCTGCTTGCTTTCCCCTCCCCTCTCCTTCTTTCAGTACAAATTGGTACTGTTTCTGCTGAAGTGGGTGATTGTATCCATAAGTTAATCATCTGTGTCTTCAGAAAGGGCCATCTAGCCACACCCTTGATTGTATTTCCAGTGCACTCTACTTGTATAGCTGGGATTTTTCCAAATCAAGTACTGGAAACTTTCACTTAACAGTTCCTTTCTACATCTCTCTTTCTGTTTGCATTTTAGTATAAGCAGCAAGGAGAAACTAGGTCACCTTCTGCACTTTGCTTGGAAATTTTCATCAGCTAAATTTCTAAACTCATTGCTTACAAGTTCTACTTTTCACAGAACAATGGAAGTCACTCAGCCAAGTTCCCTGCCACTTCATAACTTATCATCCCTTTAACGTCTGATACCATCACTTCTCTCTCAGTTTGTCATATTCTGGTGTCTTCTGTGTTGTTGGAAGCTGTGTCACTGCTCTTTCACATGCCAACAGGCTCATCCAAAGTGAACAGGTTTTCACAGAGCTTCCAGACAACCAAGAGCAGACTACCAAGAAGGAATTCGCTTGGGAGCAATTCCCTGCAGAAACCTTACAGATAGCATTCAAACAGTGTCAGAACACCTACTGAGTATGCAGAGCAGTACCAGAAAAGCCATGCTTCACATCACTAGTTACTCAAAATCCTCAGAACAAGAGCTGCCTTTTCCCAGTAGAGTCTACCACACTGACATCACGCACCCACTAGTTATCAGAACTTGGAATGTAGCAGGTACGAACCTAGGAAAATTGCCAGAGACGAAATGGAGAGCATGACGTTCCATATCCTAGGCATCAGGGAGCAGACTTGGACTGGCCATTAGTCTTGGTGGGAGCAGCGAAGCCGGACACGGCCTGACAGAAAATGACCAACACCTCATGTATAGCAAATATGTCCTTCCAACAATCCCAGTGAGGGCCCAACCCTGTACCCTGGGCTTCTCCAGGTGGGATACACAGGAATCAAGGGGGCCGCACCTGTGGACAGAGACCATGCCGGCATTCACTCTCTCCGCTCTTGGGGTCCTCAGCAGAATTCTCCTCAACGTTCCTGCTGTCTACTCACCACCTCTTCCGATGAATACGGACATCTTACCCTTACCACTTCACATTCTTTGCTTCCTCCCAGTATCTAGTTCTCAGGCCACTGCCACATGCCTCGGTGTTTGTTGTAGAAGCCCTGCACTGCTCGTATCCAATGTCCCCATAAGTTCCTAAAACCCCAGCTAAGGAGCACAACCATGGCTGGGTTAGCACGAATTCACCTTGTCACCATTCAGAGGTCAAAAGGCCTATCCGGAAGTGCCAGCTGGCCCATGATCCTCCTGCAGCCTCTTGGGGATGATCCTGCCTGGCCTCTGCCAGGTGCTGGTAGCCACATGACGCCTTTTGGTAGCATAACTTTGCGTAACTTTGGTGCAGGCAACATAATTCCCAGCCCTGTCTTCCTTTTGAGTCTGTCTCCGTGTCTCTTCTGCTCTTGTAATAGCAGTATGAATATCAAAATATGGATCCACCCTATTCCAGTATGACCTCGCCTTGACAAATTACATCTGCAGTGATCCACTTCTAAGTAATGTCACATTTTGAGGTTCTAGGAATACCAAGACATCTGTATCATAATAATGTGTAAGCCCAGTACACTTCTATGCAGTATCTGGGCATTTAACCAGGTTGCAGTTATCCTTAATATCAGCCAACGGGCACTGTCCATTTTCTCTGTAAACCACACTGCTAGATGCCCCTACTACTCAGACCGCTGAAAGCTGGAAAGGTGGTCTTTACTACATCTTTGCACTTTTGCTCTCATGAGTTTAATTGTTTGTGGAAATTGTATGCATTATCATTTAAAATTTTTATTAAATACTATGTAGATAGATGAACAACTATGAACTACATATGTTTTATATGATAATAAAATAAAGCATTTTGGAAACATTCAGCCAAGACCCATTGTGGAGTAAATGGTTAACTTCCCCATTAGAGATAGGTAAGAGCATGTTTAAGTATTGGGGAGCAGAATCACAAAAGTCGACAATAATTTTGTCAGCTTACACATTTTTCAGTTCACTTTTTAGCTTTTGTGAGTGTGCTTCACTTTTTACAGTGCACTGTAAAAATGAAAACAAGACTGTGGAATCTAGGTTATGAATTTGATTCCTTTGAGGATTCTGTGTCTTGGCACATAATATTCAGGGTATAGCAGGCACATTTTTCCATCAGCAGAAAAACAGGGTAACCATCTTCTCTGTGAGGTGTGACTGGGAGTAATGAGACAGATTTAACTCACATGCCAGCATGTATACTTTAAAAAATTAGTGTCCCTTTTCAAAATAATGATAGTAGGAAGTTGCACAGTTATTCTAAATATGCTGATTCTACTCTGTGTTAGTCTGGGTAGTCTAGAGAAATAAATCCATAGACATTCATATGTGTATAAGAAAGAGGTTTATGTACAAAAGCAATTGAACATTGAGAAAACATCCCAGCCCAGTTCAGTTCAAGTCATAAGTCCAATATTAGCCCATATGTCCAATACCAATCCACAAGTCCTCTTCAGACTCACAAAGCACATGTAATAAATAGCACCAAGACAATCCCAGGCCAGTGGGTGCTGAGTCTTGTGTATCCAGTGGCGGTAGAAGCATCTCAGTGCTGACAGGGTTCTCCCCGTGGCTCCTCCAGTTTCCAGGGCTCAGGATCTATCAGTATGCTGCCATGTGTCTTGTCAGCTACAATGTCTCCTGGGAAGTGAGCAGAGAGATAGTGTCTCCTGCTTCCAAGAAGGAATAACCACATATCCCAGAATTCTCAGAGGAGAAGGCCATACCTCCACAGAGGTCTCATTAGCAATCTCCAGATTGACAGGTTTGACTCTACCCCTACTTTCTTAATCCTCAAATTGACACAAGATTAGGTGACTGCCACATACTCAAAATAATTTTTGGAAATGATTGGAAATTAACATGCTTCATGAGAAAGCCAGGTTATTAGCTTAGTGTTATACTCTATTTTAAGCACTATAGTTTTACTTACCTAGAGTTACCATATCCTACTTCTAAATAGCTACTTATCTACCACAAAATGCCAAAGCTTTTCAATGGTGGTGTGTTAAAAAAGTTACATTTTAGGTCGTAAAGTTATCCCCCAAAGATGAGCTGAGAATGGCTTTGAATTATTATGGTGCCACTTAAATAAGTATAAATTAGAAGAAATAAATACAAAGCACCTAATGAGCCATACTTTGGTTCTACAAAGAGTTAAAAACTCATTTATTAACTAAAAACTGGTGGTTCCAAGCTCCTCAGATACAAGTTCTGCAGATCAACTTCTGAAAAATCGACTCCTGCAGACTCCTGGAGAATAGCTAGGCTGACTCAGAGAGTGGCCAGCAGCTGGACAACTGGCTTGTCTTTGTTTATTTGTTTGCATAACTAGGTGAATGCCTTGAAAAGGAGAGTGCTCTTTCGGATGTAGCAAATATCATTTGTTAAAAAAACTCAGCCAGTCTTTTGGCTCTAAAGCAATAGGGAGTCACTGTGCTTCCCATGTAGATATTTTAGATTCACAAGTCACAGGCCTCTGTTAGAAAGGACCATTACACCCTGTATTCTGGCAGTTGTAGACAATCTGTAAGTGCTCCTGGCTTTGTTCCAATAAAGTTATATTTGCAGAATTGTAGCAGGTCAAATTTGGCCTGTGGGCTATTGTTTGTTAAGCTTTGTTCTATGGAGCTTGAAAAATGAATTGTCCTTAACAATACCAAAAAGATAGATGAGAACCATTGCTTTCCTACAGCATCGTCGACACGAATCACCCCCTTTAAGAAAAGTGACTTGCTTTAAAGAAGAAAGGAAATTTCCCAGTAAGCTAACATAAAATTACAACCTGATTTCTTCCCCAGTCATCTAAGGTATACATCTAGCTTGGAGAAAGACGGGGGTAGTAACTTCAATGCTCTGTTACTCCAGGTAGACTAGAGAAACAAATTCATAGACACGCACATGGATATAGGGAAAAGGTTTATATACAAGAGGAATAGGACATTGAGAAAGCATCCCAACCCAGTCCAGTTCAAAGTCATAAGTCCAGTATTAACCCATATGCCCGATATCAGTCTATAAAGTCTCCTTCTGACTCATGAAGTCACAGGCCAGTGGGTGCAGAGTCCCAGTGCTGGCAGGAGCCTCCCCTTGGCTCCTCGCTTCCAGGGTTCAGGGTCCATCAGTAGCATCCAGTGGTGGTAGAAGCAACTCAGTGCTGGCAGGGGTCTCCACATGGCCTCTCCAGTTTCAGAGGTCTGTTTCCATCAGGGCAAGGTTGTGTGTCTTCTCTTCCAGCTCCTTGGACGCTGCCATCATGTCTTGTCTGTAGTTTTTTGTCTTGGAGACTGACTCCCAACAACTGAGGAGATGGCCTCTCATCTTCATGAGGGAAATATCAAGAGATTTCCCAGAAGTCTCAGGAGAAAGCCCTGCCCACACAGAGGCCTCATTGGCTACTCAATGGCTATCTCCAGATTACAGGCTAGACTCCACCCCTGCATCTCAATCATGAAATTGACATCTCAAATACATGACCGCCACAAATTCCAATCTGCTGAAAGTGCCCACTTACCTACCGCGTATTTATTCTGACCGCGATGTTTCTGACCCCACCTGCGCGTGCACACACCTGGAATGACTAGATGAGGGATTTCAAGAAGATGACTGGAGTTGGCCTATTCAGTTCTGTAAGCTGGCTTCCGGGATCCACGTCAGCTATCTGTGAGTGGGTTTAAGTACTCTCTTTTTAAGAAATATCCACTAATTTTGAAAGTTTGTTAGATTTTATATATTTTTATAAAACATGTTTTATATTTTATAGTTTTGATGGTGATGTAAATCGAATTGTTTTCTTCATATCATTTCAGAATTATTTATTGCTAGGTACAGAAATACTCCTGATTTTTATAATGAACCTGTGTCCTACAAGATAATGATTGTAATTTTTAATGGATTCCTGAGACATTTTTATAAGGAAGAAGTAATAGCACATGGGTACTGTTATTTGCATGAATTATCCTAAGCATCTTTAGTTCATGGGAACTTTGTTTTCATGACTTCTATATTTTGGACAGATTCCTGTTGACTAGATTTCTTTTTTTAAGCTGTACTCTTGCTTTCTGTCTCTCCCTTCTGCCCCACTCCCTCTTTCTTCTCTTTTGTCCTACTGTTTTTGCAAGGCTTTCTGGAGGACATCTCATATAGTTTTTCATGTAAAAAAAAACCCTCTATTAGTTTGTGGTATGATCATATCTCTACTGACATCTTCTCCTCTCCTGTCTTAACAACCTAAAGGATATTCTGGATATATTGTTACATTGTTTGCTATCTTGATGGACAAACTAATGCACTTCTAGAGTAACTCATTGCCTCTCCGAACCCCCCCCAACAGTTTCATTGATATATAATTTGCATGTCATACAGTTAAATAGTTTAATCATTTAACTATCTTAAGGAGAATTGTATAATCAATGCCACATCAGTCTTGGTTAAATTCTGGTTAAATTACTTTTAAAATGAGTTGTGCGGGCTGAGCCCTGGTGGCGGGTGTAGTGGTTGAGTGCGGGACTGTGGCCCACAGGCTTGGTGGTTCAAATCCAGCAGCAGCTCTCCAGGAGCAAGGCTGGGCCTCCCACTCCCACCAGAGGGTAGTGATCCCCTCCCCCCCAAATAAAATGAGTTGTGCATTCGCAATCAGTTCTAGTGCTTCCTCTCTTTTCTGCCTTCATTGTGTATTCCTGAAATCCCCTTTCCCTCCCTATCACCGCTCTTAGTTTTTAATGTGTTTTTAATGTCATTGAAATCATCACCTTCTCCTTTCAGGGCACATGTGCATAGTGGTAGTT
This sequence comes from Nesogale talazaci, assembly GCA_004026705.1. Lineage (NCBI taxonomy): Eukaryota > Metazoa > Chordata > Mammalia > Afrosoricida > Tenrecidae > Nesogale > Nesogale talazaci. The sequence goes on from PVJH01000088.1 coordinate 258,015, forward strand.
CAACCTCTAGGCTTTGGAGTCAGGCACACATGGGTTGAACGTGCCGTTGTGTAGCTCTGCAGGACACGTACTTGGATGTGCCTTCAAACTCTTGCCCGCTAAGTAAGGGCAGTCAGGCTGTGAACTCCTCTAGACAGTGCTTTCCAAGAGGACGGGGCCTGACTCTCTTTTGCTTTATTAGCCTGTTCTTAGTGCAGTACCTGGTCTGTAGTAGATGCTCATTAAATATCTGTTGCTTGTACAAGGGGATGAAAACTTGGACCATAGAACTGTTATGAGGATGGAAAGCCATGAACACATTGCAACCACTGCACGTGTATTCTGTAACTTTTAAAAGGCCCTTGCCAAAACTACGTCACATTTCATTTCACGTTAAACATCTATCAAGTAAAACACCATGATCACCTCCCGTGAACTTGTGTCGGTCATATTTTCCCAGTCTGAGGTTTTTGACTGCAATGCGCATCATTGCTTTCGGTGATGGCCACGTTGGAGGTTTCATCTCTTCTGGTCGATTTCTTGCAGCTCTTCTGCATCTGCCGGTTGCCTCGCTGTCAGACAACCCCAGCCCTCCCTCCCTGCACACTGACTTTGGAGGATCCACCAATTAAATCCCATTGCTGTCAAATTGATCCAGATTCATATGGACTCCATTGAGGACAGGGTAAAACTGTCTTATAAGGTTGTCCAGACTGTAATCTCTACAGAAGCAGACAGCCACATCTTTCTTCGCTGGTGGGTTTGAACTGCTGACCTTGTAGTAAGCAGCTGAGCTCTTAGCAATCACACTCCAGGGACTCCCTGACAAAATTCTGGACCATACTGATCACACGGTGAAAGTCTCTCTCAAGTGTCTGCTCATAGCATGGGCATTCTATTTCCCAGCACTGGTTGGAAGCCATCAGGGGAGGTCGGGTCTGCAACCCGGGGGTGGGGGGATGGGTTTGCACCCTGTCTTTGATAGTGAATCTCAGATAGCTGCATCCTGAATAATAATGTTAATGGGCAGGTTCAAGCACCTTTTCTTTCCCAAAGGCACAGGAGCTAATGAAAACTATTTTGTAACTGGAAATGTGCGATTATAGCTACTGTGTAAGAGTGACATTGCCATATTTTTATACATCTGCAGCAATCTGAGCAGGTACATGGAATCCTCCTCATTATTAGTTCTGTACAGGGAGTTTCCTGAAATTGAAGGAGTCATGACTTGCTGTTTCCACCTCAGAAAAACCAGATGACTTGATGTGTGAGTCCTACTTCTTTTTTCCCATGTACTTATTTTTCTAAGCTTTATTTTGAAATAAAGACATCATGTTTCCATAGTCTTTTTTTCTATACAGCTGAGATGTTAATCAAGGTCTTGGATTATATCATAGCTGAAGTGTGTTGCCTGGCAACAGAAGGAAAGATGCAGTGTTTTCAGATTTTTAAAAAATGATTCAAGGCTTTATTATTCACTCAATTTATTAAAATGCTTTTATTATTTGTGGGAAATAGCAGTGGGCAGAGGGGGAAGGGGGCTCTCTGAGCTGTATCTTTTGCGTATTCGCCCTGTGCAGTGTTTGAAGCAGGAAATGGTCGTGGTCCATTTGAGCTCTGTCAATCTTTTGGCTCCGTCTCAGCTATGAAGACTTGCCAAGCCCATCGCATGTGTGTGGAAGAATATTCCCTTTTCTTCTCTGTGGTCACGTATAAAAAAATCCCAGTCAAAGCATCTCTTTCTCTGGAAAGCCTCCTTGGAGCATCCTATAGCCATGCGGGACGCAAAGGAGCATGTCTGGTGCCAGGCTCAGCCGCTTTTACTCAGGGTGTGTATGCGTTGGCCCCGCCTGGTCTTGATCACGGCCCCTGTGGGCCTGTTTCAGAATAGCCCCTCCCTGAGTTTGTGAGGAGATTTGCAGGTTGACTTTTGGTTTCTTGACCCTTTTGAAGGATGCTCACCCTGACCAGGTTTAGGAGCAAGGGACAGTGTAGACACCTCCGCTCTCTTCCCGTACTTATCACCTTGTTGGGGCCTTTGCTCTGACGAAGATGGCCTTGTTGGCAGGTACACTGAGTTGGCTCTACCTTAAGGCGAACCTCTCCATGGCGGAAGGAAGCTTCCCCTGGTCCAGTGCCCTCCTCCCCGGGTGTCCTCTGGCGCCGGCCCATTGTGGTGGAGCCACGGCGTCTGTCCGTCTTGCCTCTCGACTGGACCCAGCACGATGTCTTTTGCCAGAGACTGCCCTCTTCGAAGAAATCTCAGCAGCCTGGCTGCTCAGACACATTCTGGCTGTATTTCTTCCCCAACAGATTCATTCTGACTACATTTTTTTGGATACACATACATTTTTTTGATAAAAGAATTTTGAGAGAATTATTTTAGGTGACATGTTTATTATTGTTGTTATAACGATAACAGATACTCACTTTAGTGATTACCAGCCATTTAGATCTTATTTCTGGAAGGCTTTCTGACATCTAGATGTCTTTGGAAAGTCTGGGTTATAGGAAAGGGGAGAGAAAAAGTAAAAGCTGGAGAGAAAGAGAATGGAGAAAGAGAGAGCAGAAACATTATCACATCTTCCTGTTGCTCTTGGTTTGTTCTGAGATAGACCCATGAGAAGCACATTCACACACATTCAAACTGCAAGTCTAATTTTTTTTAAAGAAAGAAAGAAGAGCCATTCTTCAAACAATATCTGTGGTACACATGCGGTGTCAAGGGCCTATGCTGTCTTCTCTATGGAGGCAGTGATGACTTGATGGAGGACCAGCATGACTCTTTCACTGAGGCTCATTGCGCTTTCCCAGCAAGTCCTACCTAGATTCCCCCTTTGCTATTAGACCGGGAATTTGTTTTCCTTTTCTTTATGTGCTTGTCAGAGAATCGTGGTGAGGTTGAGACAGTTACTAATGATGTCAGCCAAATCATGCTTGAGTGAGTCCTGCGGGGATAAACTTAAAAAAACAAAACAAAACAGAAGCGATGTTCGACTCAGTCTTGACATAACCGGCCTGTAACATTTAGCAATGTAATTGGCCATAAGGAGCATACATCTTGGCATGTTCAATATTTTCATTTCTGTATTCCATGTTTGGTTTATTTTCAGGCTTTTGAACAGATACTTGGGGCTGGATGAAATATGCACCATAACGGAGTCAAACTTCACTAAACTTGGTCTGGGGTGGGTGCCTTGGGCGGATGACGTAATTCCCAGACACAGGCAGGAAAAGTACAATCAGTTGTTATTTGTCTGTGTTCCCTACTCTCTTAATTAGGCATTGAAAACATCATAAAAGAAGTAATGACTCATTCCTTTTTATAGGCAATCCCAGGAGTTCATATTTATTTTCCTGCTATTAGACTCAGTGCTGTTAAACTACCGAATCTGGATTGTTTCCCAAGGGTCTTAAGTTCCTGTGTGGAAAGGATTATTTGGGAAGCACAGACAGAATGTTCTTCCTCAGGTCTTCTCCTGGGTCGGCATCTTGTTGTCGTTCAGCTCCTCACTCAGTGTCCACTTTGACCACACTAGCGAAGGACAGCCCTTTGCTCTTGCCTCTTGTTTCTGTAAAGTTTTAAAGCTATGATCTTCACTTGAACATGTCTTCATGGAATTGTTTCCATTGACTTGCTTCTGGTTTTCTTCTGTTTGCTGGGACATGAGCTCGATGCACTAAGGACCCTTGTCTGTTCCTTGGCTGCACAGAGCTGGCCCTCCCAAAGAGTCGCCTGGTGTGCTTGGAAGAAGATGAGAACAAAAGTGAATTCCTTGGGGTTCCCATTATGCCTTTGTTTTCTGCTTTGACTGCTCCTATATGCTGTCCAGTCAGGTTGCTCCTAGCAGCCCCACAGGACAGAGCAGAACTGTGTTCTGCGGGTGGGACTCGGGGTGGGGTGGGGGGGGGGCTGCTTTACTGGGTTCAGACTGACTACCATTGTGTAGCAGCCAAATACACCACCAGATTTCCTTAAGGTGTGGCTTAGATGCTTAGATGAGCTGCAAAGCACGAGTGGCCTCTTACGCTCTGCTGGACTGTGCCTGACATCTTGCTGTTGTCCGATGCCCCCATCGGGTCGGTGCTGACCCATAGCCGTGCCAGGCCTGACAGGAGGAAGCGCTGTCTCGCCTGCCCCCTCCTCCCAGTTGTTTGAGTGCCCGAGCCCCTTGTTGCAGCCACGGTGTTGCTCCGTCTCCTCGAGGGCCTTCCTCTCTTTCACTCACTGCCCCTGCTCTTCCCCCGGCAGGTGCCCTCCTCCACGGTGCCCTTCTGACAGCTGCTTCTTTAAATGCCCTTTAAACAGCTTGGGGTCTTTCATGTAGACTAAAGGGCAGCATGTCAGCCAAATTGAGATGCAGTAGGTAACTGGAAGTACAAACACATAGTTCCTTGCACACTGTTCCACGTTTTTGTTTCTCTAGTCTGGGTTTTATATCGTCTGATGCTGGGATTTCATAGCTGCTCCCTCAATGAGCTATTTACGGTATACTGTGACAACCTGCCCATTAAACACGTGGGATTAATTGAAGGAGGGAGCGATAAATGGCTCCGTGAGCCTCGTCTTTCTGGTTCTCAGGTCTACTTTCTGATGCCAGTTCCCAGCTTCACTGGCAAGGTTCACTTCCTGCAAGACATCCCTGAGGAGAAGCCCCATGGACTTACTCCAATGCAGCCCTGGGTGCTGGAGCAGCTGTGTGGAGACCCCGGCCAGCACTGAGATGCTGACACACTACCTGATTCAGCTTTCCTCCTGCAGTCGGTGTCATTGTGTGTCTTGTGAGAGGGAGTGGACTCTGCATATTGGTGTCAGGCCGAAGGGCTAATGTTGGACTTTGCGCTTGGACAGTACTGGGTTGGGATGCTTTCTTATTGTACACCCACCCTTTATATAAAGCTCTCTCTTATGTACATTTGAATTTCTCCGTATTTGTTCTCTAGTCTACCCAGACTATCACACTCAGCAAGCAAGAAGCTAGTGAACTGGCAGAATTTTGAAGAGTGAGAGCATCTTCATGCTTTCTTGCTAACATACATTGTGCCTGCTATAGTCACTGGGTCAGTCCTTTCACTGAGGACCTCATTCCTTTGCACGGACCTCTCATTTTCCCAAGCGGAAGGTCCTTTCTCTGAGGGCTTGTCCCTCTTGATAACCTGTTCAAAGTGCTTGAGAATAAGTTCTGCCAAACTCCCTGCCAGGAACATCTGGACTCTGCTTCTTTGAAAACAAACTGGCTGGTTCTTCTGACGGCCCACAACATCTTCAGTGCTCTTGCCAACATCATAATTTAAATGCATCCATTCTTCATCAGTCTTCCTTATTCATTGTTCAGTTTTTGCATGTATATCTTGTGATTGAAAATAGTATGGCTTGGTTTGATACTATAATTTGGTAAAATGATGAATTTAATAACTTATTTTAATTGACCTGCCTTTGAAACACATGTTGGTATTTATTTTGGGCTATCCCACTGATTAGTAAATATATATGGATATATATACTTACTATAAATAAATATATATGTATATATTCTTCCCCTATACCTTATAATCTTTACATATGGAGAAGCTATGAAAATAAAGCCATGTCTCATGTATTCCTTCACTATTTCTGATTTCAAGGAGAAAGAGGTTGCAAACAATATCAATAGATTATTAGAAAATTAGATACCAAAAACTTACAAATGATCCCTTTGAGTAAGGCTTCATAGAGATGGGAATGATGAACAAGATCTCTGTTGATCTGTCCCAGCTAGGCTGCGTCAGCTTGAGTGAAGACTGCCTATTTCCCGCCAACTTGGCAAAGGGTCTCCTGCATCTGGGATGCTCAGATGGACTGAGTGGAAGTCAGGGAGGGCCAGGCACACACGCCTACATGTTTCCACTTCTGGAGCCATCGACTTTCCCACCTCTCCTAATTGACTCAGAGAGACACTTCACTGCTCACTGCTGAAGCCTGACAGTGGCCCATGGTGCTCTTCCTCCTCACAGGGACTGGGGTCTGAGCAGCATTTTTCCTGGCTATGAAACAGAGTCCTGTTTTGTAGGGTACATGATGGCCCCACACCTCAGGCAGAAAGAGACGGGGAAAGTTGGTGGATAGATTATAAAGGCTGGCCCATTTTCCAAATATTATTTTCAAAATTCAAGCTGCTCTCCTTGGAGATCACCTTCATGTCCAAGACTTCATGGTATAAAGTAGACCCGTCACCAATGCTTCTTACTCAGCTACGGCTGCTGTAAGATAGAGTAGGAACAGCCCATGGGGTATTCTCGGCTGTGACTTCTATGACGCAGCTTGCCCGGTCTTCCCTCCTTGGAGTGCCTGTTGGTTTGAACCTCTGACTCTCAGTGAAGCACATGGAATGTCCGTGTGCCCAGGGCTTCTTGCTGAATGGCATAGACACCTGAAAATGCTCTCCATGAAGAGCTAGCTGGATCACCTTATATCGGTTGACACTATTCATCAGAATTTACAGTAGGGGATGCCTGATGATATCAAATCCCTTTAAACTGTGGGTCACAACCTCACATGGGCTTATGTAACTAGATGTGGAATCATGAAAAAAAAAAAAGCAACAGTGAAAGGATTATAAACATGCCAAGACCCAAAATTAATTCGAGCATCAATCGTGTAATGAGTCTAGGTGTTTCTGGTAGCCCATTTTGCACATTTCTTGTGTGAAAAGAGGCGGAGGGTAGACAAAGTCTAAGAAACTCTGATTGCTGCTAGTGCTTGTGCTGATCCTCTTGCTCTCCCAAATTCTTTCCTCCCAAAACACTCCCAAGGAAACAAGCAGCTCTGCCTTTTGTCCATCAGTACCAGGTGTGCTGGTGTTTGGAGCGCTCTCTCGCCTCCACAAAGGAGAACCACATATGACAGTGAGGAGCTTTCCCCAGTGCCTTGCTACCCCTGGCTACCTCCGTCCTGAGAGGTTTCCTCTTTCTTCTCTCTACATTTTGCCCCCAAGGGGGTCAGTCCTTTTCATTGGTGTCTTGAAGGACAGGATCTTTCCCCCCTAATCTTTGTCACCTCAGCAGCTGTTAGCATGGTACCTTGCCTGTCAGGGTTGCTAACTGCTACCGAGTTGAATATGCCGTGGGTTTCCAGAGGAATGAAAAAATCTGTCTTTGAAGAAACACAACCAGAATGCTCCTTAGAAGCAAAGATAGCAAGACCTTTCAAATATTTTGGACATTGAAGTCATAATGCTTTTTAGAAGAATTAGGACCAGACTAATTGCAAGGAGTTGGAGATTAAAGATCTCGCCTATGTCCAACTCTTCCAACATGCTATTCTGCTCCATTTCTCCTACCCACAGCATTCCCTGGAGTGTATTCCCACCTGACTCTGAGGATATGATTTGCTGCTACTCCCACCAAAATCTGTACAGTGTTGAGGCAATGTGTCATGTGGTGGTGGTGGTGGTGGGGAGGTGCTGTTCTGTTCCAAATTAAAAGATCATCCTGAGGTGAGACAAATTCAGGGTCCGGAACCAGATGCCCCAAAGTCACAGCTTGTCTCTTGCTTCCACCAAAGTTCAGCCGGGAAATAGAGCTGGGGCTCTCGGTGAGGTGAGGGGTGTTAGAACTGTAGGGTGTTCCCAGTATATGTAGCTTATCTAAGGACAACGAAGGGTGACTGGTGTCTTAAATCACACCCTCTACCGAAGTAGAGTCAAAGATATCCCCAAGGAGACAAAAGGTGTGGTTTGGCTCACACCCTGTACTAAGATTCTATTTTAATCCCACTCTGATCTTTTTCGTTAGTATTGTAGAGAATGCCCTCCAAAATGTGACTATAGCTATAGGTGCTTGGAATCCAGAATTATAGCACATCACATAGGGATCGTGGCTAGAAGGGTCACATTAATTGATTATAGTTCAGACGTGTGACCCATGAACAAAGAAATAAAATAGTTCTCAAAGGGACTCTGGTGCTACTGTAGGTTAGGCACTGGGCTGCTCACAGCAAAGTCAATGGTTCAAAACCACTGGTAATTATAAAGAAACAGATGGAGACTGTTTGTTCCCTAAAATATTAAGTCTCAGAAATATCATATAGGGTGGCTATGAGTTGGCACTGTCACCCAGAAGGATTGCTGACTACTATTGTGTTACATAAGGTTTCCATTGGGTGGCTTTGGGAAGTAGATCACTAGGCCCTTTGTCTTAGTTCATCTTAAGTCTGAAATCTCTACTGCTACTGATTCAGCACCAGGGCAACATGGAAGCTGCCACTGGGAGATGGGCAGTGGCTGACTGTACAAGAAATGCCTTGGTTAGAAATTCAATCTGGGTGTCCTCAATTAAGGATGAGGAATTTTTATTCTGTTACCTAGATGTGTTCATCCCAGTACACTACAGAAACAAATTCATAGATACCCACGGGTATAGGAAAGAGCTTTATATAAAGAGTAATTGCACTTTAAGAAAACATCCCAGCCGAGTCCAGATCAGCCTAATATTAGCCTATGTGTCCAATACTAGTCCATAAATTCCTCCTTAGACTCATGAAGCATATGTAATGATGATGCTTATAGGAAGATCACAGACCAATGGGTGGGAAGTCTTGTGGATCCAGTGGCAGTAGAAGCATCTCAGTACTGACAGGGGTCTCCACTTTGCTCCTCCAGCTCCCAGGACTCTGGCTTCATCAGACGCAGAGTCAGGAATGTCTCACAGGGCGTGTATCTGTGTCCCACCTCCAGCAAGCTATCTGTCTCCTTAGTGCCTCCCAATGAGGTCATCAAGCTGCAACCTGATCGACAGGCTAAGCTCCACCCCTTCACTCTTGAGCCTCAAACTGACAACAGACTATGGAGCTACCACAGTAGATATATAATTAAATTTATATGCAGTATCCATAACATGTGAATATGTAGAAATAGAAAGCACATTAGTGGTTGCCTGGCAGTCCAGAAGAGACTGGTTGTGAGGTTTCTTTGGGGGGTTATAAAAGCACTGTGGAATTGTTCTTGCTTTCATTCATTCCCATCAGCTTAGTGCAGATTCATAGTGACCCTGTGTACAAGACAGCACTGCCCGGCATCATCCTTGCAGTTGTTACTTTGATTGATCTCATTGTTGCAGCAGTCCATTTTGTTGGGCGTCTTCCTCTTGTTCTCTTATCCCGAACTTCAGGAACGTGGAGATTTCACTGTGGAACCACATGAGTTGGGCATGAGTGTCTCTCCGCTGAACTGAAGGTGTCCCTGTGGAAATTATTTAGCCATTCATATCTAGTCACTAACCCTAATTCCTTCTTGACTATTATTTTTTTCCCAGATTAAAAAAAAAAATTAAGCCTCTCATTTGGGTATTCATTCTCTTTCTTATTTTATGCTTATTCCCATCTTGGGTCATCTTTTCTGTCCTTAGCCTCTTTTCCCGCCAAATCCCTTTATTTCATTTCTACCACTTTTTCTTCAGTTAACTTTTCCTCCTCTTTGGGGTTAATTTCCTTTCAAACATCCCTGTTCTCCAGAGCCAGGTGAAACATTTCCTGAAGACATTCACAATTGCACTAACCCCCACCCCATGACTATGTATTCCTTTCCCTTCACCTGAGCAATTGTGCATGCCTCTCTTGTCTGGACTGTGTGCTGACTTTAGGGAAGATCCCTTTTTTTTAATTGTTTGCTAAATAATAAATACAGCATTAGGGAATGTTGAACAGTTATATCATCTCTGCTGACAGAAATGCTTAATAAATGTTTGCATGTACATGTAAGGCAGAGTATAAATCAGTTTATCTCAGGGTTGTGAAAAACCATTTACTAAAGTAGAGAAACGAATCAAAACAGGTGTAAGGTTTGGGGGTCATTAATTTCCATGAAACTTCCATGAAGACCTACCAGCAAGGTAAAAATATCTTCAGTGATTTCTAAGAAAGATAGCTATCTTCAGTGGTGTGCAGTGGGGTAGGCATTAGTGCCCTCGATAGACTTCTGCCCAAACTATGATGGAAGCAAATGAAAGAGGACAGAAGTATAAAACTAAACATGAATTTATTACTCAAAATCCTCAAGTTTGTTTAAATGACAATACAGAGATATCACTTCCTTTGAAATAATTATAAGAGAAGGCAGAACATTTAAAAAGGCAAAACAAAGCAGATTCTTTCCAGCATTTTTATTATTGTGGAGATAATCAGAGAGCTAATTAAGTAACCTTAATTAGATGTACTTTGAAATAATAGTATAATACTATAGGAGGCTTACATTGGTGTTGATTTTCAACATAAAGGAGACAAGGTAAATTGGGGAGCAGATAAAAAGCTAATAAATGTGGGAGGAAGAGTGAACAAGACTAGATATTCCTCTCAATGCAGGTGTCATCTTCATCCCCAAGAGCCTGCTGGAAGAATGGGGATTATGCACCTCATATCAAGCATAGGCATTAATGTCAAGGACCCAGTCTCTAGAAACCTGGGAAGTCAAGCAGACAAGATATCAGAGCTAAGTTCAGGGAACAAATATTGTTGCTGTCACCATCTTGAGAAAAAACCCGTTGGCAGTGGGGGCGGAGAGGGGGCTGGGAAATACAAGAATCTCCCTGGAGGAGCAGTGTTTGGTGCTGAGAAAAGAGTCCATAGGAAAGGGGAGAGCTTCCTCACCAAGGGGACAGAGACAGGACATCAGAGTGGAAGAGCGACAGAAAACAGGGAGAAGTCCAATTGGAAGCATGGCTGAAAATAAATATCTAACTCAAGATGGAATTTGAATAATACAAAGGATTATACTTGTGGCAGTCATGTGCTTATGTTAATTTCGTGATTGAGATATAGGGGTGGAGTCTAGCCTATTCATCTGGAGATAGCCATTGAGTAGCCAATGAGGCCTCTGTGTGGGCATGGCTTTCTCCTGAGACTTCTGGGAAATCTCGCGATATTTCCCTCATGGAGATAAGAAACTATCTCCCCAGTTGTTGGGAGTTAGTCTCAGAGATGATGAATCACGGGCAAGACAAGATGGCAGTGTCTAAGTTGCTGGAAAAGCCACATGACTTTGCCCTGATGGAGCCAGACCTCTGAAGCTGAGAGGCCACATGGAGACCCTTGCCAGCGATGAGTTGCTTCTGCCACCATTGGATGCTGTTGATGAACCCTGAGCCCTGGAAGTGAGGAGCCATGGAGAGACCCCTGCCAGTGCCAGGATTCTGCAGCCACTGACCTGTGACTTTGTGAGTCAGAAGGAGACATTATAGACTGGTATTGGGCATTTGGGCTAATATCAGACTTATGACTTTGAACTGGACTGGGTTGGAATGCTTTCTCAGTGTTCCATTCCTTTTGTAGATAAACCCTTTCCTTATATCCATATGTGTGTCTATGAAATTTGTTCCTCTAGTCTACCCGGACTAATACAGTAGTGATAGTCACAGAATAAGAATAGCTGCAGTTCAGCGTTGCTAGAGAACAGGAACTAGCACAAGTTGCTTGCATGCTCTCTGTGTTGTCATAACTAATAAAAGGAGAGCAGGAGGGGTCCCTGGGCCATGCAGATGGCTCATCTACCCAGCACCTGGCTGAGAAGGAGGCGGTCTACACCAACCCTGGGGGTCCTGTGAAGAAAGGCCCACCTACTAAAAGTCGAGTGTGAAAACCCTTATGCACACAAGTTTTCTCTGGCTTGCAAGGAGTCACCACGATTTGGTTTGCTATTGTGGTAGATATGTCATCTTTTGTCAATTTCAGGATGAGGAGTGTAGGAGTGGAGTCTAGCCTGTCAATCAGATCATAGCCAATGAGGTTTCTGTTCGGGCATGGCCTTCTGAGAATTCTGGGGAATCTGGTACTTCCTTTTTCGAGGCAGGAGCCACTATCCCTCTCTGTTCATTTCCTTGGGGACGTTCTCCTGACAATGCTCGCTGCCTGAGAGGCTCGACTGACCAGGCTGGCTTCCTGCAAGACATCCGCATGAACCTAACCTGATGCAGCCAGAATCTTGGACCCAGAGCCGCCATGTGGAGGTCCTTGCCAGCCCTGAGATGCTTGCAACACCACTGGATCCAAAGACTCCTTACCCCCTGGCTCGTGATTGTTCTGCATTTGGAACCATTGCATGTGTTTCCTGAGTGTGAAGAGGACTATATAGATTGGTCTCTGACATATGGGCTACTACTGGACTTATGACCAGCCTGGGCTGAGGCATTTTCTCCATGTTCAATTCCTCTTGTGTATAAACCCCTCCCTTATATACATATGAGCGTCTCCATGAATTTGCCTCTTTAGTCTATCCAGACTAACACAGATAGTAACTGCCTCTTTCCTATCATTAGGCAGCTTGCTCCTGCTTGAGTGGGCAGGTGGCAACCATGGTTCTTGGACTGTTAGGGCTTTGTCAGGTGGATTTGAGTGGAGAGAGAGCTGAGGCAGCTGGGGGACCAGGGGAGGCCGCGAGAGGTGATCAATGCCTGACCTCGAAATTCCATGTCTGACTTTGGTCTTTCATTGGAGTTGGAAGTAAGACAAAGATGATCATGAGGGGAGGTGAGAGGAAGAGTTACTTCTAGAGCAGAGAGAGAGAGCAACTGAGGAAGGCTGGAGGTGTGAGACCTCACACTCTTTGACCTTGGATAAGAAAAGTGTTTTTGGTTGGCTCACCCCACCCACATTTTGCACATTCCACTTCAGGATCTGAAAATAGCCTGCACGGGGTCAGGATGAGTCGTGGTGACTCAGAGAGGACCAGATAAGAGAAGGGTGCTGTTTTCCTGTCTCTTGCCGGGGTTCTCTCTGTGACTCCATCAGCATGGTGACCCCCTGCTTTTGCACAGTGCCAGGTCTCTTCTGTGTCCATTAGTTGGGTTCCCACTCTCCAGCCTGAAGACTGCTGGGGGAAGCCAGAGGTCATGAGATGGCTTTTCAGGGAAGACACAAGATAGCTACAAGAATGTTGATTCAGTCCTATTCTTTGTTTTGTCTAACTTTGCTATGAACATATTTATATGGTTTATCACAATGTATTGGCTGGATGATGACCTGCAAAGGCTATTTGATTTGAGGGAAAGGGGCATTTCTTAGGGGTGCTTGTTTCCCTGTTTCTGTTAGGGCTGCGTGTCCCTCGGTAGGGGCTCAGAACCCGAGGCCTGTGTGAAGAAGGTTGCTGTAACACCTCCTGGTCTGGGGAGCTTCACGCACACTCGCCAAAACAAGCTGTCCTATTTAGATTCCTGGCATGAGTTAGGGAGCACACATAATCTGCAATTAGTTCTCAGGCTTATTCTTGTTACAGTTATAATTACAATTCAAATTATAGCCAGGACCAATAAAACTCATTTGGCTGGGATGACTGCATACAGGAGGCAGAAAGCAGGTGCTTGCAGGTGTCTCTGCCCTGACGTCGCTTGCACGCACCATGCTGGAGACCCAGCAGTTATTATAAGGAAGGGAGCTCAGTACTCAGTAGGAAAACTGTCCTGGTGAAGACAGAGATATGTAACACTATTAACTACTGTCTGTCAAGCCCTTTGGGGAGTGGTTTGCACAAATGTGTCTTCAATCCTACCTCAAAACTGTTGAAGGAGGTACTTTATCATTCTTTAAAAAATATTTTCATAATTACTGTACTTAAGATAGTTTTACTAGTACTTTATCTGCATGTCACTCTGATCAGTGGTTCAATCACATCAAGAAGGGTTGTGCGGTGATCACCATGTGTCATTCTGTTTGGGTGGGGTTAAAAAGCCTGGCTCAGATCACTGTTGCCAGTAGGCAGGTGAGCCATGATTCACAATGCAGGGCTCAGCAGCAACCGTGTGCGAGCTTTGAGCTATCACGCCGGCTCCTCCTGACCATGGAGTTACCCCAAAGAGCAATCTGACATGACAGCATGCACAGCAGGGCTACCTCCTCTGTAAAGGAGATGCTGGAGGGGAGAGTATTGGTTGGGTGCACATGATGGCGGCCACGTTGTGATGGGTGGTTGTTGGCCTGCAGTTTGTTGTCAAGCCTTTTATTTTTTTTAATTAATCATTTTATTGGGTTCTTACAAATTGTATAACAATCCATCATTCAATAGTATTAAGCACACTTGTACACATGTAGCTGTCAACATTTTCCAAACAATTTCTTTCTACTTGAGCACTTGGTATCTGCTCTTCTTTCCCCTGCCTCCCTCCCAACTCTCCACCCTCCCACCCTTGTGAATCCTTGATCAATGATATATTATTGTTATTTAAGTCTTTAAAAAATCATTTTATTGGGGGCTCATGCAACCCTTATCACAATCCATTCATCCATCCATTATATGTCTAACACACCACTCTCAAAACATTTGCTTTCTACTTAAGCCCTTGGTATCAGATCCTCAATTTTTCTCCCTTCCTGTTCCCTTCTCCCTCATTAAACCTTGCTAATTTATAAATTATTGTTATTCTGTTATATTTCATACTGTTGATGTCTCCCTTCACCCACTTCCCTGCTGTCTGTACCCCAGGGAGGAGGTTATATGTAGATCCTTTTTGCCCCCCCTTCCCCCTACTCTTTCAGTATTGCCACTATGATGATCCTGAAGGTATCATCTTTCCTGGATTCCCCATGTTTCCTGTTCCTATCTATACCAGTGTAATAAGTAAATAAATAGATAGGTAGATAGATAGATAGATAAATAGGAACAGAGACTTTTGTTCAAAATAGGATTTATTTTTACGATTTGTTCCTGGCACCAGCTGTGTTGCCCACATTTCCTTTTGTTGAACATTATGCAAATAATATAATACTGATAGTATGAAAAAAACTTTGGAATATTTTTGTGAGTTTTTCCTTCATGAGAGCGGTAGGTTAATTGGCGTGATCAAAGTGTGGAGTGAGTTCATATCATCAGGGGAATTGTTCCTAATAGGTCCATTGCCATTGAGTCCAGTCCATTTCCTAGTGACTATCTGTAAAGTTTCCAGCACTAAATCTTTATAGGAGCAGATAGTCTCATCTCTCTCTTAGAGGGTGACTGGGTTTGAATTGATAATCATTGTGTCAGCACCCTAACACATATGCAAGAGCAACAAACTTCAACACTATTTTTGAAATGTAAAAATTCTAGCCATTTTCAGAGAGGATTGACCGTTTTCTAGATGTTGTCCTGTCTGCACTTTGGTTGTTTGACTTTCAATGCGCATCTCCTGTAGATTATGTCACCACTTTATGCCTTACTTTTTATTTTATACATTTCCTGCAGAATGAAGCATCATACTTCTTGGTACTTGACCAAGAACTAATTTGAACCTCATAATTACGGATTTCCTTGGCAGCTAAAAGTAACTGCAAAGAAGTAGAAAAGAGAGACAGATTTCTTCTCTTAACTTCCCTGAAATTGAAAATGTTGATGAGAGAGGAGTCTGCTCTTAGGGATTCTTTGAGTAGACATTCACTGTCATCTTTTTCAGCCAGATGTCTAGGTCACTAAATGTCTGCACAGTCAATTTCTTTGGGACAGAAAAAGTGATCACAAAGTGGCCTCACCATCAAGGCTCCTTTCATACTTTGCTGTTTGTTTAAAGGTGAGCAGGAGAGAGAAACCTCTGGAAGATGGAATGGAAAAGAGAAAAGGTTTAAAATTTGTTTATCAAGCTAGGCTAGTAGTTCCTTGTATCTACCAACAAGTATTCTGTATAGGTTTTATCTGAAAGGTCCCATTTCCTCCTCCAAATAGCTTCGTTGGCACATATGTGTTGCTGCGAGGTAGCCAAGTGCATTTCAGTGGGAATCATCTAGTGTTTTGGGGTCTGGAGCTTGGTACCACAGCACACACGCACACGGCAACATATTCCGCATTGCAGGAATAAATAAATCCATTCTTTTAGGATGAAGATAAACAGGACAGTGGGGTTGGAGGTTTTACTTGGCTGAAAAGGTTCATTGGCACTCATGGAGTTTGAGTCAGCAGACAAGAATAAGGTGGTGCTAGGTTTGGGACTTCAGGGGGAGCTTGGTTTGTCCTCATTCAGCAATTGTCTTGTTTGGAAAATAGTGGAATTTTTTGGCATTTAATTCACATATCACACAATTCTATTGCTCGGTCATATTAAGAAGAGTTATGCAATCACCATGGCAGTCAATATCAGAACATTTTCTGCTTTTTTAGTCTTGGGGTTATTAGCTTCCTATCCTCCCCCACCTCCCCAAGCTCCCTGTCATGCCCCTAGGTAATTACTAATCTAGTTGCCATCTCTGGTATGTACACACAGTAGTATACTCTGCATCCCTTAAAATCAGCAACGAAACACCTCAAGACTTGGATGCACCTGGAAACAACCACTTTGTCTTGAGCTTTCTGTGATCAGCCCTAGAAATAGGCTGGATAATTTGTTAGGGAGTTCCTTAGAGAGACTTCTGCAATTCTGTGCTAAATGCCCTTCTTAACTTGCCAACTCTTTGACCATTTGACATTTGATACCTTTGTGCCATGGTAACTTTTTAATTGAGTTGCCTGATATCTTTACTAAGATTTGGCTATGGTGAACATCTCTATATAACTTAAGTTCAATGACTTTTGGTAAGTTCAGAGTTGTGTCAACATGAATGCAATCTGATTTCAAAACATTTGCATGTGTCTCAAAATAAAAAAGTCCATGCTCCCTCAGTATCCACTCCCCTCCTTCTTCCACTCCTAACAGGTAATGGTCTGCTTTCTGTTTCTATGGGTCTCGATTTCATGAACATTTAATGCACAAGGACCCCTGCAACATGTGGTCCTGGGCTCAACATCCTTCTCTTAGCATAATGTCCTCAAGAGTAATCTGAGTTGCACCATGTATTAGTATTTCATCCTTTCTTTTACCACTGAATATTATTGCATTGCATCATCACATTTCATTTAGCAACTCATAAATTGGTAGACATTTGGATTGTGCCTGTTTTTGACTGTTATGAATATTGCTACTGTAGACCTTGTTGTACAAGGTTTGTGTTAGATTTTTGGTTCTCCTGGGAGTGGGATTTCTGGGTCATATGGTAACTCTATGTTTAAACCTATCAGGAACAGGGGCTGTATGATTTTACAGCCCCTCCAATAATGTATGAAGATTTCCATTTTTCCACTTCATTGCCAACACTAGTTATTGTCGTCTTTTTTCTCACAGCCATCATCATGGGCATGTAACAATATCTCATTATGGCTTTAATTTGCATTTCCTTAAGGATGCTCTGAGTTGGAATTGACTTGATGACAGTAGGTTTGGATTTCAGTTGGTTCAATGTTTCATGTCTTAGTATATATTGTTTGGGGAAATGTCTATTCAAACCTTTCCCCCTCTACAAATCGATTCTTATATTTTAGTTTAAGTGTTCTTTATATGAGGCAGCTTCAGAATATTCAGGTAAAAATTCCAGTATCCTGTAGTTCCATTTTTCCGTGAGTGTTTTGAAGACCCTTTTTATATTTTACATTCAAGTTGGTTAGCAGATTTTTGCTTTGTAAAACATTTCCCATGCTATATGCTATTTTTTTCATTCTCACAATTATATGGTTTGGGGTACAAAACACATTGATTTTTCAGAAATCCAATTTATTTTTACTTTGTCTTCTTTATGCTTTTGGTATCATCTCTAAGAAATCATTGTCTCATCCAAAGTCATGAAAATTTTCCCGATGTTTTCTTTTAAGAGGTGTACAGATTAAGCATTTGCACTTTGTTGCTTAGTATTTCTAGTTAGTAGATGATGTGAGGTGATGGTTCGACTTCATTCTTTCACATTGGCTGGATATCCAGTTATGCTGGTACCATGATTCGAAACACTACTTCTTTCCTCACTGCATTCTTTCTTTTTATTTGAACTTTTTTTAGAGTATTGAGTGAAAGTTTACAGGGCAATTTGACTATTTGTTCATCAACCCATGCCTGTTTTGTCTGCTTCATTGAGTGCAGGACCCTTGTGAAACAACACATTTCCTCTTTCCTCCTGGAGCATACTGCTACCGTCTGCCCTTCTTTATTGTCCATTCCTGTCTTCTGAACTGTGTCCTTAGAGAGAGGTTGCTCTTTTGATCTCATAGAATGGACTCAGGAGTGTGTACCTCTTGCATGTTATTGTTTACCTTAATAGACCTGGCTGGAAGTGGGGTCAGGCAGGTGAGTTCATTTGGGGGCTTGAAGGGTGATTAAGAGCAGTAGTGTCTGGGGTGTCATTAGTCTGTATTAGACCAGTGAGTCTGGCCTTTTTGCTTTTCATTATGTTGAGTTTTGTTCCACAATTTTCTTTCACTCTATTCAAGATCTCCTGTTGTGATCCTTTTCAAGGAGGTCAGTACATGGCTGGGACCCAGGTAGTGCTACTGCTCTCAGGGCGAGGGAAGATGACTTTCATGTGGTTCATTACTTCTTTGGATGGGTTTTTTACTTACATTTATAGTTTTCTTCATTCTTCCTTGCTTCCATTGGATAGAGACCAATAGTTGCATCCATTCTATTTCCTTAAGTGTTAAGATCAGGAAGTATAAGTGATCTCACAGTGTCCTTTTTAAGACTCATTTTGGCTTTTGGGAGTTACTTGCACTTCCTTATGAATTTAAAGATCAGCTTAACCACATCTGCATAAAAGCTAGCTGGAATTTTCATATTGAATCTGCAGATCATTTGGGGGGATTTTTGTCCTCTTAATAACACTGCATCTTTCATTCCATGAACATGGGATGTCTTTCCATTTATTTAAGTCTTTTCTAATTTGACAATTTTTTATAGTTTTATGTGTATAGGTTTTCCACATCTTTTGTTGAATTTATTTTGATACCTTTGCAGATGAGATTGTTTTTCAAATTTCATTTAGTGATAGTGTTGGGAATATCATTGATTATTTGTTTGGA
This sequence comes from Nesogale talazaci, assembly GCA_004026705.1. Taxonomy (NCBI): domain Eukaryota; kingdom Metazoa; phylum Chordata; class Mammalia; order Afrosoricida; family Tenrecidae; genus Nesogale; species Nesogale talazaci. The sequence goes on from PVJH01000088.1 coordinate 276,800, forward strand.
GGGTAAGCATAGTCTTGCTTATTAGTTTTAGTATCTTATTTGTATGTCCTTTAGGGTTTAATCTGCACAGTATATGGTCACGTGAGAATATTGATGGTTTTACTTCTTCCCTTCCAACCTGCATGTCATTTATTTATTTAGTCCTTAACTTATTTGCCTTAATTAACAGAGAGAGTAAATATTTGCTAGAAATTGTGAGAGGACATATGTCTGTTTTACTTCTGATATTGGGTGGAAAGCTTTGAGGCTTTATCAAATGGTCTGAGGAGAGGGGGGCTTTTCTTAATCCTCATTAATCAGGTTGAGGATGTTCCCTCTATTGTTAGTTTGTTGGTGCTTTTTATCATAAAAGGGTATTGGATTTAGTTAAAGGCATTTTGTACAGTTACTGAAATGATCAAATTAATCTGTCCTTTAGAAGATTAGTATAATGATTAATTACAGCAATTGATTTTCATATGCGACATCAGATTTGCATTTTTGGATAAATTCCACTTGTTATCTTGTCCTTTCTAAATTCAAGTTAAATTTTGTGCTGAGGCTACTGTGTTCAGAGGCACGTTAAAAACTATTTTCCATGGAAAGTCTCCATTAGTTTTTAACATATGCTAGTGAAATATAGATTATGGAGAGATTAGATGAAGATGCGGGATCTTAATTCGCATTCGGGCAGTCCATAGCCTTACCATTGGGCAATCATTAGAGGAACCTTGCTTCATCTGGTGTCATATGTTGCAAGCAAATTACCAGAAAACCAAATACCCTGAGTGAAGAAAGGGATAGACTATGTTGTTGCCTAGAAACGACTCTTGTGCATGTTTTTTCTTAGGATCTTCATGAGCTTTGGAAATAATTAAATGGTGACATTTAGAGTTCACCAACAAATAAACAAGCACAAAACCCACAACATCTTAGAAAAATGGTAGTGTCCGGGTCAGGGACAAAACGAGAGCGAAGAGGGGAGAAGGAAGCCTACCGAGAGTGATGGGAGAATAATTCGCTTAGATCTGAACATCTGAATTTTCAGAGGACAGATGAACTGACATTTTCAAAAAATGAAAGTTAAATATATACTTGGACTTGTTACTCCTCGATTCTGTGTTAATGCCTTCAGGGTTCTTCTCATGTTATTCCAGACTGACAATATATTTATAACGTGGAAGAACAGTTCATCTTACCCATCCCTACCACCTAAACTCTGAGGCTGGTGCAAGGCCGGGCAATGTCTTGTTCTGATGGACATGGGGATGCTATAAGTCAGAGCCAACTAGATTGCCAACCTGACAGCAACAACAACAACAACAACAAACTACATGAATGGAGAGCTATAGGAGCATATTGTTTTTTTAACATAACACACCATCTTTCTATGAAAATTCAGTATAAGTCCACATAAAGTGTTTTCTTTCATAATTATGAGGCTTCAGATATGATGCCTGTTACATGACATCCTCTTCTCAAAACGTTGTTATGCCATAGTACAGATTCTGCCCAGGAATCAAGATTGGCCCAGCAGTGTTTGAAGAAGGTGACTATCTGATGCGTGGTGATTTGAAACTTCCAGGTCACCGTGAGTTATCAGATCTTCTTTTATCTATGTCATTAACTATTCCTGATGTGGTTTGCTTTTCTGGGGTTCCCTGACATTGGCCTGCCATGAAAATATCTACTTCTGAGGAGCCTGTTTTCTTAGTGCTGCCATAACAATACAAGTGACAATATACCAAAAGGGGGTTGGCTGTAACTGCAAAGAACAGAAAACTATTTTTTCACAGTCTGGAGGCTAGAACTTCAAATCAGATAGTTGTTGATGTCAGTTTTTTCTGAGAATCTTTGTCCTAGATTTTTGTGTCTGCTGGCAGTGGTTATGCATTGGGCTGCTAACAATCAGGGCAGCATTTCAAAACTACGAACCATGTCTTGGGAGAAAGATGAGGCTTCCTACACCTCTAAAGCGTGAGAGTTTCAGAAACTCACATGGCGCAGTTCTCCTTTGCCCTGGAGAGTCCGCATTGGCTGGATGGCTGTGAGTTTGGCTTTGGAGAACTCCTTGGCATTCTTTGGCTCATCAACCACACAGGGTGCCCTGTGTGTCTGGTCTGCTCTTTCTGTAACACACCACTCAAACAGTACATGAGGAAGGTCAGAAAAGAATTGACTCATTTGATTTATGGCATTGGTGCAGATTATCAAACATACCCTTGACTTCCAGAGAAACAAATAAATCTTTCTTTATTTATTTATCTTGCTCCTTAGACGCTAGGATCATGAGACTTCATCTTTCGTCCTTTCTGCCTGTTATCAGGAGGGCCTAGTTTTTGGTAAAGGATATCATGCCTGATGAAGCAGAGAGTCAATTGGAAAGCGGAAGAGCCTCAATGAGAGGGTTTGACAGAGTGACTGCAAAAAAGGGTTCACATATAACCAGGCAGCATTTGCTTCTGTTGAACATGAGGTTGCCAACTTGACAGCATCTTACAATATGAACTCAAAAGGGATTAGGTTTAGGATCCACCCTGTTTTTCCATATTTTTTTGGACCATAAGATGCACCTGACCATAAGACAAACCCAGGTTTTAGAGCAGGAAAAAAAGAAAAAATATTCTGAACCAAATAGTACCAATATACTAAAATACGATAATATTTAACAGCATAAACTCAACAGTGGTTAAGAACCATCAAACCTTTCATTAACAAATGGGGGGAGGAGGGGTGGAGTATGCGCTGTGTGGATCATGTAACCTGATTGACATTGAGGCTCCAGGAGGCGGGACTTCCCCAAACACACAGCAATCCACAGCATGCAAACAGCTTCGGACACATGGGATCATAAGCAAATGTTGTGGGGACATTTGGACCATAAGACACCTCTCATTTTCTCCCACTTTGGGGGCGGGGCGGAGTATGTTTAATGGCCCGAAAAGTATGGTAATTAAAATCTCACTATCATAACAAAAGGAACCCCCCATTTTTAACAGGGTCCTCTCTACAGGTACAGGGAGTCAGCTATGCACTGGGCTATATTCGTCTCAGACTTGGCAGTTCAGACCCACCAGCAGCTCCTCAGGAGGGCACGGAGGCCGTGTGCTCTCCTCAAGACTGGCAGTCGTGGAAACCCTGCTAACGCTTTCGTTAGGACTCTGCATCTACTCAATGGCAGTGAGTTTTGTATGTGGTAACTCCGTCTGTAACTGGAAGATTGACATTCACTCATTGATATCTGCTGAGAAAAAGTAATGAGTAGGAGATTACAGACATGGGAGAGGAAATTTTTTTTTTTAAATCTCAGAGAGACTGGGAAAGAAAATTGGAAGATGTAATTTTCTCATGTCATCTTGCTTGATATTGCTGAACAGGAGTCTGCGGCCACCTAACAGTAATTGGAGGGGTGCCCTGACTTTCTCATTTAGAGTTTTTAGGCTTTTAAGGCCAAAGCAGCCCCCAGGCGGAAATGGACCCCTGAAAGCCCTCTTCTCTAAATCTGAAGTGCCGTGGGATTTTCCGACTGTGTCTTGTTTTGAGGGGAGCAGGTAAAACTTACTTCCTTTGAGCATTGATAGCAATGTGAAATGGAATAGACTAGACCATTGAAATATGCACATATTAGAAATCAGTGAGGGTATGAGGGATTGTAGAAGGAATATGACAGGGATCTAAAAAGTTCATGAAAACAATCATTATCATTCTAATCCTTTTTCCCATGAATATGTTAAGGACCCCATTGTGCCCCCTCTTATAAAACACTAAAAGCAAGCCCACTACCCTCAAATCAATTCTGACCCACAGATACTCCCAGGGTTTCCAAGACTGTATTTGTATGGGAGCAGACAGCCTTGGTTTGTCCCTGTGGAGTGCTTCATGGCAACGTTCTTGTTTGCAGTCCAAAGACTAACCCCCCAGCAGTCTCAGAGCTCCTTTTCATAGAATCAACCCCTGTCAAATTCCCTTTTGAATATCACAAGGGAAGGGGATGCATTGACTCAAATAACACGTGGACAATATAGGGATACTGAAATCATGACCCCTGTTTGGTGGTACTTGCAGCTGTTTGGCAAGGTCCAGGCCATGTTGAGAGGCACAATGGAGATGGAGCATTCCAGTCTCGCTGAGAGGAAGGACAGCTACCTACCTGGTGCGCACATGTTTCACCTGCTCTGCAGTCAAAAGTTGCAGCGTTTTTATCTTCTTCCCCTTCCAGAGTTTTGCAGAAAGTGACAGGGGATATAAGAGATATTACTCAGATGGCTGTTTCTAGATGTCTCAATTTCAGGAAGTCAGGATATGTCATTGTGATAAATACTTTTGCTCTCTAGATATTTCACAGAAATGTTGCCCTGGAGGGAGAATGTCCTGGCGGTTGGCAGGATGATGGAGATAGAAGGGATGGGTTCTGGATATAGCTCTCCTGGAAAAGACTTGCTCGCTTGGTATTTAGCCATGGTGGCTTCTGTTGTGTGGACAATGCTGGCCTACTCCTGGGCCAAGAGGTGGCTTTGTTGGGTTTGTCCTTGGGGAAACGTGGCAGTGAATGGCATAGACCTTTTGGTGCTTATCTGCCTCCATTTGGTTACCTTTTCTGTCTCTTGAGTTACTGCTCAAAACCCTGCTATCCCAGAGCCCCCAAGGTGGCAACCCCCTTACTCCTCCCACTGACCCACCCTCTGGGGGCTCTTGAGCAGATTCTGACTTATGATGATGAGTGTTTATAGCTGCCAGATGTATTACATCTAGGTGAGTTGTTTCTATTTTAATAAGTGACTTCAGTCAAGGCGGAGACTCAACACAAAGTGAGACTCTCAGGCAGAAGGGGCAGTCTGAAGGATGGTCACCAGAGTGAGCATTGTAAGCAGTGATGAAGACAGCAGGAAGAGCCAGCATCTACCAATACCTCTCCCTGACAGGGGCTGAGCTAAGTTCTACATAAGTGGTTATGACAACACTCTGAGTTAGGGTTCCTTAGCTTCCTGAGGATGAGGACGTTTGACAAAGGCCAGTGACTGGTCCAAGGTCACAGAATCAGAATTCATGTGAGGGTTTCTAAGGCCCTAAGACAACCTCTTAGCTAGTATTATTGTCTTGAAGATCCTATCAAGTACATTCCTGTGCCATTTCCCTCTGGTAGGAGCAGATGGTGACAGGGGCTTGACAAAGGTAAAGACAGGGCTTAAGGAAACCCGCTTAAGCCTGAGGGAGTAAGAGCAGGACCCGATGATAGGATTTGGAGCGAGGGAGAGAGAGAGAGAGAGACTGACAGATAGACAGATGTGGAGAAAGCTGCCTTACATCCTCTGTAAACTTCAGACAAGTAATGTCCCCAGCCAGTCCAGGATGGTACCAGAGGATAGGAGTCAAGGCCTCACTCTTTTCCCTGTGCCCCCCCTCCCATGGGGTTGTCCCCAGGACTAGCTCTTGTGTAGAACCCCTGGTTATAATACATCCATCTTTAGGACAGTGGTTCTCAACCTTCCTAATGCAGCTCCTCGTGTGGTGGTGACCCCACAACCAGACAGTTATTTTCACTGCTACTCCATAACTATACTCTTACTACTGTTATGAATCAGGCCACCCCTGTGAAAAGGTCATTCTACCCCAAAGGCATAATGACTCATGGTTTGAGAACCACTGATCTTGGTATGAAAGGGGGGGGGTGAGGTTTCAGTCTGGGGAAGAGTGGGTGCCATGTCTCCTTAGATTGAGAGAGATGCGTGTTGCCAGAGCACCACCTGGTAAGACAAGGGACTCTTTCTCCCTCTCTTTCCTCTCCTCCCTTGACAGGGACCCCATGGGTTGAGTGCAGATGTTAAAAACAAGGGGAATGCTGGGTTCCCAGCTTCCTGGCCTAGACCAAGGTGGAGAAGAGAGGACAGTGACCACATGTAAACCCGTTCTTGAAGAGCAACCTGGTCAGACACTGTGGCAGCTTCATAGGTTCTGGATCGTTGGTGGCCAGAAACTGTGTTTAGATCAGTTCCCTTTGTACAGACAGCCTCTCTTACTGCCATGGAAACTTGACCTTGTTACACATCCATTTTTCCCTCATTGTCACAAAGTATGCATCGATATCCTTTTCCTTACAAGTAAGAGCAAGGATCTTTGCAGAGGGTGGGTCTCCTCACATCTGGATGTCTTGAGGGCTTTGTAAATTCTTGACCTTCCCTGGTCCTGGCCTGTAGCTATCTCTGATGTCTATACCTGGACCTGTGTCCTTCACACGCCCCTTCTTCTGGTAAACTTTCTCAAGGTTCAGCATTTTCAGTCTCATTAAAATTTAATTTACTGTAACGTTTCCAAGCCCAGCCGTGGCTATATTTAAGCAGGGCCTCTGTTCTGGAGGAGCTGGAAGCAGTCAAGGCCCCAAGTGTGCCAGCAGCCGTGACGGGCAGGGGGGGCTTTATTGATGTACTCTGTGCTGTGACAGGTTCTGCTTCTTTCAAATAGGCAGGCAAAGACTGTGGGGTGTTTTTTTTTTCCAGAGCAGAGGGGTTGGGGGAGGGGATTTGTAGCACAGCAGAAAGCATCTGAAAGCAAGGGCCGACTCCCTTCCAAACTTGGGACTTGCTTGAGTTTGGGGAAAGCTCACTCCAAGCGCAGTGTGTTGTTGGGTTTCATGTTTTTGTGTGTATTCACAGCAGGCACGGTGATCAGCTGAATTGGGGGAGAGACTTGGTAGGAGGAATGGGACGGGAGGGACACAAGGTCAGAGCTGCAGGCCAAACCTTCAGCAGCTTCTGTCTCTGGAGAGCAGTGGGTAGTAATTTCTCTTCTGGGTTTGGAGAACAGGGCTTATAATGTGACTCAAGTTGCTAATATGTGCATCTTAAAACAAACAGGGAAACAAATAAACAAAGCATACTGCAGAATGCATTGACCACCGATAAACAGCCAAGGCTTGGTTCAAAATTGCCTTTTGTCCTGGGCATAAAGAGTCTGTTGCGCCAGAGCCCAGGAAGGCGTCGTGGGTGTGTGCTCTAGAGGTTTTCAATGCAGGCGTCTCTCATGCGTGTGGCCTTTTTGTTTTCCTTAATTTCTGGTCATATTTCCACAGAGCTGTCCAGCCAGACCTTCTTCCCCTCTTGCTTGCATTTCCCCTCTTCATGCTAAGCCAGTGGTTTCTCAACCTATGGCTTGCTACCCCTTTGGGGGTCGAAAGACCCTTTCACGGGGGCCACCCATTTCATAACAGTAGCACAGTGACAGTTGTGAAGTAACAACAAAGATCACTGTATGATTGGGGGTTACTGCAACATGAGGAACTATATCAAAGGGTTGCAGCAGGAGGGAGGAGGAGAACCACTGCTTTAGACCTTCCCAGAAGCCTCTGGGTCTGGAGAGGATTCAGCTTTCTCCGAGTGGGCAGCCACATCTCCCCAGGCTTTGGCGATAGGGTAGGGATCTTTGAGATTCTGGACCCTGTGGTAGAAAACAAGGGTTCTCTTTGAGGAAGAGTTACTGGCCTTCCTTGGGGGTGGGGGGCCTGGCTGTTCTGTGACAACATCTTGCACAATGATTTTATTTTCTAGTTGTGCTGCTGTCCCCGCTTCCTTAGGGTTTGTCTCATGTGACACCTTCCTCTTTGACCGTGTTGCCTCGGCTGGGGGCCACTGACTCTCCCTCGACACAGTTCCCACACTGGCCCCTTTCTTCTTCTTTGTCTGCACTGTCTCCTCCCTTGTTGTTCCTGTTCTTCTGACTGTGCTCCTCTGCCTCCCTCCCTTCTTGGGTTTCAGTATTGATTCTTCCATTCTGCCTTTCTGAAGGACGTGAGTTTTGGTCTTTCTAAGATAAAGAGCTTCTATTTCCACACAGGATGTGCAGGAGGACTGGGAGGGGGCCTCAGAGTGAATGAAATGCCCTCAGCAGGAGAGAAGGTGGCCCTTGTTCCCAAGTAGATCAACCGGAACAGCACGGTCTATCCTATTTCTCCGTGGGGGTCATCCTCGGAGTTAGAGTCCTGCGGCTCAGTCATCACGTCTTTGCTGAGCACTTTTCTAGACCAGGCGGTGGGAGACGGTTAGTGGGGAGTGAACTCAGCACTGCCCCTGCCTCCCTCCGTGGAGCTTGCAGTCCCAGAGAGTCACCAGGCGATGCAGAGTTGCCGTTGTGAGATTGTCTAATCCAAACTGTGGAAGAAGAAGGGGGACTTTTTATTGGAGTGTAATCTACATATAGAGAAGTGTTCATGTCAAACATATATACTTCGATGAACTTTCACAGGCAACATTTCATGTAGCTGGAACCCAGATCAGGAAGCAATTTTCCAGTCCCCAGAAGCCACCTTTCTTATTCTCTTCAAGTCCTTACTCCTTATAGAAAGGAATATTACTGGTGGAATGTCTAGACCCGTAGTTGTAGATTGTTTGTGTCTTCTCTGAAGAGAGGCTGCTTGAACTGAGAGCTACAGGTTGGCTAGGGGAGGGCTTAAGGAGGCAAAGATCGAAGGAAGAGTTTCTGGGCAAGAGTTTGAATACAGACTAACCTTAAGAAAGGAAAGAGAAGGATCCTGGTGGAGGATGAGGCTGGAAAGAAATTGGTATTACGTTCTATCTCATCCTAAAATACTTGGAGGTTGGAGGGACTTCAGATTTGATTTTCAAAGAAGTCACTCTGACTGCAGGTTGGAAAATAGATTGAAGTAACTGTCATCCAGTAGCTGACTCAGCGGAATCCCCCCCCACCCCCACCCCCCAGCCCCATGTTCTCTTTACCAGAGTAAAAAGCCTTTCTCCTGGGAAGCTGTTGATGGGTTTGAACTGCTGAATGTGCAGATTATAGGCCACTGCTTAACCACTATACTACTAGGGTCCCATGTAGCTGAATAAGAAAACAAGTGGATATGAGGTTATCACCAGGCTCTGAACTGGGGAGCGGTGACTTGGTCAAGGGTGCTGGCAGTGTGGCAGAGAAGTGAGGAGATTTGAGAGATGTTTCAAGGCCACAGTTGATGTACCTGTGGAGGACAGAGGAGGCAAGTCTCAAGAGAGGCTGCTAGGTTTCTGGCTTGCAAATATGAAGGACGGGTGATCCCCATTTCTGAGCTCCTCTGCAGAAGGGGGCTATGGTGCAGAGGTGGCAGAGAAAGGATCAGGGGACTGGTTTTGTGGCCATCTGAATAAGCACTAGCGTGGAGGGTGTTGAGTCACAGTTTGACGTAGTTGGGTGTTCAATGAATGGCCCTCGTTTATGTTTGTGTCCCTTCCATAAGCTCCCTCCCTTCTACTCTGGAAGAGAGAAGACATGGATATGGATAAGATGTGTGTGTGTGTGTGTGTGTGTGTGTGTGTGTGTGATCTCCCTGTTAGCAGACAGGGGTGTGCGGTCAGAGCTGTTCAGCTATTTCAAGGAGTGATGAGTGTCATTGGATTTGTTGAAGATGAATAGATTAGTATATAGCTCCTATTCACAGCGCATACAGCATGTTTGGTGATGGCTCAGAGAGGCACCACTAGAGGGATGGGGGGTTGCCACAGACTTTATGTGTAACTGTCCCCTGCACTGTGACAGATGATGGTGACTGTGGTGTCCTCGTGAGTCTTGCTCTAAATCTGTGGTACAAAGTTGTATGACACTTATACCAATATTTATGGTATGTGATCATGCTTAATTAATTCAGGTTAAATACTATTGATGACATGAAGCCTGTGCTGGACACTGCCGAGACAAAGAGAAACACAATGACTTAATTCCCAACTATTGATCAGTCAACAAATGAATGTCAGTGACACATACTTCAAGGATAACAATGTGCATCATGAGGACATGTAAACAGGGGGTGGGTGGGATCTAGCAAGCAAAGTAGGGAAAGGGTTCCCTTGGGAAGTGAAGATTTGGTTGGCAGAAGAACTATCATTTCATCAAGGGCAGGTGGTGAGAGACACGATCCACCTAGGGCTGCATGAAGAAGCCAGAGATTAGACACATTCACCTCCAGATTTCAGGAGTTTTAGCAACCAAGGTTTGCCTCCTCATCAAATGAATGGTGTGACCCAGTGCACAGGTTCTGTTCTTCACAGGTGCACAGCATTCCACCTGTTTGGGAGCACTTCTGGTCCTCGTGGCATGGGAAGGAGACACACAAAGTGCCCTCATTCTGAACATCATCAGTGCTCACTAGAGCAGTCCCGGGTCTCCCCTGAGGATAAGGGACTGGGAGACAGATGTTCTTCCAGGAGGAACAGCATTCAAACAATGGCAACTCAACTCTCCTCATGTAAAAGAACTGAAGCAAGTCGATGATTGAACAAATGATGCTTCCAAAGGGTTTAGAGATGGAGGACATGAAGGGAACCCAGGTGAATGGGAGCATCCAGGTGCCCACCATGGACCAGGAAGGGATAGAGACGGCGGGGGGTGGGGGGGTGGGGGGGGAGTCCCTGGCAGGAGGAGTCACATGGTGAAGGCCTCTTTGATCTGGAGTGCTGATGAGGGTAGGATGGTCAGCAGTAGCTGCAAATGCACAGCGAGAGCATGTGGGGAAAGTGAGGACTGGTAGTGGCATTTTGAGAGTTGTACAAATAAAGGTGACAGATGAGGCTCAGGGGACACCCCTAGTGCAGCGAGTGGCATCAAGGGAGAGAGGGGGTGCCATCACACACTAGTAGTGCATGGAGGTATGGTAAGCAGGGTTGGAAGAGTGACCAGGTCTGTCCCAGGCTGCAGGAATGAAAGAAGAGGGGAAGTAAGACCAGCGCTGTGCTGTGTTGGGGAGTGGAGTAAGTCAGTGATGATTTTATAGAGAAATGATGGAACCTTAGGGGCTTCTGAGGCCTGTGGATCATGGCTCTGTGTTTGTATTTGGTGGGGGGAGTAGAAGAAGGGGTAGAGAGAATGAGAACGTGGTGACAAGAAGATTCAGGGGAGACAAGAGCACACAGGTCATCTTGATGAAGAAGGTAGGGCATTTCTTTCATGGAGATCAGAAAAGAAATTGGAGGAGTGTTTGAAAAGACAGAGAACTGCTTGAGGTGCTGAGCAGGTTGAGAGGAAGGATGGAAAGAGAACCATGTCTCATATACAGGTCACCACTCCTAACAGGGCACATTGAACAGCACTGCAGGACAGAGGTCCCAGCAGACTGAAAAGGGCCCGAATGTAAATGTATGGTGATTATAGGCTAATGCCCTGAGGACCCTGTTCATTTCTTAAGACTCCTCTCACAAAATGCCAGTCATGTGGTGGCTAAAAATGATATTCTCCCTCATTTAGGAGGTTTGTTTGAAATCAGGTGTGTTCTCTCAGGAGCCTGCAGAAGAGGCTATGCTCTTGCATTTTCTAAGCTTTCCTAAGTGTGTGGTTGCTGACACTTCTTGGATGTCTCTGACTTGTGTCAATACAGGTCTAATTTCTGTCTCCCCCTTCATAGGCCATCTTCTCTTTGTCTTGTATGTCTGTGTCCGGATTCTGGGATACAGTCTTACTGGATGTAGGACCCAACGTAACCGAAAGTGACTTCATTTTAACTTGATTATATCTGTGAAGTTCTTTTTTTTTAATGTAAATTCACAGGGACAAACTCCAAGTAGTCCTGAATTATTCTGGGGGTGGAAATGGGACTTTTCTTTATCCAGGACATTGTTGAGAAATCAAAACAATACAAAGTGCTGCTTTTTGAGTAGTTATACAGATATCAGTGTGTTATTTTTTTATTATTTTTTTTGGTGTTTTATTTTTTATGGGAACATAACTTCAAATCTTTTTTTTCTGTTAAGTGATCATAGTCACAGTACTCTATAGACTGCATGAAAATTAAGAACATTACTTCAATGTTAGGTGTTCACATGTCGAACATCTGCTTATTATTGCTATTTGTTAAATGGACATAATAAGTCTGTGGTGACCTAATGATGAATTATCACTTTATAGCCTGACAGTCAGTCTACTTCTGAATTTCTTAAAGAAAATTAATTGTAAAATAATTGTGTAAAATAACCCATGCCTAAGGAGAGAATACAGTGCCCTGTTGGCATAGCGGTTACGAGTTGGGCTGTGATTTGCAAGGCAGCCTTTTGAAACCTCCAGCTGCCCCAAGAGAAAAAGACTGGGCTTTCTATTCCTGCAGAGAATTCCTGTCTTGGAAACTCACAGGGGCAGTTCTCTCCAGCCCTATAGGATCTCTGTAAGTCGACATTGAATCGATGATTTGATTTAAAGAGAGAATGAGTTAGGCCCATCAGAATGAATTTGAAGTGTTGAGTCAAACAATTGAAGGCTAGGTCATCTATGGTTACTTCAAGAATTTAAATAGGGCATCCCCCCACCTTCCACCCTCTTATCCCAGTTTATGGAGTTACAAAGGTACCAGGCAATTCAGAGATTGGCTGGGTCCACCTCCCTTGTTTATCTATGTAAATAAAGATGAACTGGCCCAGTCCTTAAGCTGAATGGACATACATTTATTTGGAGAGCTTCCATGGATTTCAGAAACTGTGAACTAGCCCTGCAGACACCTCTGAAAAGATTTTAAAAATATCTGGCACAAGTTGTAAAGTGTTGATGCCATTTATATTTCTATTTGTGCTGGACAGTCTTGAAAGTAACAGGAAAATTCAACTTATTAAGAATGCCCCCAAAAGTTACCATTTGATAAACTCTTGTTTGCTTCTATTTAGTTAGCAAAACATTTAATAAGTATTTTTTTCATGTTTGGGTACTATGATATGTGTATTGTGACAGCACCTACTTAAACTCAAATTTAAGGGAAGGGAGCTTAGAGAAGCATACCTGTACAGAGATGGTGGGACTGTGTGGCACTTACATAATCTACTGTCAACTTGAGGAAGAGTGGAATCTAGTTTGTCAATCAGGTCAGCTTGCTGACCTCACTTTAGGGTGCAGAGGAGATAAATAGCTCACTGGAGGCCAGACACACTCTCTCCCTGTGAGACAATCCTGTTCACAAGACACATGGAGACACACTGATGGAGCCAGAGCCCTGGAGCTGGAGGAGCCACATGGAGCCCCAGACTAGTGCTGAGACGCTTCCACCATCACTGGAACTATAACACTTTCCACCGACTAGGCTGTTATCTTCCTGCATTTGGCATCATTGCATGTGCTACCTGCATCTAAAGAGCCATTTATAAATTAGTATAGGACTTATGGACTTGCTCTGGACTGAGTTGGGATGTTTCTTCATATACAATTGCTCTTTGATATAAAGTTCTCTCTTACACACATATGAGTGTGTCAGTGAGTTTGCTTCTCTAACCTGCACTAACACAGAAGTCATGTACCAGTATGCGATCATTAGAATTCTCAAGGTGCCATATGTGAAGTCCAGAGTGGCATGGTGTTTGAAGAACCAAGCTCATTGCCACTGCATCCATTCGAACTCTTTGCCACCTTGTAGAACAGGGCAGACTTGCCCCTGTGTGAGTTCTGGATTGTGACTCTTGCTGGGAGTGGAATGCCTCATGCTTCTCCTGCAGAGCAGCTGGTGGTTTCAAACTACTGACCTCGAGGTTTCTGTTAGTCCAGGTAGACTAGAGGAACACATTTCATAGGCACACATATAGATATAAGGAAAAGGTTTGTATATAAGTGGAACAGGACATTGAGCCCAGTCCAGTTCAAAGTCATAAGTCCAATATTAACCCATATGCCCCAAATCAATCTATAAAGTCTCCTTCTGACTCACGAAGTCACAGGTCAGTGGGTGCAGAATACCGGCACTTGCAGGGGTCTCCACATGACTCCTCACTTCCAGGGCTTAGGGTCCATCAACAGCATGCCGCTCCAGTTTCAGAGGTCTGGCTCCATCAAGGCAAAGCCCTGTGGTCTCTCCGCCAGCTCCTCCAGCTTCTCAAACGCTACCAGCTTCTCTTGTCCGTGACTCATCCCCTCTGAGACTAACTCCCAACAACTGGGGAAGATAGCTTCTCATCTTCACGAGGGAAATATTGCGAGATTTCCCTGAAGTCTCAGGAGAAAGCCATGCCCACATAGAAGCCTCATTGGCTACTCAATGGCTACCTCCAGATTAACAGGCTAGACTCTACCCCTACATTTCAATCATAAAATTAACATAAGCACACGACTGCCACAAGGTTTTACAGCAATCATGACACCAGAAGAAAGGTACTAGGTCCTGTTGGGGAATCAAGAAGGTTTCATGCAAGTGGTACATTTGAAGTGAATATTAAATTATAAAATGAAACCATATGATAGAGAGTAAGGAGAAGAGGAAGTAGGGCAATGGGTGTAGGGAAAAGTGTACAGTGAGATGACGCAGAAAACATAAGGTTGTTAAGATCTATTTAGTCACCAAGTCTGGTAGAATCAAAGAGAAAGCATAAGACATCTTGACTGGCTCGTGGAGACCGAGATGTCCAGTGAGCAATAGCCAGGAATGGACAAGGGAGAGAATGAAATACACCGCTGAAGCTTAGCCTAGCATGTATTCAGGTGTGCAAAATACCCTAGAATGGTACTATATGGGCAGCAGGGAGATTTGAAGTTATTGCTAATCTTCTGGAGAAGAAATAATGAAGATTTCAAACAAGGAGCATTGCTGACTGAATCTGACATGAAGAAAAGCAAAACACACCCCAAAAATGTTGTCAATGTGAAATCTTTTAAAAATTAACAACTGACAAAAAGGAAAAAGCAAAGATTTGAAGATAAGGATAAGACGCTGATGTCTTCTCCTTAACAGAAATTGGTGGACCAGAAGGGAATTAAGTGACTGTAACAATTTGAATTTGTCCTTCTTACGTCTTAGACAGGTGAACTTAGCATAGACCAGAGATGTTCTTTCTTGAGGTGTGAACTTAGGAGCCAGGAGTGTGACCCTGAGCAGAGGATCGGAGTGTCTGAGGACAGGAAGGGTGGCAGCAGTCTAGCTGCACCCCTGCAGTGGTATTGGGAGGGAGAGGAGGTCATGTGGTCTTGAGAGGAGGCAGAGAGAGGAACACGCAGAAGAAGGGCCATGCAGAGAGGAGAAGGAGGCTAGTGGAGGGAGGGAGAAGCGTTTCCAGAGAGCATGCATACAAGGATGTGACTTGCTAACATTTGTGATGATTCAATGTGTTGGTTCAATATGCCATTTAGTCTAAATAATCTTTGCATTTATTGTTCCGGAGTTTCTCGCTGATCTTGCTTTCACCAAATAAGTAATAATAATAATCAAAGGGATCTTAAAATTGTTCCTGAGTGTAACAAAACTCTCTGGTGCCAATTTAGTAGTTTATTTGCTTGGTCTTCCAGAGATGAAAATAGTCTCAATTACTGATGAAGCTGACCCACGGTGAACAGGAACCAGTGTTAGGTTTGCATTCTAGAATGATCTGGTTGGCCAGGTGATCTTGGGAGATCCAGCTTTCACGTCTTTTAAATGGAGACATGAAACTTTTTCGACGAAGAACGAAGAAAACTGCAGTGTTATCTGAAAACCACAGTGCTTTCCTTGGGCTCCAATCACAAATCTAGCCTTTATGTAGAGAAACTAAAAAACAAAAGCACAAATTCACTGCCACGAGGCGACTCCCACTCAGAGAGACCATGTTGGACAGAGTAGAACTGCCCAGTTGGGTTTCCAAAACTGTCTTTACAGAAAGTCTCCTTTCTCCCACAGCGGGACTGGTGGAAGCAGTGCTGCAAAAGACGTAGCTGATCAGCCCTGGGGTTCCTGGTTCTCTTTCTTCTCTTTGTGGATGTTGTGTGCATACCCATCATGTCCAGAGGGACACTGACACATTCATGTCATTCTGAGCACTTACATCAGTTGGCCTGCTTTCTTTCCTTCAGCCAATCTGAAATTTTGTGTGAATTGCATGCCACTGTGATCACTTTCATTCTTCTCACCCAGTCGATGCCTGTTACTTAGTTCAATTTCTCCAGTATTTTTTGAGGGAGCATCTATTACCTTCAAGGTGTGGTGCTGTGAAGAGTACCAAGATCTGTTTAGCCTGGACCCGATCTATAGGGATGTAACTACTGGACTTTGGGAGTACTCTTCACCTGTCTGTACACCATGTCCTTAATTCATATACTGTAGTTCACCGCTGCCCAACACAAGCCATGTTCTGACCTTTCACCCTCAGCACTTTTAGAACCCTGCTGTGGCATAATGGATTATCAGTTTCACTGCTAACCACTAGGTCAGCCATTCAAAATCACCAGCTGCTCCTCAGGATAAAAACGAGGTTATTTATTGCCATAAAGAGTTACACTCTCAGACACTTACAAGGGAAGTTCTATCCTGTGTTGTAGAATCACTATGAGTCAGAACTGACTGTGTGGCAGTGAGTTTCATTGTTTTTGGCTTCATCTATAGGGGCCCTTGTGAAATAGTAGATTAGGTGATGGACTGCGATCTATAAGATGGGTGGTTCAAACCCCACCAGCTTCTTTGAGAGAACGATGAGGTTGTCTGGTTCCTAAAGATTTACAGTCTCAGTTTGATGACAGTGAGCTTCATTTTTCATTCAGTTCTAATCACATGAAGGGACATAGTGGGGTAAGCACCTAGGCTGCCAGCTACAAGGAAGGTGGTCCAAGCCCACCAGCTACTCCATGGGAGAAAGATGATGCTATAAAGTCTGACTGCATACAGGTATGTAGTCTCAGACCCTAAGAAGCAGCTCCACATGCTCCAATAGGGCTGCTACGAGTGGTGTGACAGTCATGTACTCTGGTGCCAATTTGATTAAGAGTATAGTGTAGAGTCTAACCTGTCAATCTGGAGAGAACCAATGAGACCTGTGTGGGCCTGGCTTTCTCCTGAGAATCCTGGAAAATCTCACGACATTTCCCCCCTGGGTGTGAGAGATTTACAGCTGAGTTGTTGGCAGACACTCTACTGATAAGACACAAGGAGGGCTCCCCGTGAGACTTCTTGGAGGAGAAGCTACATGGACTTACCCTCGTGGAACCAGCCCTCTGAAGCCAGAAAAGCCATATGGAGACTCATATCAGTGCTGAGATCCACCACCACTGGATACGCAAGAATATGCACCCACTGGCCTGTGATTGTCCTGGTGTTGCTGCGTGTGCTTCATGAATCTGAAAGGGACTTATGGATTGCTATTGGGCATATGGGCTAATATTAGACTAATGGTCTTGGACTGGACTGGGTTGGGAAGCTATCTCAATGTCCCATTCCTCTTGTATATAAATCTCTCCCTATATACATATGCATGTTTATGAATTTGTTTCTCTAATCTACCCGGACCAACATTAGTGGGCTGGGTGGGGGTGTGAGGGGTGTGTGTGGGGGGCATTGTTGTTGTTCTTGATCTCAACTACTCTGATAACCAGAAAGGGACTTTAAACAGTCATTTCTCAGGTAGACATCCCTATCAGAGGTTATGAGTGGTAATTCTGGGAGAGTCATGTTCAGAGGGGGGAAAGGGAGCAGAGAAGTTTGGGAGAAAACATGTGCCTGTCTGTTGATAGAAAAAAGGGTTGACTAACTTCCAAGTGAAAAACAAACAAACAATACTTTCAAGGATATTAAGGGAGGAGGAGTGTCCGTATTCATATGCATCTAAGAAAATACATTGGCCCAAGTTTCTGTACATGCCCTGAGAACCCAAGTGCCATAGTCTGGGGCATTGAATCCTGAATCTTCAGGGCAGACAGCATGCTCCAAAGGCCATACCAGAGGGATCCCGATGTGGAAACTCTATGAGGTTCTATCTCAATCTCACCTGCAACCTGAGGATTTAAGACTAAAAATCCATGTTGTTTGAAGGAGCAGAAGACAGCTACACCAAGAGTATTGCACTGTCCGTTGATAGGCAAACATTAACTTAGTACATCCCTTCTCTACTTGCTATACTAAGATATATATTATTCTGGAAGATTTGTAATTGACATTGTCAGTGAATATTATTATAAAATTTGCCTGACAATCAACCGTTGTTTGTATAAATAGCATCCAGAGTTTGGCAATTAAGAATTTATTCTGTACAGGTGACTGCTTGAGGTATTACATTATGTAGTTAGCCTACACTGGTCCAATATCCCTCTCTCAGCAGTGTCTTAAAAAATAAGTACCAGGGGCTAATCAATGATACTATTAACAGAACATCCTTATGCTCCAGGGAGAGGATCAATAAGATTCTCTACTCTAAATTAACAAGGAGGGCTCTAAGTGGAGCCAAAGGATAAATAAAACAGAGATCTGGGAGTGGATTTGGGGCTTTTACTAAATCCTAGCTCAAATTTAAGAACAATTAGTTCTTACAACATGACCCTGCTTGGTGCTCGCTCTCATGAAGGAAACAGAAGATATGGGTGCTATAGAAATTGTGATAAACAAATCAGATGGTGCTCAGCTATCCAATAGAGTAGTGGCTGGGGTCTTATAGGCTTGTTTCCAAGCAAATAATCATCAGAATAAGATATTAACTAAGTCCACAAGCAGGAAGCACACCAACATCCCTAACCCCAGGATTATAAATGATAAAATGCAAAGCTGAAGGAGGGAACAGTATCAGAGCTTAAATTGTGAGACTCTGGTTTGCAGAAGGCTATGGATAACAGTGGGAGCCCAAGCTATTTTTGTGAAGTCTGCACAAGAAGTAAGCCTCCAGTGATTTCTCTCTATCCATAATTGAAGAATGGAAGTAAACTGATTATCAAACAGAGTATTGGAGAAATGACTGTAGGAGGTCAAAATAGTAAGCCTGATTTGAGTGGTTAAAACCTTGTTACCTAATCTCTGATATACTTTGGACTTGATCTGCTTCTCAAGACTCGTGTCTTGTTTTTATATTTTTTTCATGTTGGGGTTTATCTCTGATATAACTGGTCCTTGTGGGTACGCTCTGGATTTGTTGTTATGCGTTTTTCTGTTTTTCACTATTTGAAACCCAAGATTGATGAGCCTACAGAGACAACAAGTACATTAAGAGTTCCTGGGGGCACAGCGGGGGGGGGGAGGGGAAATAATTTCAAGGAGTTCAAGAAGGAAGAGAATGTTTTGAAACATTAGCATAGGTAGCAATTGTATAATACTGCGTGATGTGATGGAACTGTGCAATGGTATGCTGTCTCTAAGCTCTCCTAATAAAATGGCTTTGTGGAAAAACATTAAGAAGCAAAAAGAAAAAGTCAATTAGATGTTCATTCATTCATTCCTCAAGTATTCATGAACATCTAGGGTGTGATGTGGTCATGAGTTTGAGGGGTTTCATGTAATGATAAGATCAACAGCATTCTGAGGCCAGCCCCATGAAATGTCCCATGCCGGGACTTGGATTCCAGGTGACATTGGAGTGGGTTAGTGAGGGGGGCAAGTCATCCGCTGCTGTGCAATGACACCTCCTGTATATAGAACTAATTCTTTCCCTCCAGTTATTGAGATGGCTGGAGGGGGATCCACAAATACTATTGGTTTGGGGCTTCAGCAGTCAGTTTTTGTGGGAATGGGCATAGATCAGATTTTCAAACAGAATCATAGATTGGCTCCTGGCAATAACAACCAGAAGCAAGTGTGTCACTCTTTGTGGAACCAGCTATTCCTGGGGGTGTTTCTCAGGCAAATACCACTGGTTCCCACCTGGCTGTCCTTGGTTGCTAAAGGTTTTTTTGTGTGGGCCCGAAATGGGAAATGAGGTGCTTCTGAAGGAAGTGTGATTTACGTGCCCTCAGATGATCAAGAGTTCTCCTCATCTCATCAGGAGATGCTCAGTGCCCACAGTGGCCATCGATAAGCAGTCCACACTTCGCTAAAGTCTCATTAACTGCTCTGCATGCCTGCTAGGAAGCGTCATGCTTGTGAGAGACTTCAGGTGAGTCAGATGCAGGCTCCCGGGAAGGTGAAGGCGGCGGAACCCGGCCTCTTACAGAGGCATCAGAGGCAAACTCCCTGGCAAGAGTGACATCTATGACGCCAATGCAATAGCTCAAAAGAGGACATTTTAAGGGTTCAGCCATGTATCTGGCCAGGGTTTGCCCACATCCCTCTCCTCAGACCCCTCCTCCCCCTTTCTAGTGAACCAGTTTCACTTCTGTGCTTGGAAAATCAGAGGAGCCTCAGAGAACATTTGTTTGTTTTTTTCCAGGCCACTTAGAGCGTTGATTAACAAAGGGACCAGCTGGGGTTAAAGGAAGACTTAGTTCAGAGTGGCACTAGATATACTGCAACAAGTGAGAGTACTTAATTAGAATGTGTAGAACTTGACCTTCCTCGGCTGCTTTGACATGGGGAAAGTGCGGTGTCATGGAGAAAGCAGCAGAGTCAGACATCTCCATGTGTGAGGGGATGGTGTCAGTCTGGAGTTCTCTGTCTTGCATTGTCCATAGCCATTTACAGAGAGCTTCGATAGAGTGTTTGTCAGTATTAAAATCTGATTAAGAAATCGATTTCCCTTTACAGCTTGAATACATGTTTGAAAACAAGTGGAATAATTTACATGTTTGGTTTTGTTCCCTTTGGGGAAACGGTCTCTGTAATTGAATTGGAAGGGGATCTGACAGCATCATAGTGAGTCCATCCCCTTTCTCTTCTCATCCCCTCACCCTCTCTGCCCACCTTCCTTGGGCAGGTCCTGTTTTTCCGTGAAGCCTGGGGGTATAGTCCTGAGCTTGTGTGCTGGCCAACTTGGTGTGTTAGACCTGCAGGGTAAGTCCTCAAGTGAGCCTTTCTTTCCATGTAGGTGCCATGTGTAATGACATGGGAGATAGTGGCATGTATGACGGTATGGGAGATGGCATGGAGTGACTGTGCTGGCACAGAGACAAATGTAACAATTATTGCTCAGCCCTGTTTTGTGGGCTTCTCTTCATGTACCCCAAATTCTGATGGAGCCAGAGCCCTGGGGTTGGAGGAGGCACCAGAGACCCATGCCAGGGCTGAGATGCTTCCACCACCACTGCTTCCACAAGACTTTCCACCCACTGGCCTGTGATTTTCCTGCATTCTGTGTCATTGCATGTGCTGGGTGAGTCTGAAGTGGAGTTTATAGATTGGTATGGGACATATGGACCAATATTGGACTTATGGACTTGATCTGGACTGGGCTGATATATTTTCTTAATATGCAATTACTCTTTTAGATAAAGCTTTTTCTTAGACACATATGAATCTCTATGAATTTGTTTCTCCAGTCAACCCGGACTAACACAATATTCTTCTCCTGACAACATGTCCAAAATGCATGAGATCAAGTTTTACCATTCTTGCCTCTAAGGCGCAACTGGTTGTACAGCTTCCAAAACATACCACTTAGTTCTGTTGACAGCCTGTGGCACTTTCAATATTCTTAGCCTGCACCATCACCCAAAGGCATCACTTCTTCTTTAGTCTTCCTTATTGAATGTCTTCCTTGCCCAGGAGGTGAATGAAAATACCATGGCTTGGACTGGACTGAAGTTTGTGGGGAAGGGCCCTCGGTGGGCAATAGTGAATGGTAACTGTCCTTTCCATTGCTCAGGCCAAAGGTTTGGGACTCTTTTCTCCCCTTCTACTCATTTCTCCCCTTTCACTTCTTCTCCTAGCCATCACTACATCCCCTTCTTCCTCTACCTCCCTCGCCAACATGGTGCCCCCACATTACCGTCATACCTCACAGCTGGTGCCCTTGGCTGTGCTGCTGCTCCGACCGGCTCTTCTCCACAAAGCTGCCAAAGTGATCATCTCAAAATGAATTCGTATCACTGCTCTGGAGTCCTTCCAGCTGTTGCTCTTCTCACAGAGTCTGGAAGCAGAAGTCTTCACAAGAGTTCTACGATCTGGCCCTTTCCTTTTCTCTGCTCTCACCTCTGATCTAGCTCCTGTCTCCCTTTTCACCTTTGTCCAGATCATACTTGCATCATTGCCTCTCTGTCACACCAAGAACACGTCCACCTCTGGGCTGGTGCGTGTGTCATTACCTCTGTTCATCACTGTGAGCCACGTGTATGGTTTAGGCTTTTGTTCACTCAGGCTTAGACCCAAATGACATGTCTTTATAGAAGCCTAAACTCACACATTGACAACCTTCTCACCCATAGATTGGCATTTGTCTCTGACCTGCATTTATTTTTCTCCCTTCCTATCATGTAACTTAATCTGCTCCCTAATTGTCCTTGTTGCTGTTGTTAGCAGCCATTGAATTGACCCTTGACTCATGGTCTGGCTAAATGGCATGGTGCGCCAACCACCGTCCCCACCCATGATCAGTAGGCAATCAGACCAATATGACCCATAGAATTTTCATTGGTTCATTTTGAAATTAAATCGAGTCTTTTTTTTATAGTACATCTTAGTCTGGAAGCCCCACTGAAATCTTATCTGCATCATAGCAATATGTACCCTACCACTGATAGACAGGTAGTATGTGCTTGAGGTGCACAGCCAGGAATCGACCCCAGGTCTACCAAGTGGAAGATGTGATGTTAACTTGTGAACCAGCCCTGTCTTTTGCCTTACATGGGAGCCTATAAACGTGTTCCACTAGATTCCAGTTGCGAGGACAGCCATTGCTCAGGGATACTGTTGCCACTCCTAGTTCTTAGACAAGGGGGAGGGAGGGGGAGAAGGAAGAAAGGAAACAGCATTGACAAGAGGAAGGACACACTGTTGAAAAAAGCAAACCTCCCTTGCAAATGCCAGTTGGCTCCAGGGTGAAAAGTTGCCCTTAGGTGAACCAAAGAGGAATGTCTTCTGTGCAGAACAGTTGTAGAAGAGCTACCAATGAAGAGACTAACCATAGAATGATTGGAAGAATGGCTTGGGATTTATAGGCTTATGGTTCACAGATCTGAATTGTCCCTGGTATTTTGAGGTGGATTCAGTGGTTTCCTGAATGGCATTGATATTCAGGCTTTTCTGTCTCTTTGCCTGTAAGACTGTTGTCTTCTGCTTATATCCCTGGACCTTGGGTATGTCTTCTTCATTAAAAGGGGCTATTAGAAGGTTGTTCAGATGAATGGCTCAAGACACATTAGCAGTTAATTAAGGTTTTCCCACTGTTGTGATCTGAAGAATGGGATGGAAGACAGGGGTGTATGTGGTGGTTTGCTTTGAAGAAAGTGTGTAGCTGCCAGAACCATCACTTCCCTGCTGAGAACAAAATCTTTAAGGATTTTTTTATTTATGAATATCTATGTGCTTGCATGCATGAAGACAGCTTCATCTTTATTGCTTATTTATATGTGCAATGTAGGGAGAGTGCAGTGTGTAATTATGAACAATGGAATATGTTCATAGACTTGTTTTATGATATTTCCAGCTGAGAGGTAGAGCCTGTTCTAAAACGGAGCAATTTTCACTGGCCCTAAAAATAGTTTTTAACTCCTCCTTCTCCACCCCCCCAGAGCCCTCTCTTGCCAGGCCTCCGTTCTCAGCATCCCTCGCCAAGGCTACAGAATAGGTTTCAAGCCAGCTCCCCGGACAGATCTCTTTAACAAACAACACTGCTACTATTTCCAATCATTTTTCTTTTCTTTTTCCTTTGAAACCCCAAACTCAGATCGAGAAAAGATTGACTAACCCTGTTTAGAATGATAGTGTTTTAAGTGCTCTTGACTTTCTGCATGCGATGCACGCCTAAGTCATTTTAACTAGTATGTTTTTATCTATGTAGAGTTTTTTTTTAATTCTGTTTCCAAAGGGTAATTGGCATATTCAACCTAGCACTCAGCTTCTGCTGTTCACTTCTGTTTGGAGCCAGATGGATGAGTGTGGAATGCCAAGAGCTCAGATGTGCTGGCATCTAGGCAAGTGTGAAAGGCCTCTGAGAAGGGGTCCTGTATTTCACAGCTCTTGAAGATGTTCACAGAGCTTGAAGATGTCTACATTGTATCCAGGTAACCAAAGAGAACCAAATTGGCCCCATTTCATTGAAGAATGTCCAGAGTGAAAACCAGTGAGTGAGAGACTATAATGACCTTTATGCAGAATTATATCTACAGCAACAACTGAAGCTGCCAACATATAACTGCACTCCTATTTGTTGGTTTGAGTGTTACTGTGATGCTGGGAGCTATGCCACTGGTGTTTCAAAGACCAGGAGGTCACTCAGGGCAGACAGGTTTCCATGGAGCTTCTAGATTAATAACTGACCGGGAAGCCGGAGTAGAGTGCCCACTCGTCGCCACTGCCAACACTGTAACAGGGACAGGTTATTAGGTTGAGCACCAGGACGGGCACTCCAAATACAAAGTTGACTTAAACGAAGGCATCTGGATGGAGTAAAACTTTTGGAGCCTTCATTTACAGAGGGGGCATGACTTTCTGAAGCAAGAAAAAATAGCTGCGAGCATCCATTAAAAATGATTATAAGTAGCATGTGGAACAATCAAAGTAGGAATCTAGGCAAAGTGAAAGTTGTTGAAGATGAAATGGAACTCATGAATGGGAATATCCCACATGTAAGTAATCTGGGCTGGTATTGGCCAATTTGAGTTGCAAAATCATTGATTGACTATATCAGGCATGGCAATTTCAAGAGAAATATTATATTAGTTGTCAAAAACAAAATTTCAACACCAATCTTCATGTACAGGTTGTCTGTGATAGGATAATATCCACATGCCTACAAATTAATTCAATTAATGCTATTATTATTCAAACATATGCACTAAAACTATTGAAAGGGAAAAATGAAGTATTTTACCAACTTCTTCAGTGTGAAATTGGTCAAATATGCTGTCAAGATACATTAATCATAATTGGCAGTTAGAATGCAAAAGTCAGAAGCAAGGAGGAAGGATCAGTACTTGGAAAACATGGCGTTGGTAATAGAAATGAAACTGGAGACCACATAGAGAATTCTGCTAGGCCAGCAACTTCTTTATCAAAGTATCATTTTTTCAATAGCATAAACAGGACTGTACAAGTGGACCTTGGCAGATGGACTCTACAGGAGTTCATTTTACCGCTTCTGTGGTTATAGATGATGGGGAAGTTCGATATCATTAGCCAAAATAAGGCTGAGGAACAGACCACCAATTACTTATTTATAAAGTCAGGTTGAAGTGAAAGAAAATTACAATAAGTTCATCAGAGTCAAAATATGACCTTGATTATATCTCACTGAAGTTTAGAGAATTCCTCAAGAAGAGATTTGACATACCTAGTACTAAGGACTAGAGAACTTATAAGTTATGGGGTGTTATTAGGAACTTCAAACATGAAGTAAAAAGTCATTAAGGAAAGGAAAGACCCGAGAAGAGGTCAGAAAGATCCAAAGCTTTCTCTCGAGTGTAGAGCAGCTCAGGCAAATGGAAACAAACAAAAAGTAAAAGCTCTAAAGAGCAAATTCCAATGGTGAGCTTGAAGGCAGCGGAAAAAATCACAATGAAAAGTGTAACCACCTGGAGATAGAAAGGCAGAACGAAAACAATGCTGAACTTACCTGAAGTTGAATGAACTGGAGAAAAAAAAATTAAACCTATAAGGATAAAATTGAAGGATTCTGTGGGCAAAATATCGAACTATCCAGGAAGCATTTAAAGAAGATGGAAGGAATATGGCGGCATCCCTGTGCTAAAAAGCATTTGTCGCTATCCAACCTTTTTAAGGGGTAGCAGATGCTCAACAACTGGTGGTATTGGAGGCAGAGTCCAGGGTGCAGAAAGCATTAGCAAAACACCGGCTCCAGGAATTGACAGAAGACCATTCAAATGGTGTCCTCAGGTTGGTGCAGCAATGAAAGCACTCATGGGCTTATGCTCTGATCTGACTTGAAACCTACTACTACTTAACAGCACTGAACAATGACATTCACCCAACTCCCGAGATTAAGAAACATCTGAAATTGATGACAAGTGTAATTTAGAAGAGCTAAGACGGGTAGGGATTTTAAAGCTAGTGATATTAATGTGATGTTTTGTAGGTTTAGAGAGCCTATTTGGTAGCTTAAAACATTTTTATTAAGTACTTTTATTGAGGGCTCTTACATCTCATCACAATCCATACAGCTATTCATTATGTCAAACACATTTGTACATATGTTGTTATCATCATTTTCAAGGCATTTTCTTTCTACTGGAGCCCTTGATATCAGCTCCTCATTCCCCGACCCCCCTCCCCATGAATTCTTGATAAGTTATAGATTATTATTTTCATATCTTACATCATTATCTGTCACCCTTCACTCACTTTTCTGCTGTTAATCCCCCTGGGAGGGGGTAATATATTGATCCTTGTGATCTATTCCCCCTTTCTCCCCAGACCTTACCTTATCCTTCTGGTATTTTTATTCTCACTGTTGACCCCAAAGGGTTTAATCCTGGATTCCCTGTGTTTTTTATCAGTATCATTGTGCATATTCTGGTCAAATCTGATACGTAAGGTTGACTTGAGGTCATGATAGTGGGGCCTGGGGGAGGAAGCCCCAAAGAGCTAGAGGAAAGTTGTGTGTTTCATAGGTACTATACTGCACCTTGACTGGCTCCTCTCTTCCTTGTGTCCCTACTGTGAGGGGATGTCCATTTGTTGACAGATGGACTTTGGGTTTCCACTCCTTGTCTCCACCACCCCTACCTCACCCTGCCACCCTGCCCTTCACATTGATGTGATTTTGTTCTGGGTCTTAGATGCCTGAAACCTTATCCTACTGACACTTCATGATTACTTGGGCTGGTGTGTTTCTTCCATATAGGCTTTGTTGCTTCTCAGCTAGATGGCCACTTGTTTATCTTGAAGCCTTTAAGACCCCAGACACTATATCTTTTGAGAGCCGGGCACCATCAGTATTTTTCGGGGCCAACCCTAGGACCAACCCTAGGCAAACCTCTGTGCATTATCTGTTCTGAGCAGGAATATCATCCTCAGGGTTTGGTGGGCCAGGATGTGTTTCCCTCACTATCCATACTTCTTTGTTTTTCCTCTGTGTTCTAATCAGACATGCCTCTCCCCACAGCAAAAGCTTCAGTGCTGTCCTCTGAAGTGCATTCTTCTGGGGACAGGGTGAGGGCACAAAGTTGGGATTGGGGCAGGCTCTGTAGATCTCTCTATTGGTTTCCTGCTTCATGATGGTATGTTGCATTCATGTATCAGAGTACTGGGTTGAAGACCGATCTCTCTCGACTATGGAAATATAAACAATACTCTCCCCTTGGGTGGGTTAGTGCCCTGCCCCCCCCTCACTCAATGTATTTTTTTCCTTTTCTCTCTTACTTTCCCCCTCCTATTTAGTTGGCTTCTGTATATACCCCAGGATTGGGTTTGGCACCTGCCATAAAAAAGCAATTTCAAGTATAAGTCTCAGACTTTGTGTATTGAGTTTTCAGTACAATGGTTAAATGATTCTTCTGAAAGTTGAAAGCTAAATTACAAAAAAAAAAATCTTGGATTAGAAAAAAAATCTAAGATCATGATAATATTTCTGTAACTTTTTAGTTGGTGCAAATTTTCCTAAGATTTACAAGAGCTATCCAGGTTAATGTGAAATTACGTGAACCTTCTGTTTGTCAGACATTCGTGCATATGAGTGTATCTCACTCCATTGCCATCAAGCCAACACCAACCCATAGCGATTCCCTGGGAGAGGGTAGAATGGCCCCTGTGGGTTTCCAAGACTGTAGCTCTTTATGGGAGTAGAAAACATCGTGTTTCTAGCAACTCAACAGGTAGCCACTAGCACTCTCTCTCCCACAGCACTAAAACCTGGTAGGAATTAGTGAATAATTCTAGCTCCAACTGGGTCAGGTGGTCACACCAGCCCCAGTGCTCTGCATCTAGCTAAGGGCGTTCTGGCCAATTTTTCAACCAATGCCTCATACAATAGAAAGCCTTGTCAGTCTTCCAGTGAGCAGCTGGTGGTTTCAAACTGCTGACTTTAGGATTATCAGCCCAACACATAACCATTATGCCACACAGGTGGTCATTTGTTAACCTGTGGGATGTGGAGGATGAAGATCTAATATACCGTTTTAATAGAAAATAATCACTAGAGCCCTCCTTGACAGAGTTCTGGTGGCACAATGATTAAGTACTTGGCTGCCAGCAGACAGATTGTCACTGAGAACTCAGCAGCCACTCTATAGGAGAAATATGTGTAGTCAGATTCCATATAGATTATGGTAGAGTTGCTCTGAAGAAAAAGTATAAAATTAGATACATGACCAATGGTTACCATAAGGTGAAGGAGAAAGAAATGTTGCTTAGGGGGCCTTGAGTTTGTTAATGGTGGTGGAATAATTGGAAAGGGCTATCAATGATGGTTGTACAACATGAAGAGTACCATTAGTCACACTGTCTTATACATGTAGAAGTTGCAGAATTGAAGAATGTTTCATTGTGTATATTTTTGCCACAATTAGAAAAAAATTACACAAAAAACAATGATTACAAAGAAGAATATGTTCCAGAATTGAATGTGGTGACAATTGTACAACTCTTCTTGATATGATGGAATTATTGAATTGTATGTCATGTGAACAAAGTGTGAATACAACTGCTAAAAATGATACAAAATGAAATCGTTTGTATGAGAAAATAAATGATATCAAATTACAGACTGAAAAAATGTCAAATACCACCGTTATCATGAACTATTGAGAACAATTCTGCCACATTGGCATTGTCCCCATACCCTCTGACCACTCGCTTCACATTAACAATAAATTTCCTAATATCGTTTTAGAGACATTAGACAGAGAACTGATCTTTCCCTCTAGCAATATTGATTGGCTGTTAGCCTTGGTTGGGAATGACATGTAGATGTTTGAGGATTGCTGTCAAATTTGGAAAGCATCACCAGGTTTCTTTCAACAAACATCTGCATGGTTGGCAAGAATTTTCCTAACACTCATATGTAGCTGTGAAGCATCCTTTCAAGTCTTGTTTTTCCTTGATGCTGAGTAATGTGGACCTTGTTATTTCCCAGTGTAATCTCTGGTCCTCTGTCTTGGAGTGAAGTCGGTGAGTGAATAGGACACCAGGCAAGGAGGAGGAATAGTCTTCAGAGTCATTCCCATGCCAGGACTCCCACCAGGAGCTAACCTTGCC
This sequence comes from Nesogale talazaci, assembly GCA_004026705.1. Taxonomy (NCBI): domain Eukaryota; kingdom Metazoa; phylum Chordata; class Mammalia; order Afrosoricida; family Tenrecidae; genus Nesogale; species Nesogale talazaci. The sequence continues at coordinate 305,682 of PVJH01000088.1, forward strand.
TGGAAGCACATCAACACATCCTATGGGGTTCCAGCTAAGGGTGCTCTCAACTCAGATACTCCTTTGTTGGGGTCCAAAATGCCCAGCTGCCAAAGATGTCTGTGTTTTAAGGAGGAAGAGTTGGTGTGGATGGAGACAGTGCCAACAGCGATAATAGCCTTCCCTTTTGCAGAAGTTACCCAAACACAAGTCTCTGTGAATTCACTGGAGGGTTCCTCCCGCGCTGCTCTGTATGATGAGTCATCAGCTCCATCACCCAGAGTGCCCTCCAGAGAGAGCATGGCACTTTCCTTACTGACTTTTCCAATCCCCTGGGTCACATTCAGTTCTAATAGTTTCAGCATGGGCTTTAAAATCTGCCTTATATTTAATTAGCCAGCTCTGGTGGCACAGTGGTTAAAAAGCTTGGTTGGGAATGGAAAGGTTGGTGGTTTGAATCTATAGGCTCTTCGGTGGAAGAAGGGTGTTGCAGTCTGTTTGCATAAGTATGTACCGCCTTGGGAACCCAACGGGGCCAGGAGGTGGGGGGGAGTTCTCCTCTGTCCTATAGGCTCATAGATGCCAGTATCAACCTGAATTTTTTTTTAATTTAATAGATGCACTCTGTCTTCTCCCATTAACACCATCTTACACAGGAAAAGAAATCCTTTTGTTTGGCCTTTTCAGTGAGAAGGATGCACATGTGGGCTGGTGGTTCTGGGCACTGGGTGGAGTTCACATCTTACCTCTCCCTCTGTGCTATCTAAGATGATCCATGACCAGAACATCTTTTCTTCCATGTCTGCCTGGCTGGTGGTTTTACTGTCCACTCCACATGTGCTGTGCAGAGCCGTCAGCTGTTAGGAGGACTGGCTGCTCACTGCTTTCTCACAGGAGTGGCGTTGTCAGGGGAAGTGAGTGTCAGGTGTGCTCGCTACAGAAATAGCCTGTCAAGGATGCCTCACCTGTTTTCCTTCCATGGCAGGAATTATTAAGATCTTGGTGGGTGAGTGTGTACATGAGTTTATGTCAGTCTGCCATGGCCCATTTCCACCTAATTAGCTGTAGGATCCAGAAAGGCTTGATGATTTGTCTCAGTGAGTGGAAATTGGCAAGGTTTCAGGGATTGTGGAAGAAGCAGCATCATTTTTCTAAGTAGTTTTCATGTGATACAATATTTTGACAGCAGACCATAACATCTTTAAAAAATAGATCAAGTAGTGTGCTTATATCATTCTGGAGTTTTCTGGGAAGGATGAATTTTAAGAAGAGTTCCCAATCGATGAGCAGGATGTTGCTATTCCGATTTTCAAAGAAATTAGGTGATGGTAAAGTGCTAAAGAGGAAGAAAGCCCTGAATGGAATCATGCCTTACCATTTCCGTGTAAACAACTGGGAGGATAAGTCATAGGTATTTGGTGGGAATTTGCAGTCTCCTGCCAATTACTGGATACCCCTCAGCACTGTTGTGTTTCCATTTAAATCAAGAACTGTTAAGCCTAGTAGCATTATTTTTGTAGCTACTTTTACAAGTTCAAATTCATTTTTATTTGCCCTCTTTTTCTTGCTAGCTTAATGTGCATCTGAAATGGTGGTCATTTTGACGAGTTGACATGGCTTGCGTATGTGAAAGAGGAAGCATCCCACCCTCCAGCAGTGCTTGATCTGGGAACTGCAGATAAGCAGCGTCCATGCCATGCTGTCTAGGCAGGCTCAGAAGTTCACAGGGAACCCACTGGACCTCTTCCTGGTTCAAGTCAGCCTTCTGGAGAGAAGCTAATGCCTACCAAATGCTTGTTCTCTTTCATGCAACTTGTTCATTGTTAAGCACCACATTTTACTTCTTTGAATACTCCCCACTCTAGAATGAAGGGCGTATTGTGATCTCAGCTTTCTGGACTAGGGAACAAGATCAAGGAAAGATCAATGACCTTTCCAAGACCACACAGCAGAGCTGGGATGGAACCCTGGGTTTGCATGGCTTCCGCTGTGAGCTCTGTTACCAAGACACTGTATCAACAAGCCGGGGAGATTTGCTGAGCTGGAATTATGGAGACAAGAGACCTATCTGGGCCATGTATGAGTCATTTAAGTGAAGTTATAGATTTTGTAGGATCAGGAATCCTCAGAGGGGACCAGGATGCTTTGTGAAATGAATAAGCATTTGGTGGTAGCGTACAGTGGGAAGACTGATTGTTCTTATGTGTGTTTAGGCAAGAAAGAGATTGGAATCCCAACATGGAAGGTGTAAATTACTGGGATAGAAGTGCATTACTGGTAGGTTGGCAGGGACCTGCTCCAAGAAGTCAAGAACCCTCATGACGTGGCTGGGGTCCACAACACAGGATCCTGAGTTACTTCCTGCTTAGCATCAGGCAGCTTTGTGCTCTGAATCCAAAGGGGCCACATCATAAGTGTCAGAGATACCCCAGGCATGTCAGAAGGGAACTGGCTACTCTTTAGTGTGGGACTGGGCATGGAGTCTGATTGCTGCTAATTACAGGCAAACTGGGTGCCTTGTGAACAGCCAGACACATCTTTTATGACAGCTGTTTTATGGAGGGCTTTTAAAAGGATTATTTTTAGTCATGAGGATGTGTATTAAGAGTCATTTTTATCTCATAACCCTGAGAGCCTTTTCCCACCAGAGTCAGAGTATTTGGCTGCTTCCCTTCTCATCCACTCCCGAGTGTCCCACAGCTATAGAGGGGCAGATGGTTGCCTTACACAGAGGTGAATGAGTGGTAATAATTACTTGTGGCTTCTTTCTCCCCTCTTCCCTGTCCAGCTTCTCCTGATCGATCTTTCCACCTCAAAGCTTTGGATCGATGATAGGGTTGTTTACGGAACACTATCCATGCCTGATGGGACAGGGGATATATCCTCTGGAAGCCAGTGAAAGGGCTATGCTGTTTCAGTGTAAGTTTAGGGGCAGACATATATGAGGGGTTGGCTGTTTCTGTCTGTGGTGGTTTCTGCTGGTCTTGGGAAATGAGGGTGGTGACTCAAGTCCTGTTCTGTTTAGACTTGTGGACAACCCTCCAGTCTCATGCCGCTTTCTGCCTGGAGCAGGAACATTGCTTGGAGACCAAGAGATGGAGATTTCTCTCCAAATATGTAAGCCAGACTTGGGGTAGGGTGGGGTTGGAGAAGAGAGCCTTGGCTTCCTTTACTTGAAAGGATAGAGTGTAATAAGTAAATTGAAGGGGCCTTGGCCAACCGAAAGGTTGCTGGTGATTGAAGCCCGTCAGCTCTGCACAGGAGAACGATGTGATGGTTTGCTTCTGTAAGAATGATAGCCTGTGAGACCTCTTGGAGCAGTTCTGCTCCTTCCTATAGGGTCTCGATGAGTCAAAGTTGGCATGCCATTGACTTGGTTCCAACCCAAAGTGACCTGTGCACAACAGAACAAAACGCCGCCCACTCCTGCCCCCTCCCCACAATTGTCCCTGTGCGTTGCTGCAGCCACTGTGCCAAGCCATGGTGGTGAGCGCCTTCTTTTTCATTGTCCCTCCACCGTACTGAGTTTGATGCTTTCTTTCTCCAGGAGCTGGTCACTCATGACAACATGGACAAAGTATATAAGACACAGTCTTGCCATCCTTGCCCTTACAGGGTACTGTGGGAAGAAGGACTTCAGAAACAATGACAGCAGCTTGGAGTTGGCACACTATGTGCTGATTGTGCACTGTTGCATCTTGTCAGGCAAGTAGCATTTCTGAAGGCATACAGTAAGGAAACATGCACCGAAGACTATGTTTATTAGAACTTTGGCCAAATATTGTCTCTACGGAAAGACAAAGCTGGTTATGAAAATGAATATGGTTACAGTACACCATGCTAAATGGAAGAGGCACCAAATCAAATAGCCGTGACATCTAAAATAGCTCCATACTCTAGTCAGCTCTGTAAAAAGAGGACAAATCCTTGTCACTAACCTGTAAAAGAATCACCCCATCTCCTTTTCTTTATCGCTACATGTTTTTTGTTAGTGGGTTGTTGTGTTCTTGTTTTTCAAGCACGGGGCTCTCATCAATCTATGCCCATTTATGCTTCCTCAATGAAGTATAACTTGCTTTAAGCCTACCATCTCTCTAACACCTTACAGCTCTCATCCATAAGGCAGGCCTGCTGGCTTGGAGTGCACCCACCCTCACGTGTGCAGTAGCTGGCATGGAGCAAACCCATGTGGTTCGGCCTTGGATGTCATGGCTGTTTGATTTATGCCTCTTACTTTTAGCATGGTGTACTGTAGCCATATTCATTTTCATAACCAGCTTTGTCTTCCCGTAGAGATAATACTTGACCAGAGTTCTTATGAACATAGTTTTCGGTGCATTTTTCCTTAACGTATGCCTTCAGAAATGCTACTTGCCTGACAAGATCCAACAGTGAACAACCAACACACAGTGTACCAACTCCAAGCTGTCCTCATTGTTTCTGAAGTCCTTTTTCCCAGAGTACCCAGGATGCTGGTCTTGGGGAATGGAGGGCAAAGTCTTGGTCCAATGGGAAGTTCTAGTTAGGATGGTTTCACCCAGAAAGAGGTCATCGCCGCCATGTCCAGCGACTTAATGCGCTATTGGCCACATCCTCCATTTGGTAGGTTTATCTCCACCTAGAGATGTTTGTCAGCATCACATGGCAAGAGCAAAACAGGAGTGGAAAGAATGATTAGGACAGAGCTTTATGCTATCGAGTCAGCCTGAGTCCAGTACCAAGGTCTGGTTTCTGCGGCGGGCTGCTGCTGGCTGTCTTGTCAGTGTAGCCCTGTGACACGCCTGCACTCCTCTGGCAATGCTTGTCTTTATCATGACCTGTACACTGAAGTACATCGGTGGTGAGTTAACTTTTGTTCTCCTATTTCCACCCATGAGCAGATATGTAAGTTCTGGGAACCAGGAGGCAAAAGTTCATTGTGTGTCTTCTGATAAACCTGTCCTTCTGTTTTTCTGTCTTGCGTAGGACTGGTCTTGCCAATTTGGAGAACTGACTCCAAGACAAAAAGTTGGAAAATGACCATCTCATGGGCCTGTCTCATGATGTTTCCTTGCCCTCTTTATGTGTCCTGTTTAAATTTGGTTCAGGAAAGGGAGATTTCACACTTAATCAGTTTCGTCAGATTGACAGCGCTGAGAGAATTTCACACTGTATGAAACAGATACAGGGCACCTCCTCTCCTTACATCCCTGTTAGGTAAATTTAGAAACTCATTAAGTTTTCTGCCCTACTGGAACTTGTGGGTGTAACTGAAGAATTATTCCCAGAAATATACCGGAATTGGTGAACAAGGTTATGGACCTGAAACTTGTATCCTTTTTCTTTAGTGTTTCTCATTTTGGTCGCCGACTCTTTTTAAAACAGTACCTTCTGAGGATGAATCGTGAGTGTGACTGGCTCAGTTCTTAAGACTTGGTCAACTTCTTTTAACTTGCCGGCTCATGCACATTTAGGATTGCAAATGCAAAAGAGTGGCTGTTTAGCTGAGCAGTCCTGGCCTCAGGAGCCCGGGACCCTGTAAGAACTTCTCTGAGAGTCCGAGGACTCCCTCTGCCTGGCCTCTCCCAAAGAGCCTCACTCTTTTCCTTGTTTGGAACCCAGTGACTTCCCCTGTGTTTCTTTCCGTGATAGCCCTGCCTTCTGGCTCTGTCTGCCTCACCCTTCTAAACTCAGGGCAAGAGTCCCCACCTCTGTGAAATGGGACTAAGTGCAGTGCAATTCTCCTTACGCGACAGTGTTTCCTCGCCCAGCGCCATGGAGGGGCATCTCTCCTTAGGCAACGCTGCATCTACACCCTTATGGTATGCATATTTGCATGCCCTGTGCTGGACAGAGGGCCTTGTGCCTCCAATTCGCTCACTGCCATCGAGCTGGTGCCGAGTGAGTGACTCTGTGGGCTACAAAAGAACTGCCCCGTGGGTCTCCAAGACTGACTGATTCTTTACAGAAGCCAAGGAAGGAGACCTGCTGATGCAGTGGTTACAGGTTGGGCTGTTCTAAACCACCAGCTGCCCTGGAGGAGAAAAAGGGGGGCATTCTGTTCCTGCAAAGGGGAGCAGTCTCTGAAGCCCACAGGGGCAGGACTGCCGTGACTTGTGGGGTCATTGCCAGTTGGCTTCGACTCAATGGCAGTGACTTTGGAGTGGCCGGTGTTTCCCAGTTGCCACCCGGGGGGTTAGTAGCCCCACGTGCCACCTGTGTGAGGAAAGTCTGATGAAGTGATCAATGGATGAATGGGCCAATGATGGTATGACATGTGATAAGGGTTTCCACCACAGCATTCTAAAAGTAATATATGAAACAATCATATAGTGAATCAGGCTTTGTATACTTTAAACAAGTGAATTAAAAAAAAAAAAGCCGTGTGATTTTCTTTAATGTCTCCATGTTTCTAATGTCAAGAGGAGAAATAGGTTAGGTTGGATTTAAAGGATTATTTTTAGCTCCCAAATTCTGTGACTCTGATTCTATTTTTTAGCAGGATTAGTAGGGAAATGGGCCTTAGAGAACGCAATGGTGGCTTTAGGCCGCTGTAAGAAGGAATGTCTTCAAAAGGAACCAAAGAGAGATATTCGGGTTTTTTTTTTCCCCAAAGGTTTTTTTAGGAGGAAAGTAACCACCGGCTCTAAAAGTTTGCATTGGGCTTCTAAATCAAGAGTGATGAAAAGTGACTTCTAAATGTGACCTCTGTTCCCAGTTCCTAACTCTTTTCACACAGGCCCTTAGGGCACAGGCAGAAGTCCTTCATTAGTGAATTTCCCAGGCCGGGATGGCTAGAGAAACAAAGCCAGTGGAACCCACATATGTATGAGACATAATTTCTTTACACCAAGAGGGATTCTCAACCCAGCGCAACCCAAGTCCCCGGGTCCTGTGCTAGCTAGAGCCTTCATTGCTGTGGGCCAGGAATGCAGAAAGTTGAAGCCAGAGGCTGGGAGCTGGAGCTCACAGGCCATTGGGGCAGAGTTGTGTGGATCCAAGGTCAGCGGGAGCATGGCAGGGCACTGACAGCTACCTGGGGGTGGCATGGTGGCCCTGGTGTAGACACAGAATCCTGGCCAGCAGAGAGCAGGAAGGGCAAGAGGGATAGAGGTTCCCAGTGTATCTCTTACTAGAAAAAAAAGCCAGCCTCCCATGTAAGCACCACCTGACACAGTTTGGACTCCATCCTGTCTCTACACAGGCACCACCAAGTTGGTATAAAATCTAACCACACAGAGAGATGCCATGAGGGTGTTTTCCAACCGACAGCCACCTTGGCACCCAGCCTCTACCTTTCTCTTTTAAACTGCTTAGCTCTCAGGGAAGGCTGAGAGCGGTCATAGAGGGCAGAAATGAGTGTCTTATGACTAACCCAGTAAATATATGCACAAAAATCTATTTCCCCATCAACACATATAAATGTATTCACTTCCGTACATGCCTGTATTTAGACCTCTATAAATGTCCTTTACTTGCCAGTTCTTTCCTTTTACTTTCCTCCTGTCCCACTATCATGCTCAGCCTCCATTTGGGTTTCAGTATTTTTTTCTCTGTTACCTTACTCTTGATTAATCCCTATCAGGCCTCTCACACTCATCTTGTCATTGATTTTGAATCACTTGTTGTTCCCTTATCCCTGGGTTGGTCAACACCACCTCCTTTCCCCCTCCTCCCCATCTTCCATGACCCGCCCACCCCCATGCCCTTGAACCATCAATCCCATTGTTTTCTCTTCTAGACTGTTCATCCAGCCTATCTTATATAGATAGACCTGCAGAGATGACAATATGTCCAAAACAACAAGACATTCTAAGATGAAGCAAACAAAGAAAATAAAGTGAGGATAACAACAACAAAAAAGCCCCAAATGTCCAAAGAATATATATCTATAAATAAGTAGAAAAAATAATAAAGGAAAAACCTGTAAAAAGTTCAAGGTCTGCTTATTGACCTCCAGGAGTGTCCTCCAGTTGAGTCCAATGGAGTGCCACACCCTGGTCCCAAAGTATATCCTTGGAACTCCCTTGGGAACTCCATGTTCCCAAAACACCTTTAGTGTTTTGCCATGGTGTGGTTAGGTCAGATGGTACAATCACGTTTCCATTGCTTCCATTGTTGTTCCTGTAGGGTCTTGGGTCAGTGAGGGATGGCATGTTTCATAGTGGGGCCGGCCATGTGGTCCTCTCTGTGCATTGGTTGTTCTGAGTGGGAATATCACTCCCAAGGGTCTGTGGGCCAGGATGCACTCCATTCTCTCTTCTTCGCCATTCATTTGATTTCATGTGCTCTGGTCAGGTATGTCCCACTCCCCATGCTTCAGCTTCAGTACTGTCCTCCAAAACAAATTCCCCTGGGACAGGTCGCTGTCCATGTAGTTGGGATTGGGGTTGGGTGCTCAGACCCTTCCACTGGCTCTCCACTCCATGCTGTCAAGCTGCATTCACATCCTGGAACACTGGGTTTAAGTTTGGTTCCACTTTCCCTGTGGAGATATAAACAATGTGCTCCCCTTGGGTGGGTTAGTACCCCATTCCCTCTCATACACATCACCATCTTCCCCCCACCCCACCCCATCACAGTGGCTACCATGTGTAGGCCTGGGTTTGATGGGCATTGAAACTCCACTCAAGTACTTCCTCAATGCAAGAACACTTTTTTCTTTTATATTTTCTTTTATATTGGCATTCCATGAAGCTCACCTTCCCAACACAATCACTGAAGACAAATGTGTGCATAAGCAAAAGTGATGAAGAAAGCGATGGTGCTCAGCTATCAAAAGATGGAGTGTTTGGGGTCTTAAAGGCTTGAAGGTAAACAATGGTCATCTAGCTCAGAAGCAACACTGCTCACATGGAAGAAGCACACCAGCTTGTATGACCATGAGGTATCAAAGAAATCAGTTATCAGGCTTCAAATAACTAAAAATCATAACATTGTGTATCCACTTTCCTGACGAAAAATGTGTGCACAAGCACATGTGGTAAAGAAAGCCAGTGGTGCCTCGTTATCAAAAGATATAGCGTCAAAAAATAGATATGTCTGGAGTCTTAAAGGCTTGAAAGTAAACGAGCGGCCATGTAGCTCAGGAACAACAAAGTCCACATGGAACAAGCATACCAGCCTGTGTGATGATAAGGTGTCGAAGGAATCACGTTTCAGGCATCCAAGAATTAAAAATTATTAATGAGGGGGAGTACAGATTGGGGACTCAAAGCCTATCAACAGGTGAAGTGACATCCCCTTAAAGATGGGTTGTAAGGAGGAGATGAGCCAGTCAAAGTACAGTGTAGCAACAATGAAATATGCAACTTCCCTCTAGTTCTTAAATGCTTCCTCCCACGCACTATCACGATCTCAATTCTACCTTACAAATCCAGTTAGACCAGGGTATGTACACTGGAGCCAGGAACATGGGGAATTCAGGACAGGTGATTCCTTCAGTACCAGCCGTGAGAGTGGTAATACTGAGAGAGTGGAGGGGAGATGGAGTAGAAAGGGGGAATCAATTTCAGGGATCTATATATAACCTCCTCCCTTGGGTACAGACAACAGAGAAGTGAGAGAAGGAGCACATCAGACAGTGGATGATATGACAAAATGATAATTTGTAAATTATTAAGGGCTCATGAGGGAGGGGCATGAAGAGGGAGGGAAAATATGGGGAACTCATACCAAGGGTCTAAATAGAAGGAGGATGTTTTGAGAATGATGATGGCAGCAAATGTGCAAATGTGGTCTGCATATAGTTGATGTATGTATGATTGTGATAAGAGTTGTATGAGTCCTCAATAAAATGATTAAAAAAAAAAGAAGTGTCAAAGCCAGGGTTCATATCTCAAGGAACTTGGATGTTGAAGCAGACACCAGAAAGCTTTTGAGTGACTGTTGGTGCAGATGAAATTGGATGGCCTCATTTACCTTTCAGAAAGATAGACCAAATGGTTACCAGGAGTGGAGGAGGAAGAGTTTTTGCTTAGGGGCTATTGAGTTTATATTAATGTTTGCAGCATAATTTGGAAAAGGAGATCAATACTGGTTGTACAACATGAAGAAGATAATCAAGGGCACTGAATTATTCAAGTAGATGTTGTTATACTGGAGAATGTTTTGCTATGCATATTCTTAACACAATTATGAAAAATAATTACATCAGTTGCAGTGAGTACCAGGAAGAAAGAACTGTTCTCAACTTGATTATGGTGTTGATTGAACTATTGTATTGAATAGTCTGTGGATGAAGTGCCAATAAAGCTGTTAAAAATAAAATAAAATAAGGAAACTGAGCAAAAGAGGAAGATTGTTTTCACAATAAGAGATGAGTGACTGGGGGTAGAGCTTGCAGCCATCTGCTTAGGAGATAATGAAGGTAGTAACAGGAGTGCGGGAGCTGTATGATTTATTCCACTGAGACGAGAGAAAGAGGAGGAGGTTGAAGCTGTTGAGTGTGGGGAAGTTATACATGATCAGACTGGGAGCCCTTGTAAAGAGTTGGATACAAGGACAAGTGGTCAGCCTGGTGGAAGGGATAGGTCATGGTCAGTATAGAAGTATCCTTAGAATGTGTGTGTCTTTATTGTATTTCCATCGGTTCATTGTTTCTAGACACTCTGGCTTGGCGTGAGCATTTTTCTATTCCCATTCCTTTATTTGCTTCTCTTTGGGGGGGGGGGTGGAAATCAAGAAAACAGTAACTAGCACTGGGTTTATACATCATAAAATAGTTTTATTTTTCTCTTATCATTGCTTTTGACCATATTACATTCAATTGCTGTTTGCTTCCATGTAGTGATCACTTGGACAGATCCCCAAGTTCTCTGTCACTTTTAGGTACACAAGGAAATCCAGTCTAGTCTGGTACTGCCAAGCACTTCCATCTGTTGGGGTCACCTCATTTTCCTTTCCCAGTCAGTGGTGGCCAGCTCTCATTCTGAGGGGAAGCTGATTCAGATGGGAGCTAGGTGAGGAAGTAATTGTATAGGCTAATCAAATATATAAGTACTAAATGTTCCTATAAAGAATTGATAGGCTAATCAAATGTATAAGTACTAAGTGTACCTATAAATGACATTTCAGATTCTCTTTGGCATGAACAATATTAGCAAGATGCTATAGTCCCCAGAAGTACAAGATCTCTGTTGGCTTTCAATCAAAGATCTCTTTGAAACACAATGACGTGCATGTGTCAGGAGGATATGCTTCGACAAGATGTGATAAATCATATGCCCCTGCCACCACTCATCTTTCTGTTTGTATCATATGGTGATTTGCATGTTGTTGTGGTGTTGGAAGTTATGCCACTGGTATTTCAAATGCCAGTGGGGTCACCTGGTGGACAGGTTTCAGTGGAACTTTCAGACGAAGACTGACTAGGACAGCAATTCTCAACCTGTGGGATGCGACCCCCATAGAGGTCGCCAGATTCATAGCTGTAGCAAAAATGATAGTTATGAAGTAGCAATGAAAATAATTTTATGCTTGGGGGTCACCACCACATGCAGAACTGTATGAAAGGGTTGAGGCATCAGAAAGGTGGAGAACCACAGGACTTGGAAGAAGAGCCTGCTTTGTAGGTCACCAGTGGGTGTTAATTTTCCGCATCCGTTGAGAGATGACCAGATGTAAATTTTCTGTTTATTCTGCTAAAGTGACGTAATTTTTTTTTTGCATTTTTAGAAGATGGGGTTTTCTTATGAAAATTTACTCTTGAAATAATTTAACAATCTATGGACAGTTGTGAAAGTAGTAAGGAGTGGTCTCTTATGCCCTTCACCAAGTTTCTCTCAAAGTCTTATTCTACTAACTGTAGCATGATATCAACCAGACGTGGACCTTTTACCATGTGTAGGTAAAGCCCTGGCTATTCAAACCCATCCTGTGCAGCTAGGTTTCTGTGGGCACCACTGCAATAGACAGAGTGTACAGCCCTCACTAGTATGATGTGTGAGTAGATTCCTGAAGCCACCAAGGCAATCAAGACACAGATCCTAGAACCACAGTGCCCTCCCCCATGCAAATCCTCAGGAGCCATGTCTGCACATCTGCTATGGCACTGCAGTCCCCTAACTGGTACAAGATAGGCTATCCAATATGTGAGCCTTTGAGGCTGTTTTTCCCTTTGTTTGTTTTTAATAACACTATCCTGTGAGAGCCATCTAACTTGTTGCGTGTATCAACACCTCATTCATCTTTATTGTTGAGGAGTGTATGTAGCCATTCCCATATCAAAGGGGATTTTTATATTTCCATCTTTAAAAAATAAGCCTCTATGAACATTCAAAAGGTTGGCAGTTCAAATCTTTCAGCCTCTCCATGGATAGATGATGTGCTACTTTTCTCCTCTCAAGGTGACAGGCTCAGGAATCCTGTGCATACATAAAGTCCCTTAGAGTGACTGTGAGTTAAGGCCTACTCAACAGGACACAAGGGCAACAGAGAAGGAACAGAGGTCAAAGTGCAGGGCTGCTAGCCAGAAGGTTCAAGGTTTGAAGCTTACCGTGGGTTCCACTAGAGAAAGACCTGAATATTGGTTTCCCTAAGGATTATTGGTGCTTCCACTTGCCACATAATATGAGTGTGAAAGTTGGATATTGAATAAGGAAGACCAAGAAGAATCCCTGCATTGGAATTGTGGGGCTGGACAGGAATAGGAGAGTACCATAGACTGCCAAAAGGAAAAACAAATCTGCCTCAGAAGAGGTATAGCCAGAGGTCTTCTTAGGGGCAAGGATAGTGAGATACATACTTTGAACACGTTGTTAGGAGAGACTAGTCTTTGGAGAAGGACCTTAATGAGATGGATTGACACAGTGGCTGCTACAATAGGCATAGGAACAAGCTTGAGGATGGAAAAGGATGGCAAGACACCAACGGAGTTTTGTTCTGGTGTGTACAGGACCCTTATGGGCCAGAAAAGACCCCATGGCATCCAACATCAATGATGAGAATAATAGCTTTATCCCCGCCATGGGGAAGTCAGTTTTCCTTCATCCCCTGAGTACTGTGACTTTAAAATAGACATGATGTCACTCTTGCATGCAGACTTTAGTGATGACTTATGGTTTCCTTTGGGGACGGACATGCACTCAGAATGGTACACACATGATATCGTTCCCTCAAATTATCGGACAGGACCATGCAGATTGGGGGTATCCCCTCTTTTCCTGATGTGTCTAGGTAAGAGTAGGTGGAAAGGGGTGAGGATGAAGATGCTGAGGATGATATGATTCAGTTGTGATGATTATTAGCATGGTTAATTGGTGTAGAAAGTTAGAATTCTAATATGGGCTGCCAATGTCATCATTAATCAGACTGGCTGCAGAATGAGCCCTCTCAGAAGCAGGGCTGGTGGAGGAAGCCTCATGTTAATCCAGAGAGGAGAGCCACAAGTGGAGGATATACTTGGGATCCCATGATCCTTGATCCAAGAGACTGAGACCTGTGATACCAAAGACAGTGAGATGCCAGAGCAGTGGTGAATAAGTGGTGACAGCAGAGGCATCAGTGTCCAGAGTGGTGGGCATTCAGACCCAGGGGAAAGTAAAGCCGAGTGTCTTAGGATGGGAGGTTGATGTGGGGAGTGGGCACTTCCAGGCACTTATTTGGGATAGCATGGTTTGCTAATTCAAGGAACGAGGCTCAGTGTCTCTAGACCAAGACTTATAACCCTTTGGGCATTTTTGGCAGCACTGAAAGAACTTTGTAACATGACTGAAGCAGGCCAGAGGTCAACGGGGCACTCACCTGTGATGGCATGGATGAGTGAGAGGTATGCTAGAGGGCATGACTGGGGAGAGAGCGGTGTCCTGAGCACTTCTGATCCTGAAGTGTAATCTGTTCATTTCTCTAACAAGGACCTCTGGTAGTCTAGTGTGCCGTGAGTTGGGGTGCTAACTGTAAGGTCAGAAGTTCAAAACCACCAGCTGTTCTATAGGAGAATGATGGGGTTTCTACTCCCGTAAAGATCTACGAAAAGTCTTGGAAACCCACAGGGACCCTTCAACTCTGTCTTCGGGGCTCATTGTGGGTTAGAATTGGCTTGGTTGGCAGGGAGTTCAGCTTGTGTTGTGGCACTTCTCTAAGAAGCCCTATGGTTTTGAGTCTCGTCTGGGTTCTGTGTGGCCATTGCCATGAAGGATCAAGCCCGGTAGAGAAGTAGAATGTTCGAGGAGAGAGGTGGCTGCCCTCCCACTGCTTTAAGGCCTGACTTAATAAAGGGGAACTCCTTTGGGGTGTACAAACTATTGTCCTCCCTTTGGAGCAAAGCGTTATCTCTTACATGTCTTCTCTTACTGATTTGGGCTGTCCCTTTCCCAGGGGAGCTGCCACAGATGTGTCTATGGGGCAGGAGCCCCTGGAGAGGCATGGAGTCTCTGGTCTTCTCCCTTGTAGAGCTCCGTGGGCCCCTCCCGTTGGAGCACAGTGCTGGTTGGAATGATAGACACTTTGCTTCCCCCTGCTGAGTGGGGGCACTGATGTCCTGGTGATTATTCCTTATGGAGGAATGGAGGGGACCCAGGGAGACAGGGGTCTTTGTGATGAACAGTTTTATACCGGTTGTGATCCCTGCGCTTCTACCGGCACCAAGCTCATCATGACTCATCAAGCTTTATCTCCCATTTCCACCCCTCCTTACTTAAATCTCCCTTTGTTTTTTTTCCTCTTCCTTCCTGTTACCCTCAACATAATCAGATGCTTATGTATTTCCCAAAGTAGGGAACCAGGGATGAATTTCAATGAAAATCGCCACCAGTTTTTGCAGCTCTTCTGGCAAACACAAAATCATTTATTTATTTATTTTTGACTGACACTTTTCAATAAATAAAAAATGAAGTTGTTATGAAACACATTAGAATTAGTGACGTCTATTTGCATATTTCAACCTCCAGAAACGTGTTTCATTAAGTACTTTTCATGTTTTAGAGATAATTGTGTCTACCTATAGTTGGGCATGAAAATGACATTTTGAGAACAAAGTTCGCTGGCATATTTTCTAACACAGATGGAGAACTACATTTCATCTCCTGAGAGCCAGTTTCTGGTTCTACTCTGCCATCATTAAAGTCAGACCACTATATTTTGAAAAATATTAATTCCAGTAGTGACTGAATTGCAACTCCTAAAACCCAAGCCTCACTATTAGCACCATTTTCCTAGTCGGTGAACTTGAAAATACAGAGTTCAGTGTCTGCGTTAATGGTTTAAATGGTTTGTGGGGAGCCATCATGTCTTCTTTCTGCAGAGGAAAAGTGGTAGTTATTTTAATGCTCTGTATACAGAGAAGCCTGCCCTCCTGCATCGTGCCCCCTTCGCTGCTGAGTGTTTCATCCGCGTGGTCTCACAGCCTAAGCAGAAGCAGCATAAGGGGATCCCAGGAGGGCTTTGAGGCGAGGGGGGTGCAGAGCATGGCTCCAGGGTAGAGAAGAGCCACCAAGCTGGCTGGAGGTAGCAGGTCAAACGCATGTACATGCTCACAGCTCAGTAGCCACAGTCACGATCACTTCTGGTTACTGGATGGATTCTCTTTCCAATGATCATTCTTTTTACAAATGGGTTTTTCACATACTTATTCATTCTACTAATATCGATCAGTCACTGTTAACCATTGGAAGGAACCCTCGTGGTGCTATGGATAAAGTACTGAGCTGCTATCCTCAAGACGCTGGATCAAACCCACCAGCAGCTCTTTGGGAGAAAGATGAGGCTGCCTGTTCCTAAAAAATGATTTACAGTCTCAAAGTCTTAGAATGTATGCATAGTGTCATGGCGAGTTGGTGGGTTCTGGTTTAAACTATGAGAGGGTCTCTGGGTGGTGCTTTTGTTTGGCTACCAAACAAACGTTGACAGTTCTAATGCAACTAGCACTGCCATCGGAGGAAGGCTTGGGGGAAATTCTAAAAAATAGTTTTACTTTCCATATTTCCATTGTTGTTCTCTCTCTCTCTCTCTCTCTCTCTCTCTCTTTTGCTGGGAGCAACTTGAATCAGAATTGACTCCATGGAAAATGGTTTGGAATTTTTCTGTATCTCCTATCGAACCATTTGCCTTTTGAAGTCAGCCAGTGGAAACCCTACCTATCACATGGGACAAGGGAGCATACCGCGCTTCTGATATAGCCGTGTGAGCGTGGGGAGATGCCATTTACTTAGGTTGGTGCAGAGGAGAGCTCATGGAAGACAGCTAGGCCAAATCTCAAAAGAGGGGTCGAGGGAGACACGTGGGTAGCCATAGACTTTCCAAGCAAGGACGTACAATGAGAAAACATGGCCTGCTTAAGAAACAATGTCACTGTGTAAGTCTGGAATATGGAGCCCAAACAGGGTGGTAGTGAGGGACAGAAAGAGATGGATTGGAATGGTACAAAGATACAAATCAGATTGTGAGGCAACTCTAATATCTTCACTCTGTCTGTTAATCATCTGTTCACCACCCTACTCTATAGACTATGAAAACTTCAGCTCTCTTGCTGAAGTCAGTCCAGGTGGACTAGAGAAACAAATTCATAGACACATGTATGGATATAGGGGTAAGGTTTATATACAAGAGAAATGGGACATAGAGAGAGCATCCCAACCCAGTCCAGTTCAAAGTCATAAGTCCGATATTAGCCCATATGCCTGATATCAGCCTATAACATGTCCTTCCGACTCATGAAGTCATGGGCCAGTAGGCACAGACTCCCAGTGCTGGCAGAGTCTCCCCATGGCTCCTCACTTCTAGGACTCAGAGTCCATCAACAGCATCCAGTGGTGGTAGAAGCAACTCAGTGCTGGCAGGGCTCTCCACATAGCTTCTTCAGCTTCAGAGGTCTGGTTCCATCAGGGTAAGGCCATGTGGCTTCTCCTCGGGCTCATCCAGCTCCTCGGACGCTGCCATTTTGTCTTGTCTGTAGTTTGTCATCTTGGAGACTGATTCTCAACAACTGGGGAGATGTCATCTCCACGAGGGAAATATGGTGAGATTTCCCAGAAGTCTCAGGAGAAAGCCCTGCCCACACATTAGCTACTCAATGGCTAGCTCCAGATTAACAGGCTAGACTCCATACCTGGACTTCCAATCACGAAACTGATATCAAGCACATGACCGCCACAATCAAATTATCATTGATTCTCAATTTTTGAAACTCAAGGGTTTTAGAATTTCTGAGGAGACTACAGTTCAACTTGTTATAAATCCCTAGTTAAATATAACACTAAGACAAAAGTATGGTCATTAGGTTCCAGTCCAAGAGTTTATTCCAAATAAAATATGTTGGGACACATCTTTGCCACCAGTAGATGGCTGTCGGCACGTTCTCTCAGTGATAACTCAAGTCCTAATCCTGTTCGAGAGTCCTGGTGGTCCACCCGGTGGCCTGCTAACCCCAATCCATCTACTGCCCCAGTGGAGAAAGGTGAGGGGAGCTGCTCCTGTAAAAACACAGAGCCTTGGGTGCCCTACTGAGGGCTGCTGTCAGCCGACATTCCCGGGCAGGCAGTGAGTCCGAGTTTGCAGTCTCACTCAGGTGCCTTCAACAAATGTCCACTTGAGACAGTGACTTGCAAGGGGGCTCTGCTCGCACAGTTAAATGCAAGGTTGGAGAGGTGAGCACGGGCGTCGTGGCTATTGGGTTTTGGAGTCCCCACGGAATCGTCCCGAGAGATTTCTTTCAAAGGACTAGGGACCATCAGTAGGTCTTCTTTGGAAGAAATTTTAAGGAAATGAAAGTTGCATCGATGAGAAAAAGGCCAGGAAAGATACACCTGGTTACACGCTTTTTCCCAACATGACCTTGCACCTGCTCATTCTGTGAGAGCAGCCCAGGTCGTGCTGTGAGCTTGTCTTTGGGAATCATGACACCCTGATCCTGTCTCCTCAGACTTCTCTGTCTCCTGAGTTCAAAGAATACTTAAAGGGAACATGGTGTGTGTCCCTGGGGAATGCCCAGGCTGCCATTTCGAGGTGCTGGAATGTTGAAGGACACAGGACTCTTTGGGCTTTCACGGGATAGCGACATGGAAGCTCCAGCTTGAGAAATGTATTGAGAAATGTAGAGTCCTATCTTGGGGGGTATGTGGAGGAGTGATAGTTTTAATAATGGTTTTATGGTGGTGTAGCAATATTTTACGTCATCCTTGTGTGTATACATTTATCTATCTGTGAGTGTGTGCATGTGTCTAATAAAACCGGAGTCCCAGAGTGGCACAGGTGGGGAAGCACACAGCCACAAACGGAAACATTGGCAGTTCAAACACATGCCGAGATTCCTTGAAGGAAAAGCTGGATATTTTCAACAATGAGCGCCTCCCCCAGAGCGTAGGCCTACACACACGGGGCTGCCCTGAGTTAGAAACAACTGGATGGCAAGGTTTGTTTTTTACTGACTTGGTAGCAATTGAGAGGTTCTCTCTGTCTCTCAGTCACTATACATTTCACTCGTGAGAAGCCCTGGAGGCAGAGGGGCCATTGCTTGGACCGCTAACCACAAAGCCAACAGTTCAGAAACTCTGGCTCGGAGGAAGTGGAGGCTTTCTACTCCAATAAAGTGTGACAGGCTCAGAAACCCACGCGGGTAGCTGTACTCTGGCCTATAGGGTCACTTTGGTCAGAACCATCTCGCAGCGAGTTTGGATGATATGTTGTACCTACAGATCAGTTTGAAGGACTTGTGTGATTCTTGGACTGTGTTCACTTATTGCAGAAGGGGTGGGGCGAGCTGAGTCCTAGTTCTCAGCATATTTAAGGCCCCAGATCAGAACCACCCCCCTGGTCCCTGTTTCTTTACTCCCTACCATGATGACTACATCCCCTGCAGTTCCCATCTCCTGTTCTTGCTACACTGCTGACATTTCCACCCTAGTGCTTCTCAATCCCTCAGTCTAAGTCACTCAAAGACCAGCCGTAGAGCTCATCTATTATCGTCCTGTCATTCTAACTATTTTGAGTCCTTAATTATCATCTATCTAATCTATGTAAGTGCTAAAGGTGTAACATTTTTGCCAGTGCTCATATGGCATTTCTCCTTTTTTTTCTTCCACTGTGCCCCCACCCTCCATTTTGGTTGGCTGGTTGATGTGTGTGTGTGGGGGGGGGGGGGGAGTGGAGGGGATGCTTGGATATCTCTGTCGTTGATGATGGGGAAAGATAACAGCTTTCTGTCATTGCCTGGGTCTATAAAACAATTAAATATGTCTGACTCTGCCTTTCTGCTCTGGCAAATGAGGTCAGATGAATTATGTGTGCTCCCGTAATGAAAATTTGCTGTTTAACTGTTTCACACCTAATCAGTGTAGGATTTAATGCATAGTTAGTAACAAATCACTGATGATGATCATTTAACTATCCAGAAGACAAACAGAAGAAGGAAGTGATACAGATAATTCTCAAATCAGAGAGTCAATCTCTGGCTTATATACAAGTAGCTTTTAATGATAACAGTTTGTCTATAAAATTTATATCATCACTGGCTTGGATGCAGGAAATGTCTCTCAAGAAAATAATGGTCATTTCCTCCTATGCATTTTTCTAGAACAGTGTTTCTATAAAGTATGTTCTATGAAATATTAGCTATGAGGAGTGTAAATTGACATTGCTAGATAAGTTGACCCTATTTCCATGTATGGATAATCTTGGGTTAAACACAATTAATCAGATTTCCTTCCTGCAATTCTTTTGAAGGCTTTAATATGCTAATAAGCTTTGTGAATTCTGAGACAAAAGAAAAAAATGGTTTGCGGCGTTTCTCAAATTCATTTGATCAGTCAGTCATTTTGGGGGAGATTTTTCCAAAACTAATAGTGTGAGTTTTCTAGTAGTCCTATTAGCACAGTTGATGATAAGTTGGGGACTATAACTTTAAACAGTTTAGATTTATTAGTTTCTCATTTGTAGAGACAAGTTATGGAGAGTAGAAATCAAATAATAACCACACTAAACTAAACTCACTGCCATCCAGTTGATGTGAGAGCTAAAAAATGTTAATGTCTTGGAGCGTAGAGTTTCTAAGAAAACAGCAACAAAGCAATGCACAGAGCGACCAGGATGGATTCAATGTCACTGCAATTCTTATTTATTCATCCAGGAAGTACTAAGGGTAGAGGGGGTACCCCCCCAAAACCTGGAATTTGTTTGCCAAAGCTATGCATTTACATTTTTTTTAAACAAACCAATCTTTTCACCTTCAAAGTACTCTTCCTTCCACTTAATACATTTGTCAAATCTGCGATTCCATTCTTGGAAACATTTTTCAAAGTCACTTGTGTGGATGACTGACAGCACCTCCCTCATCTTTTCTTCACTTCTTGTACATCATCAAATCGCTTGCTGTTCTTTCATATTCCTTTGCATTCGTGGAAACAAAAGGAAGTGGCACTGAGTGAGATCCGGTAAGGTGGGTGGGGCAAGAGAGGCATGCTGTTTTTGTTTTTGTTTATTTGTTTGTTTTTGTGCCCCAAACTGGTGCATTGAGAGGGCTGCTTGAGCAGATGCATTGTCATGGTGGCTTTTTTTTGGTCAAACACTGTTATGCAATCTTTTCAGAACCTCTAAATAGAAAGGTTGATTAACAGTTTGACCTGGTGAAATTAACTCCCAATGCACTATGAGGTGACATTTTTGCCCATCAGGAAGTTGGCCAATGCCCAGGAAGAACTTAATCATCAATTATTATTTCACCTTTTTGACATGAGAAAAACCACTGGTACACTGTAGCTTTTCCCATAGGGCTTGTAAGCTGTGTTCAACATTACAACAGCTTCTGTGGCAATTTTTTCTTCAGCAGGAAACAAAACTTCCCAGCTGCACACTGTTCTTTTAAATGGGCCATCACAAGAAATGAGGTTCGAGTGAAACTGCTTTTACAAAAAAAAATTCACTGTGACCAGAGAGAACCGTCTCAGGTGATGCCACTGGGTGCACTGCCTCAGAGCCAGTGGCTTGATGCTCTCCTACGGTCACAGTGGTGAACAGGACAACAGACTTGAGTGAGACAAAGACATCAAGGGTTGCACATGTCAGTAGATAATCATAATAGATGATGATGACTGGTGAGTGTGGGTGTGGAGTATAGAGAGATGCTGAGGGAGGGGAGACGGGGGAGCCTTTTGGCCTCTCTGAGTAGTGAAGTTTTTAAGCTGAGAGTTAACGAGTGAGGGGACCCTATTTCTGTGGAAATAGAAGAGAAAAGCAGAAAGGCCGGCTAGTACAAAGGCCTTTCTTCAGAGGTCTTTGGCGTTCAATGTGCTTGGAGCTTTGCAGGCTAAGGGGATCATAGCCTGGAATAAGGTTGCCAGTGCAGATTGAGTTAAATATTTGTTTTTATCTTAAATAAAGTGGAAAACCTTTTTTAAAAGCATTTTTTTTCCTGGAAGGGATGATATAATCCAATTTGCATGTTAGAAGGCCCACCCTGAGTGCTGATTCAAGAACTTTGTAAGGGGAAAACATACAAGTATAAAGACAAGTTGGAGACTGTACTAGATCCAGGTGACAGATGGCTAAGGCCTGCTTGAACTTGGGTGGCCTTGCTGTTGACAAGAAGGGTTGGCAAATTTGAGACAAATGCTTCAATTTAAAAGTACTTCAATAAAAGTGTTGATTACTGTAACATGAGAACATTTAGAGTTTAGTGTAATTCTCCAGTTGGATACACATTTTTCTTATTTCCTTCTGTTCCAAACATCTCAGTCTTGGCTTTCAGAGGGAATTTAAAAGCCCATTAACTTCTACAGCTCCTACTCTGTCCCCAAGGAAGAGAAGTGTGTTAGGACTCATCAGAAGAGTTTAAGATAGTCATGAAGATCTTCGTCTTAGTTTGGAGAGTTGTCAGTTCTGCAGACCATGTGACCCTGCCTTTCACTTTGCACAAAAAGAAAACAAGCCAATGAATAGACAACAACAACAAACTCCATCAGATCTAATCCAGGAACCAAAGGCTTACATTCAAGTGTGATTTCACTGTGTGCTGCCTGCACATCCATCTCTGCAGGGGTCACCACGGCACTTCGACAGGCAGTGGGCAGACTTTTTTGCAGATTTTGTTTCTGGCGCCAAAGACCCCATTTCAGTACATGGAAAATCGATGTCATTTTCTATAGAATGAAGGTAAAAGAGGAAAGAGAGATCGTGTGTAACCAATATATTTGCCACTTGTAGAGTGGATCATCCTACCAATCCCCCTTGGCATTAAAACAGCCCTCCCGCCAGCTCTTTCCCATCATTGTTGTGGCACACAAAGAACAGGTAGCATTTGCCCAACAGAAATCAATTGCCCTCAGCAGGAGAAGTCCCACATCTGGGCTCAGCCTCCCTGATGCGAGAGGACCAGTATCTGTTGCCTGTCACCTCACTGTCTACCAAATGCATGCCCTGGATAAAAGGTCAAATGTTGCCTTTTGATCAGCATTCTAAGATATGCATTTGAACTCTTTCTGAAGGAATGACTGGTCAGTGTTTTCCAACCACTGGCATTCTTTCCATGTGAGAGGGACCTCTTGGAACTCATTGATTTTCGTGCCCTTCTTCAATCAGATCATTCTGTTCAGAATTAAGGATTCAGATACATTTTCATTTGTAAACCCTTTATTG
This sequence comes from Nesogale talazaci, assembly GCA_004026705.1. Taxonomy (NCBI): domain Eukaryota; kingdom Metazoa; phylum Chordata; class Mammalia; order Afrosoricida; family Tenrecidae; genus Nesogale; species Nesogale talazaci. The sequence goes on from PVJH01000088.1 coordinate 328,203, forward strand.
TGATTTTGATGGAGGTTTACGGAGCAGATCATGAGTTTTATCTTTACTGTTTTATACGTTTTGCTTCAACTCATCCATTACTCTCCTCTTAATCTACCACCAGCCTTTCACTTCTTCCCTCTATTTACTGAACCCACTCCCCTTTCTTTCTTAACCCTCTGTCTTTGGGGAGTATAATTTTGTTTTTAAGTCGTGTGTTACTCTTACATGGGAGTGAATGCAGTCCCAGACTTGAAGGGTCACTATAGTGTTAGGAGTCTGCAGGATCAGTCAGTTATCAGATGTGGTTCTTCTAGCCAGTCTCTGGTATTTCCATTGTGAGGCATTATTGTCCTTGTATGGGTATGGATAAGATGGTGGGTTGGGGGGAGTGCCAGGCTCTTGATAGGATTTGCCAGAGACTAAGTGTTAAGATTCACAGAGTAACCAGCCTGCTAGGTATAAAATGAGCCCCCTGAGATGCAGGAGAGGGGATTTTGCTACCAGCAAATGCCAGGAGCACAGCCTGACCTCTGGACTCCAGAGAGTTCTGTGCAATGAACTTTGATCTGAAAGACAGCTGTGATCTCAGTGGAGCACAGCAGAACCAGGAACCAAAGCACAAAACAGTCCTCTCAAACGAAGGAGAAGACGGAGAAGGTGGAAAAGTCTGAAAAAACATGAAAGGGACATAGAGAATGGACGCAGAGCTGAGGGAACTAGAAAAACGATAACCAAACATGGAAACTGACTGCAACAAATTTGAAAACATAGACGAAACAGCACATTGCTAGAAACATGGTGCCTAACTAGACTAACACAGACCCAAGTAGCAAACCCAAATAGCTCCATCACCAAATAAGAAGTGGAACAGGTCATCAAAATATCCACCACCCCCGCCTGCTGATGAAAAGTGTGCATCACTGCTGAATTCTATCAAACATTTAGAGAAGGCTAACATTATTCCATGCAAGCTATTTTAGTGCATGCAAAAGGATGCCAACCTCCACAATTCACTTTGTGAAGCAAGTATAAACCATAATACCCAAACCAGGCATAGTCATCACAAAAGAAAAAAAAAGAAAATTATACACTAATATAGCTCATGAGCATACATGCAAATATTTTCATCAAAATCCTTTCCAACAATATAGCAACAGCAACACTCCCTCAGCATTGTGAACATGTGAGATGCATAGAAGGTATGCAAGAAAAGTTCAACAATAGCAAAACAGTCAGCATGACCTATCACATGAAACAAAGGAAAAGAACCATATAATTATATCAACTGACACAGAAAAGGAATCAGATAAAATCCAGCATCCATTCCTGATTTTTTTTTAAAAGCAACAAAATAGGAATGGATGGAAGTCCCTCAACATCATAAAGGACAGATATACAAAACCAAGGGTTTCACCATTACTTTCAATGGAGAGAGACTAGAAGTGTTCTCCTTGAAAACAGGAGCCAGCCACGAATGCCCTTCACTCCAACTCATAGTCAACAAGTACTGGAAGTGTTAGCGAGACCTTTCAAGCAGACAAAAAAGGGGAAGCAGAGGCTTCTAAATTGGCAAAGAAGAAGTAAAACTATGTTCAGATGATATGCTCATATAAGTATAAAATTCCGAAGACTTGGAAGAAATTTTTTGGAATTAATGAAAAGATTTAGCAAAGTGTCTGGATACAATATCAACATTAAAAAAAGAGTCCTTTCTACTAGCAAAGAGAATTCAAGATGGAAGTCAAAAACATTACTCTTTGCCATAGCCGCACAAAATATTTAGGATTGAATATAACTAAGGAAAGGAGAACCCTGTTGAAAGCAAACTAAAAAGCACGATTTCAAGGTACCAAAGAGACTTACATATATGGAAGAATGGACCATGTCATGGATGGATAGGAAACCTTAATACTTACAATTTCAATACTATCCAAATCAATCTACAGATGGAATGCTTTTTACATTGTTGCTGTTATTTTTCAGATATTTGCTCTGTGACTCAGTAGAGACTTTCACCATGACTGACCGTACATTTACCTCATCAGCATTAGAATTTGGGAAGCTGTGTATTAAAAGGTGATAATGTTTCTGTGGTGCTGGGCTGAAGGAGGGAATATTTGTTAAAAATCTTATAAATAAGTCTTGCTGCTAAAGAGAGCTTTAGCCACCAAATAGCACTGTCTCAGTGCCTGTGATTGCTTGGCCTCTGAAACGACTGGAGTGACTTGGTGTTGTTATTGGTAGTAGTAAGTACCACATGATTTTTGGCTGTGGTAAAAACTAGACAGATGATAGCGAATACCCAAAAGATTGAATTGTATATATTGCTTGATGTTGAGCATAGAATGCAAACATTGTATTTACTGAGTCCAGATTGGTGAGAAAGTCTGCCAAATTTTAGTTGCAATTTTCACACAACTGACCAGTTGTTTCTTCTTTTGGATGAGTCACTCACCTCCCTGAATTCTTTTTAGAAATTAGCTCTCAACACACGGGTGACAATTTGATGACCATGTTTGCTGCATTATTTATTCTTTCTTCCCTTTTTCTTTTTTTGGCTGGCAGTTATTTTTAAGAGCCCTGTTTCTGGACATCAAGTGATTTCCGCCCCCGCCCCCCTTTTCTTTTGTGTAATAAAGCCTAAATCAAGTTCACATTGTATTCACTGAGGCCCGGCCTTCCAAAATGGCTTGGTTTCTTTACAGATGGACGCATTCTGCATGTGAGTAGTGGCATACGTACAACTCTGATCAATAGCATGCTGATAGTTTTTCACTCTTTATAAAAGAGAAGCTTGGCCTGCACATGGCTAATGGGGAAGAGGTTGATCTCTTTCTAGACTGCTTGCATCCACGCAACGTGCCCTCTGAAAGGTGACCGACCCTAGACGTGGCTGCTCATCTCTCATTCTGTCTTTGGGAGGGTGAGCTTCTGCTGTCCCTCACGCATTTCCTAGGGGCTTTCGCATCATTCATTTTCGAGTGTTTGGAAGCCCTTTGGGGCATGGCATCAGAATGGCCTCCCTCAAAGACTCATCCTCTGTCTAGCAACCTTCGACCTTTTGGCTGCTGTCAAAGGCCCTTCAAGATGCAGGGAGACTGAAGTGCAGATCCTCTTCCACTCGCTCTCAGGTGGTGTGCATAAGGATTTCTGTGTCAGGAATCCGCACTCCTACCTGCAAGGATTCCTCACAACACTGAAGTGTGTGAAATGTTGACATCTTCTTTGCACATACAAAAGGAGAGGGGAGGCAGTGGGCAGCCCCCCCAAACTAAGATAAGGGCAGTTTTTAAAAGGTGAACTCTGTAGGCAGCAACCTTCCTATGCTTTCTGTAGCAAGGACACCATGACCTTGTTCACACATGGGCAGAATCTCATGAGCATAGCTTTTACTGCCTTTTTTGTTTTCCTCCTCAACTGGCATCTCATATAGAGCTTCTGAAAATGTCTGAGGGTCCCCGACACCCTTTTATCATAATGGTGTCTATAGGCCTAAAGGCCTATCCCAGGAATGGTTTAGAAGAGCTTCCTTTTGTTCAGCTGTGCCAAGATGTTATGAACTAATTTTAAAAATTATTTCTAACACTCTTAGTTGATAGTAGTTTGAATGTGGCTATTTTCTTCCCTTTTTCCATAAGAAGCAAATGGAAGTGAGAAAAGGAGGCAATTGAAGCTTACCTAAGGAAACACCCCCTATTGAAAAGGAAAGTAGCATCAGGATTACCAGGGCCCTCTGCATTACCAGGATGCAGGTGATGAAGTACACCCCAACCAACCAATGGTGTTTGCTTGCTTGTTTTACCATTTCTCCTCCTTCAGCTGGGGGCAAGAGCAGGGAAGGGAATTTTGGTGCATTCTGATATTGAATGACCATGAAGTAGGAATTCTACTGAGCACTCTTCATCATATTGTGAGCCTCGTTTGTCAAAAAATCCTGGGACAGAGTACCTAGATTGCAGTCTTCCTAGTGTGACCTGAAATGCACAAAGGAGTAGCTTTAAAAAACAGATTGCTTTCTTCCTCACAGTTTGGGAAGGCAGAATTCCAAGTTCAGACTCATTTCCTTTCACTTTTTCCCCCCGCTGCATACTTTGTTGATGTTCTTATGGCCTATCTGCCTTTTATATATGCATCCTCACCCTCTCTATGTGTTTCCTTACATCACCCCAAAGAGTTGAGGCTTAGGACATACTCTGCACTAATGTGGCTTCCTTAACCTCCCAAAGAGCATCCTATTTTCCAAGGGGATGACATCCACAGGTCATGGAGTGCAGATGCCAGCACTGATGTGGGGGAGTGGAGCACCAGTCCTCATGGCTGTTGAACTTGGGCATGAGGGAGGAGGGCATCCTTTACTTTGGAAGGGTAGATTCCTCTCTCCTTTGGAAGGAGTCTCTAATAATGGAAAGAAGAAGAGTTAGCCATTTAAGTACTTTACATAGCAAATTAATAGCACAATAATTATCCATTTGCTTATTTAAAATGGGCCAGCAATGCCTACTTTTTTCATGGAATATTATTTCATTGTGTATATTAAAATAGAATAATGCCACACTGAAAAGCAGTAAAAATGAAATAAGACTTTTGAAAACATATTAATTTATAAAATATTTATTATACAGGCTCAATAGTGCATGCATTTCATCATTTTTATTGTATATCAGGGGCTTAGTCACTTCATTCCGAATTCTGAGAAATGAACATGAAGTGTTTTGCAAGCACTGCTTTTTCGGGAGTGCGATCTCAGTGGGGTTTGCTGAGGGAAACACTTGTTTGTCGACCTGGGGGCCAACTCTGCCCACAGTGGCACGAAGTAGACCTGGGGAGGGAGAGACAGACCTGGCACTGTGGGTTCCTCAGAAAGGATTCTCAACAGCATGCCAAGAGAAAAATGGATGAGGTGGGGGAGTGGGGAGGAAGGTGACAGTGCCTCTCTTCCAACTCTGTGTAGAAACCATCTCTGAGGGTTTTCGGAGCTCAGTCTTTGTATTCAGCTGTGTTTTCCCATTGTGTGACATTTACCCAGAGTACGTACTCTTGCTTCTCAAGCATGCTTTTACGTGCCATTTTTCAAGGGGTAAGGCCAGTCGTTGTAGTGTTCATGATGCAGCTACTGAATAAGTAAAAATCCATCCAGCTTTTGTCAGTGGATACTGATCCCTGGATACTCCACATGTGTCAGGAAAGAGCTGCTGTAGAGGCTTTCTGTGGGTTAACTTTGTGGAAGTGGAGCATCAGGCTTTTCTTTCTGGGTAGACTTGAACTCCCAAACCTTTGGTTAGCTGATGAGCTTATCTCATCTACAGACTCCAGCTACTTAATATGCAAACGATAATGGAGTGGATGATGGTCTGTTCCCAGTGGAGTCACTCTGTAGGTTCGTATGAAGGGGTTCTTCATTGGCAGGTTTCCTGTGTTAAATTGTGAGTCCCCTGCAGTGAAGTGGGTGGTGCCCTCTTCTCAGGGTGATCCAATACCACAGGGCAGTGGACAAACTGTTTCCTCCGTCAATCCAAGCAGCTGGCCAAGCTTGCTCTTTGATTTGATTTAGGGGCCTTCAGTGTTGGCACAGGGAACTGCGTTCAGAGAGTCATTCTCTTTCAGGCCATTTGGACTCTTGGGGTGTCATTTGGCCTGCAGTTAGCTGGAACTGAGCTCCAAGCGCTGGCAGCGTTTAAGGCTGTGAGCAGGGGCCAGAGAGTGGTGGTGCTGTCCAAGCTACTCCGCGTTCCGGAGCCCGGGATTTGCTCTCAGCAACACGTTCATCTCCTGGAAAGGCATCAGCTGTGATTCTCAACTGCGCCTGCCCACTGGGCCTGTGAGATCTCCAGGCAGCGGAGACTCTTGCATGGCCAAGGTGAGTCTTGTGTCGAGGAATGTGGATTCCATGTCGGGGTATGCACTGGATGAAGGACACTTTGTCCGAGGAGGTGCTTTCAGGCCATTTGAAGCTGGCTGAGAGGTGCTGGTTGAGAAAGGGTAGCAGAAGCAGGAAATACACAAGACTGAGAAAACCCTCCATGTTAGATCAGAAATGGGTGCCTCAATGAAGGCATGGGGCAGGGGAGAGCTTCCAGACAGACACCCATGTGGCCGGGGAAGCAACATGGAGACTTTCAGATGCAGAAGGAAATTATGAAGGAGAAAGTTTGCTTCAACTACTCTCTCCAGAGGAGGATGGGGCCTCTTGTTCCCAGTATGGATTTACTGCCTTTGAAACCCTGTGTGACGTTACCGTGAGTCAGAATTGTGTGGTTGACAGCAGGTTTGGGTTCACTTCATAGACTGAATGGTGGAGAAAGAGTAATCTTGATCTATAATTGGTCTCAGCTAAATTTTTAATCCAACTCTTCTTAAGAGAAATAAAACAAAACCCTGCAATGTATATGGGATTACGCAGTCCTTTGGGGGATATTGAAGTCTACCAGTTCCTTCTGCTCTTCCCAGGAGAAGTTGTAATCCAGGACATGGGCTGTGGAAGAGTCACTCATCTAAAGATGGGAACACAGTTAGAAAGTGGGGGAAGACAGTGATGAGGAGCTTGGAAGTTTGGGGTCTTTCTAGTAGAGGGATATTGAGTCATGCATATCTCTGTTCTCTCTGGTGGCCTTAGAAATGCTGCGATTTGTTGCACTTACTGAGTTTCCAAGGTCTCCCGAGGAGAGAGCTGGGAGGCAGTGGCCTTGTTGAACGGCCAGAGCAGCTGGAGAGAGCTCAGGACTGGATCAAAGGTGCTGTTTCTGCCTCATCCTGTGATGCTCATCGCGGTTGGGACACTGAGGGTAGCAAATCCAGTTGCAATGCCTGGCTTAGGCAGGCATTAGCGTGGCAGATCTGGACAGAGCTTGCTACACCTGCACTTCTCATGCATTATTTATGGCTGGGATCTCAGGTCTTATTCCACTTAGAGCTGCACTCAGTCTGGCAGAGCTAGGGCGGGGGAGCGAGTGGGAGTGAACAGGGCAGACAGAGATTTCTTGGCTCTTGGCCTAGTGCACTTAGAGATGGTTGCCTGCCCATTTGGTAGCGGGGTAACTGCAGCAGTATTCTTGGGTAACCTGTTTGCAGGGCATCTTCCCTGCACAGAGAGGCTGTAAGGAGACAATCAGCCCTGGCAGTGGGTGCTAAGGTCACCATGCCTGCCATCAGTGAGCCTCTGCACCATTGCTCCCTGGCGATTTCTGCCTTGATTAGGCTTTTCTAATGTTCTTGCCTGCCTGAGTCTGTGTTGGGATTTAGAATTAAAATTCATAATCTCCGCTTGGGGTCCCCAGGCCAATCTCTGTGCAGAAGCTCTGACATCTTTTGTTTCCTAGCTTTGCTTCTGGAAACACATTTCCTGGCAAGTTGGCTCGTTGCGGGATCAGCAGCCAAGAACGTGATAAAGAGAAGGCTGGGAGTCGGGACTGGCCAGTTCCAGGCTGGCTGACTCCGGAGAGGAAAGTCTGCCACTCTGGAGACGAGACAGGGCCCTACTGAGAAATCTGAGACCTGGTCTAAGTGAGGCAACGGATCGTGTTAGGCGCAGAGACGGAGGAAATTAGATCCCTGGAGTCATGCGCAGTGGTTTCCCTGCCCTTGGCCGCACTAAATCAGTTGGCACTTCTCTCGACTGCACCCCATGGATGCCCTTTACAGTCACCGGAATGCGTTTGACATGGTTGGAGTGAGTGAATTTTTGTGATGTCCACGACACAAAGCCAAAAGGTCCCTTAGAAGTGAGAATGGGGAGATGTGTCCCCCTTACTTGGGACACATGATCAGGAGGGGGAGGTGGTCCCTGGAAAAGGAGATCAAGCTTGGTCTTGCTGGGTGGGTGCCCAAGCTATAGTCCCTCTGCCAGGAGCTGGGTCAGCACAGAGGCTGGCAGGGCTTTGTGATAGGATCATGTTTCTCAGTCTGACCTGTTACAACCACCTGGGACGCTGGTTAAAATGATGTTTCTTTGACATTTCTTAAGAATTTACATTTTTAAACAAGAAACTGCCTCCTCACTGGGGGATTTTGAAAAGGAGGGAGATCAGGGTGTAAGAGAACGTTGTTGTTTTGGAACATCGTGTGATTGCAAACAGATGACTAACAAGAGGAAAGCAGAGGTCATTGATGATGGTGTTTGGGGTATTGGAGGAAACTTTTATCAGGATGGTGGAACCTGAATTTTTCTAGGTAGAGATGAAGCAGGCATTTTACGGATAAAAATGGGATAGAAATGGGGGAGTTAAACTAGCACAGACCTTGCTTTCAGGAGTAGAAGTCTGCTTCACGATGGCAGTACAAGACTCACAGATTGCATGACTCTTGCCTTCTTGTCCTTTGGTCCTCACTGCTAGGTGTTAATCGCAAATAAACCCAAACTCGCAATCCTGTCGGACAGGGTGGGTCTGCCCCTGTGGGCATCTCACCCGGCACAGAGAGCCTCCTCTTTCTCCTGTGGAGTGACTGGTGGTTTTGAACTGCTCACCTTGCAGGGAGCAGCCCAGCATGCCATCATTATGCACCAGTCGGATGGCACCGGGTCTGCTACGGTAAATGTGAAGTAGATGACAGATAGTCCATAAAGGAGCAGTAGGTGCAAACAGGTGGCAGAGAGGCATAAGAAAAAATCAGCTCATGTGTCTGGGCACCTGGAGTAGAAGAAAAGGTTATTACTGAGAACTGTTCAGCGGACTCCATTTCTGTGGTATCTTCCTGAAGCCCGTTGTTTCCTGAAGTCTTGATGCTAGTAGCTGCCCACTCGCACATGCTGATGGTTGGTGCATGAATGATATTTAGGGAGCTTAGAGATTTCGGGTGAAATATGTTTCTCTTTGACCTGCCATAGAAATCTTTCATCCTTTTCTTTAGTCCTTTCCACATGCAGTCTTTGAGACTGTGTAGCAGATCGTGGCTCCTGTTCCCACCAAGCTTACCATCACATCTTAAAAAATGTATTTCTTGTGGGGATGAAAATGAGGAATTTGTTTAAAATGTACTGGGAATAACTGTTATTCCATTTGCACTTAAAATTCCAACTATTTGCAAATGATGTTACGAATTAGTGCCTTATTGATAGGCTTATCCTTCCTTGATTTTTGTTTCCTTGTTTTTATTTTTGCCATTGTTCTCCTCATCTTTATTTCTCTGGTTCCTTTTCTTTGGCCTTAGCTTCATTCAAGCAAAACAAATGTTTTGCTTTTATGTTTTCTTAAGTGATCCTTAGTCACATTTTACTGAAGCCCTCTCCTCTGTGCTGTGTTGGAAGACTGTGATCTAAAAGAGGATGGAGACACGGTGCCCACCATCAGGGAATGTAAAACCAAATTGGGAATGTAAGATTCTCAGTGTAATCACCTTCTTTCTTTAGTTCTCACCAGGAAACTATCCTCTTTTCTCTCTACTCTCTGAATACCCCCTTAAGTTGACCTTTCTTCCCATCAGCTACCTCACGGATTACACTATCCTTTTCACTGCTTTTTCCTTTAGTAACTAGTTCCAGCCTTCCCTTCTGATAGCAGAAATCTGGTCCTTCCCTCTTCCCTCGATGGTCTCCAGTGCTCTGACTATAGTCATGGTGAAGGTATTTTGTGGGTCTTCATTTTCTGGCCTCTGTCCACTTTCAAGTATTTTCATGCCCTTTCCCTGCAACTTCTTGTGGCCCCACAGATCTCTGAGTCTGTGCTTCCACTTTAGCGTGCAAGGTTTCTGTTCTTTCTCTCCTTAGAAGATGCCCTCTTGGCTCACAAGTCTTCACATCAATGTGACCACTGTGATGCCATCCTCATCGCAGAGAGAAGCCCCACAGGGTCTTAATGTCACTGTATATTGTTGCATCATCTTTTGTAGACTTCTCTCACCTCTTGGCTCCCTTGTGCTCTGGCTGCCTTTCGGCCCCCTGACTAGACTGTGAGTGAGCCCCTGGAGAATTGAAGTGATGCCTCATCCATATTTTATACTCCTTGGCCCTGACATAGAGTAATCAATCATCGTGCCATTTGAAATGAGAAAAATGGTCCAAACTACAAATAGGTGGGGGGTGTAATAGTATAGGGACCCAGAGAGGAGCTGCAGTCTCATTCTCTTCTCTGATGTCCTCTCAAGTCCCGACACAAGTGCCGGCCCATCGTGCGGGTTCCCTTCGTCAGGACGGCCGTCTAAAACCAGCAGGGAGACCAGTGACGGCGTCCCATTCACGAGAACGCGAATCGGAATCCATGTTACCAGAATCTGATTTGAGCCCCAGAGTGGGAGGAGTCAGTAGGCTTTATGTGCAGGTCCCTCAGCAGGAAGCAGCCTTCTCTACATAGTCACTGTGGCAAGGCAAACATTTGGAAGGGTGAGGACTTTGTCCGAATTAAAACCAAGTAAATTTTTCTCTCTCTCTACAAGATAGCTAAACTTGTAGTGCAGAGAAGGAACTATGAGACACGTGTTGATTTTTTATTAGTTGAAAGACAAGATTTAGTGTACCATGAAGGTTTTGAACTGTCTTTGATAAGTGCAAGGAACACTTACTTAGAAGGTATAAAATGTGGCATAGGTCGATGTTTCCCAAAGTGGGTGAGATTGCCCTCTGGGGGGCACTGGAAAGACCGCAGGTGGAAGGCAGGTGTGAAAAAAAGCAGAAACTTACATTTTATCCTGGGTTATGGACTACACTACAGGAGTGTTTCATTGTCAGGGGAGCTCTGAGGTATTTTTTAAAAATTTTGTTTTGTCTTGTGAAAAGCGGGAGGTATGCCAAATAAATTTGGAAATCTATGGCCTAACCTGTTAAGTCCTGGCATCTATAGTTATAAAAACAAAAGACTTCATTGCAGTCTATCTGATATGACTGTTAGTGACCAACAGGACTGCCCTCTGTGGCTTTCTGAGACTCTTTAGAGGAGTGGAAAGCCTCATCTTTCTCTCTCAGAGCAGTTGGTGGTTTTGACTGCTGACATTGCCACTTACAGCCCTATGCATAACCACTCCACCACCAAGGCTCCCTAGCTCCCATTATGGACGGACGCTCAGCCCATTCACGGACTTGAGACTCTATTGCATGCTGTGGGGGAGATAACAGCCTAGAAGGGCACTTTTGGGGGAAGGAGCAGTGACTCAGATAAGATTGGGGCAGAGTGAGTACAGATCTGAGTCTCCAACTGATTTTCATCGAAGGAAACCAGGTACATAAGTTATTTCATTTAAGTAGCAATTCTGATTGTTCTTCCCATTGCTACATTGTGGGCTCTGGTGAGTACCTTCTCATTAGGAAACTGGACTTTATCGTATCTTAAATCCCATCTCATTTCACGACCACTGCCTCTGAGAATAAGGTTCAGCTTTGATTCTGTCATTTTAATTGAATATAGTACCTGTTACCTGGACTTTCTGGACTCATGGAGAATTCATAGAACTGACATTTCAAACAAATGCTGTTTTTTAAAATGCCTCCATGCCTGTGCCAATCAATGGCCCTGAAGAAGTAGTCAGAGTCGAGTTTTAAGTTGGAGGAGTATGACCTGCATGGAGATTTGGCTTGTTCTGTGGCACTGAACATTTCCTCAAGGATTGTTGCATTTCTATGAGCATTCAGTGGGCCAGGTAGACTTAATTATGAGGTGAATGAATGCTCCATGATTTGATATGATTTGCATCTGTGCTGGTGGCAGAATTGGAAACTCCAATGATGGGGAGAAGTGCCGGGCCACCCCTCATTCTGTTGCGAGGGATGCAGAATCACAGGGTTTACCCACAGCGGCTCACTCTCAACTTTTATCTGGGGATGGGGAATTGTGGGAGAGGGAAACACTTCCCAAATACTTTTAAAAAAGAAATGATCTGCTTTCTGAAATGGCTTTGAAGACTTTGAAAATATGTGAGAATGTACCTACAGGATTCCCAGGGAAGTAAAGAAGAAGAATGATAGTCATGCCTGTCTTTAGGACACGTGAGTATCACAACTTTAGGAGCAAGGACAAATGTGTCTGGTTTTTCCTAATGACAAGCCCTGGTGGTGGAGTGGTTATCCATTGGGCTACAGGCCGCAAGGTTGGCGGTTCAGAACCACCAGCTAGGACTTCTGTTCCCGTTAAAAGTTAGAGTCTCAGAAACCACCAGGGGCAGGTCTACCCTGTCCTGTAGGATCACTCTGTGTGAATCAACAGCTGACCCAAGGGCAGTGAGCAGAGATTTGGCAGAATCTGTTTTAAGTGTTTCACAGGTTTCATTTTAGTTGATGTTTCACCCAACATGTGTGGTAGGTACTGCTACTATGACCCCATTTTACTGATGAAGAAATTCACGTAAAGGGAGGTCTTAGCTCACAGAGCTGCTAAGTGAGAGAGTTGGGATTTGAAGCTGAGAAGTCCCTTGTGGTTGTGTTATTGAGCAATAAAATGTACTTCTTCCTCTGTGTTTGTAGTTGGGAGTGTATCCCTTGTAGCATGCCACACCTATTTTGGGATTTATGCCAGAAGCAAAGCTGAGACCCTTAGACAGAGACATTTCCTCAAGGCTCTGTTATTTCAGGAACTGCCCTAAACTCAACAAGATGAGGCTTCAACAGTGACTTCTGCTTCATTACCTGCACAATCCAGAAACCTGTATCTCATTATTCACTGATTACAGTCAGGGTCTGTGTTTTCATTGATTGGCTGGTTTATATACTTAAAATTCAATATTGATATTTACAAGCAGGCACATTGGATTTGATTAATTGCTGAATTTAATTCAGCACCGAGTACTTCTAATTCTGTAATCAGCATTGCTGATTTAATCATCAAGTGTTCCTGTTTCCCACATAATGATCGTAGGTACCCAAAAATGACAATTGGAAGATTGATGGATTTCTTCTCAGTTAAACAGAGACTTGAAACGGGTCCCTCCTGATTCCTGCTTGTCCTTTCTTCATTTATGGCCTTCACACATACAGAGTGCCTTCCGGGTCCTGGGGCTGTGTGGGCGACAACAGTGAGCACGACAGGTCACGACGTCCGAGCTTCTTAAGCACCAATTGTCTCCTAATTGGATTAAAAGCATCCAGAAACACGTCAACTCTGATTCAGACGACAAAACTGCTTATACAACCATGCTTTCCACTTCCATTAATTCAGAGAAAGTATTTAAAGTCCCATGAAATGTATGAAACACAAACTGTTTCCATTATTATCTATGCCTGTTGTAGAGGAGCCCTGGTGGTGTATGGTTAAGCGTTGGGCCAGGATCCCCAGGGTTGACAGTTCGAAACCACAACCTGGTCATGGGAGAGAGATGGGGCTTTATACTCCTGTAAACAGTTAGTCCTGGAGACTCAACAGGAGAGCTCTAGCCTACCCTAGATGGTTGCTATGATTTGCCACCAACTTAAGGCCAATGAGTTTGTTGTTGTTGTTGCTGCTGCTGTGTAGCATAGTTCCCTGTGATGATTCATCCTGATTTTGACTGTAAGTCTTCCACGGATATTTAATTTTCCACTAGCAAAGTTCACCCCCGGGTCATACAGTCACTATTTCCCAAACACCTGCCTTGTGCCTAAGCTGGGTGAGGACAACTGAGTGACAGCTGAGTGACAGGGAGTTGATGCAGCCCCTACCCTCCTGGGCTGGATGAGCTCCTTCCCCAGTGTGGCCAAACTCACATCAATTATCTTCAGTTGAAATGCCTCCGTCCTTTTCTTTGCCAGTTGTTACTCTGTTACAAAGGCATGCTGCTGATATCTGGGTCTTCTTGTCCAGCTTGATTGAAAATTCAGAATTAGTGATTTTATTAGATCCAAAATTTAAATGACTTGATAATAGTTTAGTTTCTTAAAATATATTTTTTAAAAAAGCATTGGGTTACTAGCTTTAAGTCAGTGGTTCAAACCCATCAGCCGCCCCAGAGAGAAAGATGAGGCTATCTACTCCCTTAGGATTCACCAGGTGTAATTTAAAAACTAAACTCATTCCAAGTCACGTAAAGACCGGAGATAAGTTTAAGCATTCTTCTGCATTTCAAGAACCTCAGTCCAACCCAGAGAAACCTAAAGGGTTTCCTTTATAATTTAGCTTCCTATGTTTTGAATTGGTACAACTATGAAGGTATTGTAAATAAGGTTTTTTTAAAAAATTTATTCCATTCTATAATCTTAGGTTTGTGTTTGAAGGGATTACCTACTTGTGAACACATGTAGCAAGTTGAAATGATAGAAAACAAAAGTTGTCCTGATGAAATGTAATGATTCTAAAGTGTAGACATTATGTGATGTACTTCAAACAAACCAACCAAAAAACAGGCAAACAGACCTAAGCTCAAGTTCTATGCAGGTGTCTTTCACTCATTGTGCTTACCTTGTTAGCACAGACAGTTAATAAGCTAATACATTTTTGTTAGAAAGAAATTGCCCTCTACTCAATTCTGACTCATGGGCAATCCCATGTTCAGCAGAGTAGACCTGTTCTCCTAGCCATTTCACGGTCCTGGGCTTCTAAATCTTACATTTGGGGCACCTTCAGGTAGACTTCTGTCTTCTCTGTTAGTAACCCAAAGTGCGAATGGTGTGTACCATCTAGGTAACTGTTGAATACATGGTCGCCTTTCTCATGTTGAATGACCTTGATGGTGTTTTTTCATCACCATCAACTAACATTTTCATCACCTTCAACTAACATTTTCTTAATATAGATTTTATTGGGGACTCATAACATTCAATACATCATTTGTATGAAGCATACTTGTACACATGTTGCCACATTCATCTACAAACATTTTCTACTTGAACCCCTCCAGCATAAGTTCCCCTTTCTTCTAGTTCTTTATTTTTTTTTAATTGCAACTCCCCCTACTTCCCCTTTCTCCTTCTCCTCCCCCATAAAGACCTTGATGTTCTTTACTAATACAAACCTATAAAGGCATCAATAATTAGGATATTGATGATTCCAAGATTATTCTGATAGGTATTTATTTTAGTTACTCTCCACCCTACAATTGTTCTACAAGCCTTGCTAACTCCATCTTCCAGACCAGGGAACAGAGACCCAGGGAAATTCATGAGTTATTCAGAGTAAACAATGATGATTAGCATAAGGATCAGGATGCATGTTCTTGATGGCGGAGCCTAGGGCTTGTGTACCTAACTTGGGGTTTTACTTTGCAAAGAGAGGTAAGATCATGGATCCAAGGATGGCCTCTGTGGAAAGAGCAGCATGCACACATCGAGAAAGGGCTTTCTGGCAAGGAGAAACCAAACAGATGGATTGATCTGTGATGGCTGTTATTTAATTCCATTCCTTCCAATAAATACTTGCCATGCTGCCGCCTGTTCTCAGCATGGCTGTAGAAGACTGTTGGGCTCGTGGCTAAAACAAACCTGCTCTCTGAGGATTTGACACATGTTGCTGTTGTCAGGTGCCATTGAGGGGGTGCTGACTCTCAGAAACCCTGTGTGCAAGAGAAGGAAACACCGCCCCTCTGGCTTCATCCTCACTACTGTCCTGTCCTGATGTTTAAGCCCATTGTTACCACCACTGGGTCAGGCCATCTCAGCAAGGGCCTACCTGTTTTCACTGGCTCTTTCTCCTTTATCAACCATGGTGTCCTCCGGCTCTGGGGCCTGGTTCCTCCTGATAACATGCTCAGAGTACGGGAGATGAAGTCTTGCCATCCTTGCTTCTAAGGAGCATTCTGGCTGTTTTTCCAAGACAGATTGCTTTGTTCTTTTGGCAGTCTACATTATCTTCAGTATTCCAAACTAGCACCATAATTCAAGCACATTGTTTCTTTTGGGGCATATAAAGCAATTGAAATCAAATTGGAAATCACACATACATAGGGCAATGGAGATCATCCTGGCTTGGGTCAGGTGAACCTTAGTCTCAAAGTAACACCTTGTTTTTCAACACTTTACAGTATTCTTGTGCATCAGATTTACCCAAGGCAATTTGTTGCTTGATTTTTATTTTGACTGCTGTTTTCATGAGCATTGATTGTAGATTCAGACAAGATGAAATCCTTGATAACTTCAATCTTTTCTCCATTTGTTATGATTTTACCCTTTGGTTCAGTTGGGAGCATCTTGCTCTTCTTGACACTGAAGCCTTGACACTGAGGCCTTCATCTTCATCAGCAAGTGCTTCAAGTCCTCCTCGCACTTTGCACAAGCAAGGCTGTGTTATCTGCACACCACTGATTGTCAATAAACCGCACTCCCATCCTGATCCTACATTCTTCTTCATATAATTCAGCTTCTCTGAGCACTTGCTCAGGCTTGACACATTGATCCTTTGGATTACACTGAAGACGTTTTACAAGTATATCTATCATGCAAAAGTAGCCCTGGTGGTGTAGACTGTTACTCTTTGGGCCACTGACCTCACAACCACCAGCTGCTCAATGGGAGAAAGAGGAAGCTACTGTAAAGCATCAGAAATCCATGGTTCTCCTCTGCCCTACTGGGTTGCTATGCATCATAATCAACTCAATGGCTTTGATTTTTCTGACTTATCAGGTGAGGGAAGGAACCCTGGTGACGCTGTGTGACAAGCATTAGGTTGCTGACTCTACGGTCAGTATTGGGTGCCCAGCGTGCGAGTCACTCCTGCTCTACAGTCTCCCATCCAGCAGCATGCAGAGCATCCCTGAGGCCCAAAGAGGACCCTGCTTTCCTGGTAGCGGGCATTGTCCTCAAGAGCCCCTGCAGCACAGTGGTGGGACTCTCGGCTACTCACCACGAGGGCAGTGGGTCAGAATCCAGCAGCTGCTCATCAGGTGGATGAGGTGGTCATCCATCCGTCTGTTGCCTTAAGGATCTCAACTTTGGGGATGCTGTCAGGTAGTTCCATGTTAGTCCTAGGTCGCCGCTAGGAGTTGGATTGACTTGACAGCAATGGGTTTGGCTTTTGGGTGTGTGTGTGTGTGTTTTCATTGTCTTGACGTTCCCCGAAGGGACTCCCTTAAGGAGCCGGTGTGGCATTTCACTTTCACACATTTTACAAAGCAAGATATGTTAATCAAGACATTTCTTTTCTAAAGCCCACTCTGAGCTTTCTCTGCCTCTGTAGAAAGAACTCACCCCATCTCAAAGATTTCAAGCTAAAATGAAGGCCAAAAAGGGAAGAGTTCCTATGTCTTATCAATAGTTTTAGGCACGTTTTCCGGATGCGCCCAGTGTACATTCTAGGGTGGGTTGTATGTAGGAAACAGCCAGACTTAGGAAGATCTACTTCAGATGGGAGGTTTCTTTTGGACGCAGTGAGACTGCGATACAAGGCCTGGTTCTGCTGGTTTTTATCTGGGCATTCACGGGTGGAGGTGAACTCCCTGAGCTTTAGGTACCCTGAATGGAAACATGGGACCTTAGCTGTTTGTAGTAAGCATCGGTGTCTGCTTGTGGTAACTGCATCATCTGTTGTCAGTTTGAGACCTAGTAAGAATGTTGGGGTGGAGTTCAGCCTGTCAGTCAGGTCACGACTTGATGACCTCCTTTGGAGGCGCCAAGGAGATAGCTCACTGGAGGCAGGACACAGGCTCACTCCCTGTGAGACAAGCCTGTCGAGAAGACACATGGAGCTACAGTGGCTCACAGGAGGTGAAGGAGTCACAGGGAGACTCCTGCCACCGTTGAGATGCTTCCACTCCCTTTGGGTCCCCAATACTTTCCACCCACTGGTATGTGGTCTTCCTGCTTCCCCTGAATACAATGAACATATGGGCTAATATTGTATTTATGGACTTGACCTGGACTGGGCTGGGATGCTTTCTCAATAATCAATTGCTCTTGTATAGAAAGCTCTTTCTTATACCTATATGAGTGTCCATGAATTTGTTTCTTTGGTCTACCCTGACTAACACACTGCTAAACATTGGCATTCCCTGAAAGCAAAGCTGGGCCTCCCGCCAGAGGACATAGGTTTGTGAGGAGCATGGGGAGGCAAGACAGCGCATATGATCTCGATGCCCGTGCAACCAGGTTCTTTGGCAGCTCTGTTGCACACACCGCCTCGTTTGATAGGGGGTGGTGTCTACATTCATATCTAAACTGTAGTGGAAAGGACATTCTTGTTCTTGGAAGTCATAGACTTAAGATAGAATCCTCTCTCTGCATGTTTCAGGCTCTTGGAGGGATCATGAGAACATTGCACTGTTGGTCAAAAGCAGATTGGGAAAGTGAGAGGATGTGTCTGGAAACCGAGCTCTGCGGAGGAGAGGGGCCTTCTGTAGCTTCCAAAGATTTCCAACAGGAACTGAGACAATGCTTCCTGTCGAATGAATGGGAAAGTAGTCTTTAGATTACTGTGATTATTTTTGTTTTTGTTTTGTGGGCATCACTGTCCTTTGGTAGGAGGCCCAGTCTTTGCTCCTGTGGAGCCGCTGCTGGAATTGAACCCCCATCTCAGTGGGCCACAGTGTCATGCACAACCACTACGCCACCAGGGCTCAGCCCCTCAACTGTGATTATTTTTTCCAAATGGGAATTTGGGCATGACTTCAGTGGAAAGAAGTTAAATAGGAAAAAAAAGCATAGGAAATGAACACTTTTAATAAAACTTTTTCATAAGAAGTTAACTGTAGAGTAAAATTTTAGAGTTTTATTTTTTGTAGTAAGAAGCAATTTATTGTCTGAGACTCTCTTTTGATGGTCGAAATTAAATTTCTTGACATCAGACTCAGTTCTCAATCTGATAGGCAGCTTCCCACACTATAAGCAGTTTATAAATGTGTTTCATGTGCTTTGGCTTACAATACATCAAGTGACAGTGCTAGTTTATTATCATGAACGTTCTGCAGACCATAGTTGGCATTTCAGACCACATATCTGAAATGGTTGATGGGACAGTGGTAGCTAATTTTATGAAACACAGTAAAATATTGTTCAGAAAGTGGTGGTGATCCTGAACTGAAAGGTGGCAAGATTTCTGGTGACATTGGCTTAACAATAGACATGATCTCCAAATAAACTAGTTTGATGGCATGGTTGGATGAACAGGAGAAGGGGGACAAATCAGTTTCATAGTATTTTGTCTTTATTTTTTAAGTAACAGTTTTATTGACATCTAGTTCACATATCATACAATTCAATAGTTTAATTATACAATTCAGTTGTTTGGTCACATCAGGAAGAGTTGTATCATCATCACAATCAGTCTTAGGACATTTTCTTCATTCTTTTATGCATCATTATTAGCTTTCTATTTCTCCCCAACGCCCCCCCTCCGCCAAACCTCCAAGGAATCATTTATCTACTTACTGTCTCTATATTTACCTATCTAGAGTTCATGTACAGAAAAACCTACAAAAACAAACAAAAACCAACAAGAATAACAAAATATAAAACACATAGGAAACTAATGGGAAAGATACCAGAAAATACTAAAAACTGGAACAAATATAAATGGATCATAAGAAGCATCAAGTTATAGAGTGCTAAATTTTCACCTAACAGGGCACTCACCTTTGCAAAACAGCATTGGGAAGAATTCAAGGAAATAAGGAAGCTGTGATGTCACTATCTCACGGTGAAGGAGTGTTGAATTGTGTTTTACTCTCATGTGTGCTAGCTGGAGGCCGATGGGGATGGGCAGAAAACCTTCAATGCTTCCCAGAATGCCCCGGGGCCTAGCAATGGGATTTGAGGCTGACTCCCTCCCGGTGTTGTTGCCCAAGTATCACCTCTGTGCCCACCATTTAGGATGGCTTCTTAAGTGGTTCTGACATCATGGGTCTCTTGCCTAATGATTAACAAGGACTTCTTCCTATTTCAACCATTGGCTTTATATGTATCTAGGTACTGTTCACACCACCTGTTTCTTCTGTGTGTCTCATCTGACAAATGAAGAACCAAAAGACAACTGGAATTGCTTGCTCACATTTTGCAGGGTTAGAGCCTTGTCCTGCCTTGGGGTGACTAGGTCATGCCCGGATGGAATGGTATGACCATTCTTGAGCAGATGGTTGCTTCCTTTGAGGACTCGTTACCAAATGCCACTTGCATTCTGGGAGCCAGGCATGTCCAAGTAGAACTCTGTGCTCCTTAGATTTCTTGGGTCCAGAATTTTTGGACAATCCCCAGCCCTTTCTTGGGAGGTGTGCCTGGAGGAACTTAACCCTCAGGCCTCTGGTTCTTAGTGAGCACATTAAGTGCTCGCACTCCCCAGGGGCCTCCCCGGAAAGAGAGCTGTTCTCAAGTGTAGGACGTCATTGCTGGTGGAGGAAGTACCGGGATAGGACTTAGTAAGAGATAAGTGGGCATTCTTGCTAGAGGGAGCTGTTCATTAACTAGTTACCCAAAGCACCAGGAAATCCTCAAATTCACCTGGAAGTAACAGAAAAAGTAAAAAAAAAAATTCTAGACAAAAGAGTTTTCTTGTGTTTGGGTTTGTAAACACCCTTCAATGTCAGAACCTGAAGATGATTATGCATCGAGAGCCAGATCGAGCCAAACCCAATATATTGAGCAAGCAGCAGCAGTTGTTCCATCTCGGCTGTTCTGTGGGGTGATCTGGGAGTGTTCTCATTTGATTTTATGTTTTCTCCGGGTTTAGGATCACTCTATCAGCAGACAATTGAAAAGACAATTGATTTTAAGTGGTTGCATTTGAACATGCCCCTCTAAGGATGGCCTCTTAGGGGTGGAACCACTAACTAGTCTAGAGCGTTGGAAGCAAAAGCAGGTTCCTCTTGTTGGAGCAGTTCCTTTCCTACATTACTGTCGGGGTCACAGGATCCCATCTCCTTCTCCACCTTCAGCCAGGGCTTTCCTAGGGGGAAAACTGGAAGCAAGGTCCTATGGACACCTGTCCAGGCTTTTGAGAAGGTTCACCTGGCTTCCATGGACTGCTGGAAGCCTCGGCTCTACTTGCCCTGAGAGCCTAGCTTTCGATTTGTTGACTGTCAACTCCGCTGTCCACAGATAGCCTTCCCGCTCCCTTTCCGGAGTTGCTGATTTTGCTCTGACATCAGGAGAGGAAGGGCAATGAAGAGGGTGTGACTGAGAACCGGGGCTTCTCCTGTGCTTGGGAGGGAATGTGTCTCCATGCCAGTTCAGGGGATGCCGCAGGAAAGAAACCTCTGCTCTCATCCCTCCCAGTCAAGAGAGCGGAAGGAGAGAGAGAAGGCACAGAGTGGAGGCCTGTGCTCTTCATTTACTGCCTGTGGCGCTGAGGGGACCTTGGAATTAACTGCTTTGTGTTAACTCTTGCCTGGCTACAGCTCAAGCCTGCATGCTCTCAAGTTGTGGCTTTTCTATACTTTAATGAACGTTTCCACTCTTCTCACCAAGTCGCTGCAATGATTCCACTCCAAGGACACACTCAGTTCAGCCACTCATGACCTGAGAGCTGAGCAATTGAGAAGCTGGACTGTTTCTTCGGAGTCCTGAAAAAGATGAGACAAAATGGCCTGGCTGCTGTCGCCACGGCGGAGAGGCAGACGGTACGATGTGTGTTCAGGGAGCAACAGAGACACTGTTGTTATTCCCTGCCCAAGATTCTTTGGTTGGACTCTGTGTAAAAGCTCCTTCCCAGCTCTGAGAGTAGGAACAGCATAGGAAATCTCCATCCACGGCTCCCTGCTGAGTCTCTCGGTAAGGAAAGCTGTCATTGTCCTTCCCCAAAGCTTGCCTCTCAGTGAGTGGGGCTGCTTACCCAGGGGCAGGTAGATGAGTGTGGACTTTATGATGATGGCTGCATCTGATTCTCCACTCCATTTCACAGGTCTGTGGGGACACAGTGCCTGTGACTGCAGATGCCCTGCTCCTCCCACACCAGGAAGGAGTGGATGCTTCCCCTTGGGGCTTCCACCTCCCAGGAGCTCATGATCTTTACAAAGCTGAGACTTTACCATTAGGGAGAAAATGGAAGAGGTCATCTCCCCCACGGAAATGTCTCCCAGGTCCAAGAGCCCTGTTTTCAGGCACCTCCATGGAAGGGTGCTTCGACACATGACAAAGGAACAAAGTAGTTTGGGCTCCTCTTTTATTTCAGTTTCTCAAGCTGCTAAGAATGCTTTATTCTCTTTCCAAAAGGTGGGATTATAAGTTAGTGAGTGAATGACGGAGTGCAGTGAGAGTAAAGTGAGAGAGAACACATGTGTCCATGTTTCAAACTCTGCAGCCCAGTAGATTCCAACCGTCTTCTCTCCCCTTTCATGCATGCTGGGCAATCCAGCACCCTTCCATGGTGGTCTCCATGTCCCACTCCATTGATCTGTCAACTTCCATCAGTGCTTAAAGTTAAGATTTTTTGCTTGCTTGCTTTTAGCAATTCCATGAGTGCTATGTTGAGACTGCATCTAAAAGCTCACACTAATGATTTGGTGCTGTTGCTGTGGTTGATTTTAGCAACATAATGGTGAAGCAAAGGCAGCGGCCATTAATGAGAGTGTAACTGTATATCAGGTGCTGGGCTAACAACTTTTATCTAAGTGAGTTCTACTTATGTTTGCGATGATTCCAAAAATAAATAAATATCAATAAATAAAATGGAGCAATGCAATATCCCTTTCATGGATGTAAACATATCTCTGAAGTGTGTGACTTGTTCATGATCGTATAGCTGGTGGTGGGTAGAGAACGAATGGAAACTTAAATAGTGCATCCACTTCTCAGTCTCTCAAAGGGTGGGCCCTGGCTCAACAGCCTCATGCCAGTCCAGACCTACTGAACCCAAGGAGTTCTTTAGATGATCTCTGGCCTTTTTGACAAACTGGTGAGGACAGTAGCTCAGGAGGGGGTCATGGTCACGTGATTCTGGACGGCATGTTTCAGATATTATGTTGGCAACTGCTTTTGCAGTGTTAGATGAACCTAAGGGTAGGAGAAAAGTAAGGGAAGTTTGGAGGTACTGGGGCCTCCAGACTGCCTGGGAGGGTAGCAAGAAGCACCGCCATCACATACGTGATCAGGAACAAACACCTGCATTTTCTTTGAGGGAATCTCTCAGTCAGTGAAATGATGCAGAATGCCCCCATTTGCTACAAGAGACATGCATCAAACATAGTAGGAACCTTAAGATTTTTTGTGTGCACATTTGGATACCTGGAGACAGTGGGACAAAGACAAGGGGCTCATTAATGACATCCTTAATGATTATGATACAACTACAATAGTTCGGGGTTGATTTTATAATAGAGGAGCTCCGGTTTGTGATGTAGGTGCAATTTATGGTACATTAAGACCCTTTGTGTAATTATTGAGTGCAATACATGATGCCCATATTACAGAGTTTGAAGAATAATTTGATTATTTTTCATGATTGTAAAGGTTTATGGTTATTTTATCTTTGATTTTATGTCATTGCCAATCATATCTGGGACAGCTGTGACACTGAATCCCTGGTCAGAAGCAAGCACCCAGTTATAGTATAATCCCCCTGGGAAAACATGATTCGCTTTATGAATGTTCATTCTATAAAATGATTTTAAAGGAAATCAACCTGGTCCAAAAGACATACTACCTAGGCAGTACTTTCATTTTAACAGTAATCCATGCGTATGTCCTGATAATAGTTATTGACTGCTTATTATGTGCAATGGTGGCACTGTGGGGTACGTGTGGGGCTGCTACCAACAAGGTCGAGAAAGGTGAGGCTAGCTACTCCTGTAAAATGTTAAAGCGTTAGAAAC
Source organism: Nesogale talazaci (assembly GCA_004026705.1). Classification (NCBI taxonomy): domain Eukaryota; kingdom Metazoa; phylum Chordata; class Mammalia; order Afrosoricida; family Tenrecidae; genus Nesogale; species Nesogale talazaci. The sequence continues at coordinate 351,741 of PVJH01000088.1, forward strand.
CCTACATAGGGTAGTGATAGGTCAGAATCCAGCCAATGGCGTTGGGTTTCTGGGTGTCAGTTGCATTCTTCTAAAGTCCTGGAACTCCATCAACATTCACAGGTCTTGGCATTGATGAGATACAGCATCATGCATAGTTCTACACGTTGTCAGCACCCTTGCTACATATAAAATGATGAAGGCAAAATGATCTACCAACTACATAAATGCAAAACTTATATTTATTTTTATTATATCTAATCATAAATGCATTGAGAATTCTTTATATGTATGATGCAGGTTTATGTACCTTGCATGACTGCATAAATCCATGTTACATAACACAATGCAATTAGCTGTGTACATTTTTTGTCATTACCTAAGTTTACTCTGATGATGTGCACTGAATGGAATGAACCAGGAGTGCATAGTCTGGACAGAAGCTGCTGACAGCCAGCCTCTAGCACACTTCCAAATGATCAACAGTCATGGTGGAATGGTACCTGGACTTAATGATCTTTATGTGGGGAAAAACTGACTCACATAAATAAGTAGAGCCGAATAGTGAAGTCAAGCAGGTAGCACATTTTGTCGTGTTTGAGTGCTTTCCCTCTGTGATTAAGTTCCAGAACTGTTCATGCACCCTGGACTTCAGCTGAATGTTGGCTTGTAGTGTCAAAATCTCCCATTCTGTATGAAAGTGATAGGTTTTTGCCTTCTTACTTGATTTAGCTCCCCCACTCTTTTTAATACCATTTCTTACATTTAAGAGGGAAAAAAATCTAAAAATTGGCAATAACTTAGCTGATCAGTTTTGCTGCACTTAGAGCAGTTGTTTGTGCATGTGTTTGACACCTAAGGTTGCGTATAATTGGCCGCACCATATATTAATTAAATTTTGCGATTGATGATAGACTTACATCTATTTCTTTAATGCCATATGATCTGCCCACACTACATTTGCCATCGACTAGTGGATTGCAATTGATATATTGAGCACCCCTGTTCGAGACACTTCTCTTTCAAGGATAGATTTCTTAGTCTCAGCTTTGATCCTATAACCTAAGACATGATAGCTAGGTTCACAGCTTGACTGATGCTTCCACACACACTGTTTCATCTAATTATCACACCAGTTAGGTCTTAATAATCCCACTTTATAGACGTATGGACAAGCCAGGTTATTTTATTGTCTTTTGAAGCCTGAAAGCCCTTTATTATATTTGTAGTTGACGAACTATCATATTATTGCTCAGAACATTCATGTCTGCTATTGTTTGCACAATCTAATTGTCAACTAATCATGTCCCATTTTATGATTAACTGTCTTCTATATTTATCTTTCTAGCCATTTAAATCATATTTATCATTTTATACATTTCAATTTTTGTATCCCCACTAGCCCCTCCAAACCCCATGTGTTATGCACTTTTTAATATTTCATACAGCACCTGGTACTTCCTTGGTGTTCAATCGATTTAGTTAACTCTGACGTGGGAATAAAGAAAGCAGACTACCTGATTTGCATCCTACATTGTTTATTTGGTTCTCTGGTCAGTGCTTTTTCTCCAGGTCAGTAAAGCCTCAGGCGACGCCCTCTTATTTCCCAGTTCTTGTTGTAAGCTATGTCACTGCCTAGCAGACCATGGCATGCATGAAAAAGAGAATTTGGAGCCCAATATATACCCAGTATTGCCAAATGTTTACTGCTCTAATAAATCATCTATTGGCTAAGCGAACTTTGGGGAATTATCCACGAACTTTAATTCTATTTGCTGTGCCCATCTGGTTGCCATGGAGACTTGCTGTGCCAGAAAGCTGTCCTACAGGCACTGGTACATGATGTTGCCTGTGGCAACAATAGCTCAGTGGGCGTCAGAAGAACAGGGGTGGGAAGTGAGTACCAGGTACTCAGTGGGAGGGCAGGGACTTTGGTTGAGACCAGCAGAGATATTCAAGGCCATCTACTCAGGGAGTCAGCTGGGCTGTTAGAGGGAGTGTATGTTAACTGGAGATTGTCTTGTATTGGGATGGGAGCATGTACTTGATGTTGGAGGATGACTGATGATATTTGGGTTGGTGCTAAGTCCTGTTGTGATGAGAATTATGATGACAGGTAACCTTCAGAGATGCAGGTGAGCTGGCAGTTGGGACTTGATAAGGTGTTAAGGTAGAATCCACCAGGGATTGTAGAAGCAGATCCAGAGCAACCTTGAATGAGCTCAGGCACTTAGCCATGGGGGTTGGGGGATGGGGAGGAGACACAGTCTCTATATCTGCAGCAGTGAAGAGGAGACAGCCTCAGTAGCCTGGCAGAATTGAAGTCAATGTTCCGAAATGGAGCCCTGGTAGTTACATGTTGGACGGCATTCTCCTAGGTCTTCACTTTCAAACCAGCAGCTCCTTGAGAGAAAGCCGGGATTCCCACTCCTGCACATAGTATGGTCTCAGAAGCACAGGGCCAGTATCACCCGGTCCCTCAGAGTCATTGTGAGTGGACATTGAACCGATGGCAGTGGAGTCTTTGGAGTTGAGTTCAGTTGAATGATCTCAGGAGAAAGACTACTGACCTTGAATAGGAAACCTCTGAGCTCCAGTCCTTGCTCACCTATACATGAACCTGTAATCCGAGGAGGTGTGGTGCTTCTCTTAGCCTGCGTTTTCTTATTTCTGAAGTGTGAAGGATGAATTGATTAGAGTCTTCCAAACTACAACTTGTATTATGCTGCCTTTGCAGAAAAAAATTTCTGTGCTAAAAACATTTTAGGGAAGGTTGCCTATTAACATCCCCTCCAACCTCACACCAAGATTACACTGCATGCTCTCCATGTAACATCACAGTGATCAAACTCTGGTTGAGTTTACTGAGTGTGTTGATCTTCAACACTGTGGGTCAGGGAGTGTCTCTTTCCCAGAGGAACTGTTGTTGACTTCTTGGGGGCATCTAGTTGTCTGAGGAGTATAGCTGGGGAAAGATTAGACAGTGATTTTTCAGATGCTGTCCTCATTCCCTAGCTGTGTGTCTACAAATCTTTTTTTTTTTTTTTTTACACAAATGGCCTCTGCAATTGAATGGCCCTTTCCCTTCTCATCCCTCAACTTTATCTTGGAATTTCCTCTTCCTTTCTCCTATAAACTTACCGTGTGGACCCTGCTGCTATTAATGGTTTCCTGTTCCTTCTCCTTGGAGCACTGATCTCCCTAATGAGTCTCAGATCGTGACATGGAGGAAGGGGTGTGGGTCATGCCTGTCATTGTTCCTCCTTCCCTTCCCAGAGCCCTGGGAATGGGCTTAAAATCAGTTACTTCTATCGCCCTTTCTCTTCTCAGCTTGTCTGCTTTGCTTGGCTGGAAAACTACCCCTTTCCCCATCCTTATAGCATCATTTGTGCCACCGGAAAAGCTTTTTCCCCCCCTTTTCCAACCAAAGGGTTTACAAGTAAACTGTTGGAATTGTGTTCACCTGCCCCACCTCCCATGGGGTTGGCTGAGGTAGCTTCTTAAGGACAATATGTTTAAACATTAGATTAAATAAAGATTAAAACTTAATTCTTTTATCAGACAGTATTTTTCACAAGTAACTTAAGAACAGCTTGTTGTTTTATTTTCCCACCCATCTGCTTTTAGGAAAAAGACTGGTTAGACACAAAAATGATGACTTTTCAGTGGCTGAATCAAGTTCTATAACTGCTTTAAGACTGGAAATATTTACTAACATAGTAAGCATTTTATGAAGTTTGCACCGTGTGTCTAAGACTAGGTCAGATACTGTGATGTGTTCACAGAGCTCCTTTCCTAAGAAACACATGGAAAAGATAATGGTGGAGCTAAGGCCTCCACATGGAATGCAGTAGCATCAACTTCATTGTTCATGTAGAATTTTATTGAGTTAAGGGAAGATTGTCTATGATTTCAAAGACAAGAATAATCATTCCAGGCTAGTTTACTGAAAAGAAGCTCTGCTGAGAAGGGAGAACTTTAGAGCCATTCCTTGCAAGTTTGGTGAGGTGAAGTTCTCCATCAACTATAAAGGAGAAATAAAAGTCCTCCCAAACAAGGATATTTTTAGAGAATTTGTAAAAAGAAATCGAGCATTGCAAAAAATATTAATCCAGATCCTTATATTGGGAAAAGCAACAACTTCATCATCCAAACATGAGACTGTCACAGGGTTTAATGCCATCCCAAAAGTCAGCACATTGAAAACAGTACCCCAAACAATACAGCTCTAGTGGGGAAAGAAGACCTGAATACACTTCCCATAGCACCCCCCACCCCACACACACAAAAAGAGGAAGAATCATACCAAATACAAATAATACAAGATGACAGCAACCTATCCACATTTAGAATTAATAACACTAAATGTCCATGGACTAAATGCACCAATCAAAATGTCCATGGACTAAATGCACCAATCAAAAGATAAAACATAACAGAGTAGATTAAGGAGTAACATTCATCAATCTGCTGTCATCAAGAGACACACCTCAAATCCACAGTCAAAAACAGACTGAAAGTTAAAGGATGGAGAAAACATTACCAAATGATAATTTAAAAGAAGAAAGCAGGGGTGGTAATATTAATCTCTGACAAAATAGAATTCAAAGTAGACAACATAAAGAGAGACAAGAATGGGCATTACAGAATGATCAAAGGATCAATAAACCAAGACCACATAAACTGTAATAAATATATTATGTGCCCAATGAAAGACCCTTGGAATACATCAACCAAATCCTCAAAGTGATGAAAAGAGAAATGACCAGATTAACAACATGTTGGAGACATCAATACACCACTGTCGGGTAAGTGAGATCAACAGGAAAGAAACTCAATTAAGAAACTGAAGACCTGAACAACACTTTTGAACTATGTGGCCTATTAGATATTTACAAATTTCTACAACCCAAAGCAAAAATAGTGCATGTTCTTCTCCAGTGCACATGACTCATATCCTGAAATACACCACCTGCTAGGCTTTAACAAACTCAAACATGTAAAGATCATTAAAACCGTCTTCTTAGACCACAGTGCTGTAAAACAGAAAATCAATGATAGAAATAACAACAACAAAAATAATCCCAAACACTCAAGCATACATTACCCCAAAAATAAGAGAAGAAATTAGTAGATTCCTACCAACCAAGAAGAATGATAACACAACATACCAAAACCTATGGGATACAACAAAAACAGTTATCAGATGTCAGATTATAGCAATTAATGTACACAGGAAAAAAGAGGAATCATTTACAACACTTTATCACAACACCCCCAACAAATGGAACAGAATCAACAGTATAAACTCTCCAACAACAGAAGAAAAGAAATCATAAAAATCATAAAAAAGAAAAGAAATCTCAATAGGAGCAAAATTCAGTGAGCCATAAAAAAGAAAAACAATGGAAAAAGTATGGAAACAAGGGGCTGAGCCCCAGTGGCGTAAGTGGTTGAGTGCGGAATTGCAGTCCGCGGACTTGGCGGTTCAAATCCAGGGCCGGCTGGGTAGCACCCACAACCACCAGAGACAGTGATGCCCACAAAAAAAAAAAAAGTATGGAAACAAGAAGTTGGTTCTCTGAAAGAATCAACAAAATTGACAAGAAGCTAGCACACTTAACAAAGGGGGGGGTAACAGGTGACAATACCTAGAATTAGAGATGAAACAGGTGACATCACAATAATTGCACAGTATTATGATTATTAAAATAATTAATTGCACAGTATTATGAAAGACTACATTCCCACAAATTGTGGGAATACCTACCAGAATACCTCTTCCCAGATTAATGCAGATGGACATTAAGAACTTGAGTAGATCCATATCAAAAGAATAAATAGAATGGTTATCAAGAAACCCCAACATCAACAGCAACAACAAGTCCAGGACCAAATAGATTCACAGGAGAATTCTACCAAGTATGCAAAGAACTGATACCAATTCTACGCAAACTATTTCAGAATATAGAAAGAGATGGCAAACTCCATGACTCACTTTATAAAGTCAGCATAACTTTAATACAAACAGCAGCTAAAGACCCAACAATAATAGGAAACTGAGGATTTCTGAGATACAGAAATATCCACAAAATCCTGGTCAATAGAATCCAACAACATATCAAAAAATAATATTTTATGATCAACTGGTATTCATACCAGGGATCAAAGGATGGTACAACACTAAAAAAAAATAATGTAACCCACTACATAAACAAGGTAAAGAATGATCATATCAAGTGATGAAGAGAAACACTTGACAATATCCAACACCCGTTCCTAATAAAAGCAGTTAATATGAAAAAGTAATAACAGTTTGTCAATTATTAAGGGTTAGTGGGGGAGGGGGCATGGGGAGGGAGAAGAAATATGGGAAGCTGGTACAATGGGCCTAAGTGGAGGGAAGATGTTTTGAGAGTGACAATGGGAACAAGTGTGCAAATGTGAACTGCATACAATTGATGTATGTATTGATCATGATGGAAGTTGTATGAACCCCCAATAAAATGTTTTATTAAAAAAAAGGGGGAAAAAGGAGCATATACCAAGGGCTAAAGTAGAAAATATTTGAAAATGAGGATGGCAACATGTGTACAAGGGTGATTGATACAAATGATACATGGAATGTTCTAAGAGCTGTAAGAGCCCCCAATGAAATCATTTTTTAAAAAAGATAGAATGGAAATTCCTCAACATAATAAAGGCCATATATGAAAAGCCAGTAACCAATATGGCATTGAATGGGGGAAAAGCTGAAAACATTTCCACTGAATGAGAGAAACTGATAAGAATGTCCCTTACTCCCACTCTTATTCAACATTGTGCTGGCAGTTCTAGCCAGATCACCAGATAACAACAAGAAATTAAGGGAGTGCAAGTGGCCAAGGAAGAAGCTGAATTTTTGCTGTTTGCAGATGGTATGATTTTATATAGATAGAACCTCAATATCTCTGCAATAGGGTTGTTGGAAACAGTTGAGTTTAGTGAAGTATCAGGACTTCAGTATCAGTGAAGTATTAAGATTAACAAGCAGAAATAAATTTCTATATACTAGTGATTCCTATATCTAAATGATTCAGAAGACACCAAGAAAACAATATCACAATATCAATATAAAACTTGAAATACCTAGGAATTAACCTAAGCAAAAACAGGCTAAATGAATGGCCTGTAAAAAGAGACCACTAAAAATTATTATAAGAAATGAAAAGAAACCTACACGAACAGGAGAAATTCCCATGTTCATGGGTAGGAAGACTCAATATTTTGAAAATGTCAATACTCCTAAAAATTCAGTTAATCCTGATTCAAATCGCAAGCTTGTTCTTTAAAGAAATGGAAAGACTTATTACCAACTTCATATGGAGAGGGGAAAACCCCCCAAGATAAACAAAGAACTTCTGAAAAAGAAGAATAAAGTGGGTGGTTTTGTACTACTTGACCTCAAAACCTACTACACAGCCACGGTTGTCAAAACAGCCTGATACTGGTATAATGATAGCTACATAGACCAATAGAACAAGACAATAGTACAGAAATAAAACATCTGCCTGATTTTTGACAAAGGTCCCATAAACACTGAAGAGGAAGAGACTACCCTTTACAATAAAAGGTGTTGGAAGACACCTGGATATCCAGCTGCAGAAGAATGACACAAGACTCATACCTCACCCATACACAAAAATGAACTCACAGTGGATCAAAGACCTAAATGTAAAACCCAAAGCTATCAGGATCATCAGTGTGCCCATCAAATGATTCCATCAAAATGTACAGAATACTACAATCCTACAGCAATAGAAAAACAACCCTCTTAGAATGTGGGGAAAGGACTTGAATAGAAAACTTAAAAATAGATGGCATTGATTAGTCAACCAGCACATGAGAAAACGCTTCATCCACTAGCCATCTGGGACATGCACATCAATACAACAATGAGGTATCATCTATACCCATAACTGTAGCCCCATTTTTTTTTTTAGAAAACAACAAGTGCTGTAGATGGTATGGAGAGACTTGAACTTTTGTACAATGATGGTAGGCTTATAAATAAATATACAACCATTATACAAAGCAACATGGAGATTCCTAAACCATGACAATAAAAGTGTCGTATCACCCAGTAATAGTATTGCTGGTCATATACTCCAAGAAATTAGAAACAGAACATGAACAGACTTGTTCTCCACCTTCATTGCAGCACTGTTCACAATAGCCGAAGTTGGAAACAATCTAGATCCCCATCAAGAGAGAAATGGGGTTAAAAAGAAACAAACAAAACACCCTGCTATGTACACACAGTGGAATACTATGCATCCATAAAAACAGGGATGAGACCATGAAACACCTCAGGACATGGAGTGGTCTGGAAACCATGATGCTGAGTGAAGTTAGTCAATCACGAAAAGGACAAATAGTGTAAGAGTCCAGTGCTGTAGGTACAAGCATCAGGAGGTTCCCAGGCTCAGACTTCCAGGACAGTCTGGAAGAAAGCTTGCTTGGTGTCAGTGGGCCATGCACCATCCTCTCTAGGTAGGCATCTTGAAGGTCACTTTGACAGAGGTGTCCTCATGTCAGCTAGGATCGATTGTCAAGGAGGGAGAGGGGAAGAAGACTGCTTAGGGGCTGCTGTGGATTGGCAGGTCATCCTGTTAGGAGGAGGAGGGGTACTTATGGGAAAGTAAGTCAGGAGAGGAGAAGCAGAGAAGACACAGGAGGGAGAAGTCAGTGAACATCTGTTGATAGAAAAAGAGGAAGGACCAACTTCCAATTAGGCTATGAATTATATACTAATTAAAAAATCAAAGGATGGGATAGTTTCAAAGCTTAAATTGTGAGATTCTGGTTTGCATTGATGACAGCAGAAGCCCAAAATATGTTTTTGAGATCTGCACAGGAAATATACCTCTGATGATTTCCTCCTAACTGTATTGGAGGGATGAGAATCAACTGGCTACTAAACAGAGTGTCTTGGAGGGATAGCTGTAGGAGACTAGAATGTATTTTGTCTTTGGGCCTGGGCTTCTTGACTCTCTGTTATACAGTTTTCTACTTTGCAGTGTATGAAACCCAGGATTGATGAATTGTGGGGTGGGAGTGATGGAGTGTGGTAAGGGAATACCAAGGCATTCAAGAAGGAAGAAAATATTTTGAAAGTGATTGTGCTAACAACGATACAATGCTGCTTGATGTGATTGAACCAAAGGATGGTATGATATCTGGCTGAGCTCCTAATAAAATAGTTTGGGGAAAAGTAATAAAAATATGGTGGAGGTCGAGGGATGGTGGTGAAAGAAGAAAGGGGAAGCACAAAGAAATGAAGCCTTGTAAAAAAGGACACTTGCTGTGTCCTTGTCAGTATGGTTTTTGCTAGGGAATAAATGTGAGAACTCCTCTTTTGAGGTGAAAGTGTGTGTGTGTGTTGCAAGAATAATAAACAGAGTAGGCACAGGCTGAAGGGGCAGCTGTCCCCCAACACCCCTGTTGAAGATGAAGTTGGAGTTTTGAGAATATCAGCTTGGGAGGACTGTGAAGGCCACCAAGGAGCAGGTGGGCATGATGGTGGGCTTGATGGGGGGGGGGGGAGTTGGATCAATCCAGGTGAAGTGCTGGGTCGGCAATGTAACCTAAAAGTTGACTCTGAGATCCACTGGAGACCAGAGAGATAGAGACACACTTTGTTGTTGGTTGTCATTGAGTGGGTTCTGACTGTCTGTACAACACAGTGAATCCTTCCCCAGTACTGAGCCAGATTCATGGGATGTGAATTAGTTGTCAGTGAGCTTATAAACTTCAAGTGAAACTTTGGCAGTTTTCTTTGGAATCACCTTGATAATTGTCCCAGTGCCACATTTGGCTTGGTTAACTTTTAACCATTCATCTTGGCCAGGACACAATTGGCTCATATATTGCATTCTCCTTCACTGTTCACCTGCTCCTGTATATCAGCTACAAAATTACCTAACCTCATTGTGAAGATAAAGTGTGTTGGAGATTGACGTTGTCCTCAGTATCTTAGTTCCCCCAAACACAGAGTCATCCAGTTACCCTTTATACCAACCAGCCCTTCTCCCGTCACACATTCCTGCACAGCCCAGGATTCCAGTGTCCTTGGCAATGCCTCACCGAACTCAGAGACCATTAAGGGAAAGGGCTATGGTTGTGGGGGCTGGTGAGTCCTAAATCTGGGATATACATCCGAAGAATCCTCCTTATCCTTTGGACGGTGGAAACTAGTGAAATCAGGTGTCAGGTGGAAAGGGTGTAACCCATGTCTTCAGAATCAGAAGTCAGGCCTGAAGACGAATCCAGGGGATAGAGATAGACATCTGATGGTGAAGACAGGTCTCCCTTGCTTAGCCAGGCCTGGAAACACACTGAGGCTTGCATCAAGATGCTGACCCAAGGCCTAGAGAAGTCCTTTAGGGTGCTACCTCCTTTCTGATGGCCATTTCTCACTTCTGTTTTAGTTAATCTTTCAAGTAATGGAAAGATGTTACTTCCTATGGCAATCAGGTATCATTGACTTTCATTAAGTGTTATTTGTTGCTTGATGCCAATGCGTTGGGTTTAACTCTTGGCAGCCCTCTGGACAACATCAGGAGTCATTGCAATCATTGGTATTCCCATTGGGATAGCCACTGCATCAGGCTTTTCTGAGAGAATCATCTTTTTCTCTGATCTTCTACTTAGTTCCCTCTGGGGTCCCTTTTAACAGCATTTCCAAGGTACCTGAAGCAAAGTCTTCTTGCCATTGCCACTTCTAAGGGGCATTCTGACTATACTTCATTGAATCGAGGCTTGGGGGTGGGGACCAAGCAAACGACAAACCACTGCACTTGAGTCAATTTGGACACACAGTGATCCTTTGTAGGATTTCTGAGTTCATAAATCTGTACATGGGCAAAGCACTCCCATGTTCTGTGGTTAGCAGTCCAACACCAGAAAATATGACCAGGGCCCCTACTTCATTAAATAAAACCAAACAAAAACACAAATGCAATTCAGAGTGACCTTACAGGACAGAAGAGAACTGCTCCTATGGGTTTCTGGGAATGTGAATCTTTTGGAGGAACAGAAAGCCTCATCTTGAGCCTGCGGAGTAGCTCGTGGTTTCACATAGCTATACTTTATGGTTAGTCACCCAACTGGTGACCCACTAGAGCGTTAGGGCTCCCTTCATTAAATAGCAGCTGTCAAGAGGATTATTTTCATATCTTTGATTTTGTGTGTCGGTATACTCTTATCATAAGAAGCTCTGGGGGGACACCAGTGCTAAAATACCAAACTACTAACCAAAATCAGCAGTTCAAACCCACTAGATGCTCCACAGGAGTAAAAGATGGACAATCTGCTTCCCAAAGAATTCACTCACCCACCACTGCTGAGTCAATGCTGACACATGGGGCTTAACTGTGGATTTCCAAGACTGTAACTGTTTATGGGAGTAGGAAGCCCATTCTTTCTCCCAAGTAGCTGCTGGCGGTTTTGAACTGCTGGCCATGCAGATTGTAGCCCAACTTGAAGCCACCTCACCACCAGGGTTCTGTAAAGAACCATAGCTGTGGAAACCCATGGGGACAATTCTATGGGATCCTAGACAATTTTTAAGAGTTCACATGGACTCCATCTTTATTGTTGTGGCTGCCGGGGGTGGAGCAGTGGGGGAGATCTTAAACCAGTTGTAATTTTTCGGACAAATGGACTTTCTACTCTTAGGGCAATTTTTGCTTCCCATAATGGAGAATTAACATCGGCAATGTCATATCAAAAGAGATACACATCATAAATGGAAAGGAAAAGACTTTTTGCTTTGTTATTAAAAGCCTGTGTTTCTCATAGTTGAGCGGATTTAGATGTGTGTTCACTGATTATTTAAGATTTTCATCTGAAGCAGAAAACTTTAATTAAAATATATAGTTGCTATGGTTTCCTAGCCTTCCACTTAAGCAATTTATCGGTAAGATATTTTCACAAAATAAATGCCATGTTAATTGGAGGTTTACTTTCTGTAATAAGTAGCACACCCATCCTAGGTAGCAGTCGAAAAAGCCTGAGCTAGCATTCCCCTAAAAATTTCTCTCCAAATGAACACATTTTTGCCATTTCTCATAAATATTCATGTCATGTGGTCTGAGTCTCTTTATCTTGACTTGCAAAGTTAGGTATGAAATGAGCCACTGAGCCTGGGGTCCCAGTTATTACGTCCCCAGACTCTTCTCTTTCCTTAGAAAGAGGAAATTCCATCAGAATCATTGGAGCTGTGGTCATCATTGGAAATGGGCTTTTCTAAATTGACTTAGGAGTTTGCTCTCCCACATTCACCCCCCCTCCCCCCTCCCCCAGGAGTTTAGGAGTTTGATTGATGCTCTTGAATAATCTTGGGAAAATCTGAAGTTCATTTCAGAGAAAGGAATTAAAATAATTAAAAAAAAACCTCAGTTTTCCTGTTCCTTTGAGATTCCCAGTGCACTTTCTGTGTGCACCTGTGTTCTCAGACTCTAGTCTCCTTTAGAAGCAAATGCCGGCATTCTGCATGACCATCTCACTCTCTCTTTGACTCAGGAGGTCATCTCACCATTGCTAAAGTCCAACTCCTCCTGCCTTCTTTTTCTGGAAAGACAGGCTAGTGATGGCTGTAAATTGATAACTCAAAGCTCTTCATCTGAGATTTGTGTAGTCCTTCCAAAATGCTATGACTTGACTAATTGTCCTCGTCTGCACCTAAAAGTCTGGCGTTCCCTACAGAGATGCATCCCATTTAAGTGCTGGAAGGAGTTGCATGACCCCAAATATCCATCTGTTCACACGCAGATGCAAGACACAATGTGAAATACTCTCCTTTTCTCACTGTGCTCTCTAGTTAAAAATATTTTGCTGGCTTTCCATTGCATGGCCTGGGAGACTCTGTGTGCTCTTTTCCCTGCTCATCCCATAGCCTCACTTGGCAGACTCCAGCCTAGGCCATCTTTCCGTTTCTCGGGGAGGCCAGGTCCATTTCTCTCATATAGCCTTAGCATGTGTGGGCCATGGAATGTCCATCCCTAGTCATGGCTGGCTCCCAGAAATTCAATATGTTTCCATTTAAATAATCCCCTCAGAGATTTCTTCCTCATTTCTCCGCTATTTCCTTCATTGTACTTTGTACATTTGCAATTGCACTTGTTTATTTTTTCTTACCTGTTTCCTTCCTAACTAGTTAAGAATTAGTGTTGCTTCATTCTCTTTTGTATCCTCGTGTCAATCACAGTGTTTGGAACACTTAAACCTACATGGGACAAACGTGTACGTTTTATGTATGATCATTCTGATGGCATGAGATAATTATATTTTAATAGTCAGATTTTAACTAACCCGTTGAGTCAAGCTAGTCAAATTCATTTTGTGGATGTTGTCATTTAGCTAGTGTTATTCATCACCATGGTGATTAACCACAAGGTCAAGAGTAGGAACCCAGGTGACACTCTGTGGGATAAAGCTGAGTCTGTCTTTCCTTGTAGAGATTACATCCTCTCATCCTCTAGGGAACACTTCTACTCTGACCTATAGGGTGACTCTGAGTCAGAAAGGACTTGTTTGTAGTGGAGTTGGTTGGCCTTTGGCTTTCAAACAAAAGGGATTCCCCCTTTCTTTGACTCTTCATCTGTAGCCACCTGTTTTTCATGCCCATTTCCCAGGCTCCCCCTGCTGATGTTCTGTGGTCAATGTAGTTGTCAGCTGCTGCTTCTTCCCAGTATCCAGTCTGGATGGTTAAGTGACAGGAGGAAAAGCTAAGCTGAAAACGGGCAGGCTAGAAGAGTGCACACAATGTCAAGCATGATCCTGTTAGCCTCCTTGGTGCAGAGCAGGAGGACAGAGCTGAGTCAAGTATTCCTTGCCCTTGGCCTCTTGATACCACATTCCACCCTAGCATGAAGTCAGGGAATAATGATCATAGTAGTCTAGTTCTGTTCTGGAGATGGAATCTAGGTTACCAGAACAGATTAGAAGCATTGATCATGAGGGGCTTCTCACCAAGAGTATAGAATCTTCTAGCCTTCCACCTTCTTTGTATGCACACACACACACACACACACACACATTCTAAGACTTCAGGTCTTTTGTGCTTCATTTTATTGTAACAACAATTTATACTACAATATGCTATCATTAGACATGTGAAAAAAGATTCTTAAAATTCAGGCCTTTAAAGTTTAATAGCAATTGTTAAACATTGGAGCACATTCTTCAACACATAGATTTAATTTGGTAAATTGTTGTTTTGAAATCAACAAATATTGTATGCTATTTTTCAGTTGTGGATACTTACACATGGAAAAAAAGTGGAAAATACAAAGAAAGAAAGAAAGAAAGAGTGGGTACAACTGTCCCACTGATACCATAATTACCCTCAATGAATAAGGAATTGGCAGTAGATAAAATTGTGTTTTAGTCATGTATCGAATGTCATCCTTAGGGAGACTATCCGTTGGTGAAGTTTTTAGATGTGCGTCACATCTAAAACCTTCCTAGGTAACTGAAGTCAGGCCAGTACAAAACCAGCCCTGAGGGTGAGGGCCATACAAAGCGGGTCAGTGCTTGGGCCCTGCACCCATGCTGCTTAGGCACAAGGCGTAGATCTCAAGCGCTAAAACACCAGCATCAAGATGAAACTTAGCTCTTGGATGTTTAAAAAATGGGGGCCAAACTCACCCACTGTGAGGGAACCTCGTCCAGAGATCTAAGGAGATGATGTGTTGATGTTAACTTTGATGATTGGTGCCCTCTTCACACCTTTTGGCCCTCGTCAGCACAAGAGTTCTTGTCTCAGTGAACATGAGAAAGTTCCATATAGTGGTCATCCTTTCTTGGAGCAGAATCTTCTCTTAGCTGATGTGGAAGATTTGGGTAAGCTTTCAGAATTGTTTCTTCTCCATACAAATTTGTCAAATATGCAGTGATGGTCACAAATCCAACAGACATTTAGTCCTCTCTATAAAAGACCAATTGATTCTTACTGTGCAGAATTGAAGAGCGGAATCCTTAATGCTATTATGTGCATTCTTTTAAAGAAATTCATTTTCTCTAAATCATGTATTTGTAAGCAAAATCTTAAGCTTGACAGTAGGGATAGGATGTGAAAAGTTGGTGTCTCTTGAAGATAGATAGACTTCTCAGTCGCCCCTACAGAGAAGGCACAAGGAAATAAATTCCAAGGCAATTGTTAGCTAGACTAAGAAGATTAATCTATCTGTACACTGGTTCACTAAAATAATCATTTTTGGCACAAACACATTGATAAATGTAAGAGGTGACCATCATTTCCCATAGATTTGAATTCGCATGGGCCATGGGCATACTGCTTTATTCTACCCTCATATTCCTGGGTACTTCTTAAGGGCAGGCTACAAATTAAAAACAATTCATCTTGTCACATTGCAGAGTCTAACGTGATAATTTAAGAAGCCTTTTTACAGTCAATCTCCTTGGCTGATAGTGTCAAAGGGAAGCCCTGTTTGGGTCATTGGTGCCAACAACAGAAAGTTAAGCTGTCTACAGAGAGGGAGAAGGGTGTATTTTTATTATCAGTTCTCTTAGCAGAACATTCTCTTTCTTGCATCATTTAAAATCCTCCATAACTTGCATAGCTTTGTTTATGCTCTGGGGGGAAATTGACTCGTAATTCTCTTTATACTTTGGCAAATACTCCCTATAGCATTGTGTTCCCCAAGGACTCAGGATAGAATCATGTTAATTATTAACTGCAATTAAAAACAGGAGACACCTCTCTGGCCATGCTCCCTCTGCTAGCATGCTTTCAGAGAGCTTATTAGAACAGAATTTTCCCAAGTGTGTCAAAATAACATTTAATTATTATTATTATTTTTTAAATTAGAATGCCTCACTTAAACCTTTTGGTACCAGGGAGACTCTCTCTTTCGCATTCTCTTTCTCTCTCTTAATCTTAATGTAGTCTACCGGGCATTGTTTTCATTGTGTTCTCCTTCACCCCTCTGCTTACTTTACTTGGAGTTGTTCTTCCCGCCCTGAAAGTCAGCTGCTTGTCATTCTTCCCATGCTCACAGACTTGAGCTTAACAGGGCCCCTTTTCACTCTTAAAATACTCAACAATAATATTTTATGTTGAAGGAGGGATGTACTTAAATCAAACAATTATTTGATGGACTGTAAACAATGCTAGGTTTGGTTACAAAGATGAACAAAAAACAGTCCCTACCTCAAGTTACACGGGGTTTAGGCTATTTCACAATCTCGCAGGCAATTTTGTTCCTCCACAAACCTTTTGCTCTCTGTATTTCTTTTGTATTTACAGTTTGAGATTTCCCTGAAACAGCATGTCTGTATAATGAACGGGGGTAGCTGAAGTGAAAACACGAATATTTCCAATTCTGTCTTCTTTGAAAACTAAAAAAGCGCTCTTTTGTGAAGGTGAAAAAAAAATCATTGATTTAAGAATGTTGTTTTACAATAAGGCTCACACTATTTCTAGAGTAAAATAATCGATCTGAAAATCTGTGGAAGAAGAACAAAGCTTCCTAGGTCCATTGTTTGGCCAACATGAACTTTGAGCATTTCCTGGGTTGTTATGCCTGTAATCATTGGCCATATAGAGTTGTATGCATCGCAGGAAACTGAACTTGAAAGATGACAGCTACTCTAGGTGCCAAACTGTATTCTACTTGGTTCCGTTTCACAGACATCACTTTAAGTGTTGGGGATGATTACTTTGAAAATAGGGGATTGAGATATTTGCTATGGGAGAGCTACCAACTTCTGTCTGACTTCTCATGATTATTTCTATTAAGGGATGTACAACAACATCTCTTGAGATCAGTCAAGAAGAATGCTAGCACCAAATGATGGTGACATTAAGTAAAGAAAGGTGAGCATTTCTTTGGGTCTCCCAGTTGCCATGACAGGAATACTAGGGAAATTCAGGAAAACAGCTGATATGGAAATGAAAATGAGGTTATTTGTAAGCTGGAATACAGAGTGCCTTGCCCACCCTCATGTTCTTCTAAGTCTGCACCCTTCCAAGAATCACATTCTATATGGTAAGTCAAAGTCTCCAAGCCTGACGCTTGTGAAAATTGTCAAAGCTGATACTGTGAATGCCATTGTGCTTATAAAGCCATCTTGTAATAATTTAGAGGATCCAGGTGCTTCCTGCGGGATACCAAACCCTCTGTTGCGCAATCCTTTCTGCCTGGTCATAGCAATACTATTTAGTTTCCAAGGCAGCAAATCTTTACAGAATCAGATTATCTATTTCTTGGCGTGGTGCTGGTGGCCTGGAATGCTCACTTCTCAGTTAGCAGTCTAATGCACACCTGGCAGTGAGGGCCGTGACAGCCCTGCTGGTTACAAGATGGCAGCTCCAAGTGGACTTGGGAGATGAAGCAATTATTCAGGTTTTAGGAGAAATATGGTTTTCATTCCATCAAAAGTTGCATTAGGTCATGATAAGGGTTGCACTTAAATATAGAGAAGCAGATTTGAATCATGTAGACACTACTGTTAGTAATCACATTTTCTGTTAATTGCTGGGCCTTCACTTTGCCTCTCTAGAGTGTATGGTCTTCAGGAGTGCAGGTATTTACAGTGCTGCCCATGGTGATGGCTTTGCTGGGAAGACCTCAGGCTGAGTGACAGCACTGCATCTTACCCACTTTATGCCTCTGGGAGTTCTTGAATCTTCATAAGGCAGTGCCCTTTCACTTGTAAAATGTGGGTTCATCATTCCCATGCCTTAGGGTTTTATTGTTGTTCTTTGCTCTTGAGTTGACTCTGACTTATGTGAACCCCTCTTAGAACAGAACAAACTCTGGGCCTGCCTCACAATCCTGTGTCTGTTTGAATGTGTGGCTTTGGTCATAGCTTATTTTGATTGCTTTCCAGACTGGAAGGCTCACCTTCCTCTTGAGTCACCTTTTCAAACTCACCGCCATAGAGTCAGTGCTGGCTCAGCGTGACCGTGGTTGATTTCCAATGAGAATAGAAAGCACCATCTTTCTCTCATAGAGCTGTTGGTAGTTTTGAACTGCCGACCCTGCAGATCTCAGTCTAAAGCTTAAGCACTAGGGCTCCCCAGTAGTATACTAAGTGTATTCTATCATGATTCATGAGGCTTTACTATGTAGCGTTTGGAAGTGGATCGCCAGTGCACATTCATCTGGAAGCTCCACTGAAACTTGTCCACATTGAGTGACCCTTCAGATATTTGAAATAATGATGGTGGTAAGGATTGACTGTAGTCAGGCCTATGCATTCCCTTCCTCAAGTCGAGTGCTTGGTACATGATAAAGCACGTGAAAGTCATGAGCCATCCTTGTGTTCTGTGATTTCCTTGCTTGACCGCCCTGACTAGCACTCTGCTGTCTTGTACTGCTGTTGGGTTCTGTTGATTGGTGAGACCATGTGAACTATGCAGAGCTGCCAACAGGGTTTCCATAGGTCTATTCCTCTAGGGAGTATATTGTCAGCCTTTGGCCTGTGAAGTTGATGGTTTTGGGTTAAGACTCTCAGGCTACAGGTTAAGCAGTCGGTGTTTAACAATCGCAATTCCAGGGATCTTCTTAGTGAAGTAAAAATCCCCCATCGTTGTGTATATGTCTAAAACAGGCACAAAGCAAACCCCTTGCCATCAAGCTGATTGTGATGTAGTTGCTGCCGGTGAGGTTTCAGAGAAAGTCAGTCTTTTTTTGAAACCATTTTTTGGGGGGATCATACAACTCTTATCACAATCCATACATCCATCCATTGTGTCGAGCACATTTGTACATTTGTTGCCATCATTTTCAAAACATCTTCTTTCTACTTGAGCACTTGGTATCAGCTTCTCATCTTCCCTTCTCCCTCTTGGCCCCCAAATAATGGATTTTCAGAGGAGATGTTGGGTTTTTTTAAAAAGTGTTCCCAATAATTTGCCTTGCCTTTAATTATGTACAATACAGACATAAATTTAAAAAGCCTTTTGCTCTCTGAATCAACATTCAAAGTAATATGGATTCCAAGCAAAGTTTACATAATTTTAATACATTAGAGAGCTTCAAAATGTTTAAGATTCCAATATCATTTAATTCCATTTTTTCATGAACTTTTTGAAGCCCACTTGTAATAACTTAATGTGCCAATTTTGAATATAGATTAAGGTAGGTTGATAAGTCAATCTTTATGGGAGCAGGCGCTCTTTCTCCTGGGAAGCAACAGCGAACCCAGCTTCCAGCAGCCCAACACGAAACCTATGACCCCACCCAGCCCTGGTTGATGCCACCGTAGGGAAGCCCCCAGGGAAGGGCGGGGTCAGCTGGAGTGCTCCTGGCCAGAACTCTCCCCACCACACGGTTACCAAGTGCTATGCAAGTCCCGGGGCATGACAGGCCATCAAGGTGAAGATACCCGATTGCTCCATACCGCTTGCTTTGACTAGGACTTCAGAGATACGGTTTTCCTGATGACTTTACTGATGGCCACAACAACTAAATCCTGATATTGCAGATTTCCTTTAGAGTCTAAGCACTGGAAAATAAGATTGGCATACCCAGTAAGATCTTATCATTTCATTTCACAGTAATATTTTATAGTCTCATTCTGGTTTTTGAGCAGTGTCCCCATTACTGTCAAAATTCAATCTAGA
The DNA here is from genome assembly GCA_004026705.1 of Nesogale talazaci. NCBI lineage: Eukaryota > Metazoa > Chordata > Mammalia > Afrosoricida > Tenrecidae > Nesogale > Nesogale talazaci. The sequence continues at coordinate 371,356 of PVJH01000088.1, forward strand.
CAACACAGCACTGTCAGTTCAACCTGCGTTCACCTGCTACCTTCATGACACCTGCTCCATCACCCGCGTTGTGGGAGCACTACCAATACCCACCGTCATATGCCTAATCGTCACAGACGAAAGCTCAATCTTCTTATGATTTTTAAAAAATTACTTCTCTCTCTCTTTACAAAAATTCAGTACTATGTTCTCAGTAATGACTTTAAATAATAGGCTGTTGCTTTGAGGTTTGAAGTTGACTGATTTTCCCCCCCGTAACCCTCTCATTTTCTTTCAGTAGAAGAAGTCTGCGTGCTTACGCAGTTTGGGAGAGAAATCTGTCAGGAGGTGGTTTGGCAGAATAGTATTTTAATGTAAACAACAGCCTCGGTAAATACGTTCAACTCTCACAATGAGAGGGGCTGGGCATCTCCCTCCCCTGTGTGCTGTACTCTCTGCCTCGGAACTGCAACATTAAGTTAAACACTCTGCCTCCCCATAGCCTTGTTCATTCACTAGCATATACTATCTTAGTTATATAAATGGACTAATATATTAATTATATAAAAGAAGAATGTACATCAGGTCATAGCACATCTGTCCACTTCAGGTCAATGCGTCTACTCCAGTTCTTTTTTTTTTTTTGGGGGGGGGGTGCATTACTGCCCTCTGGTGGTCGTGGGAGCTACCCAGCCTCGCTGCTGGATTTGAACCAACAAGCCAGTGGGCTGCAGTCCTGCACTCAACCACTGTGCCACCAGGCTCAGCCCCTATTCCAGTTCTTTAAAATGGAAACATCATTCAAGTAAGTATAATAAAATGTTCAGGGTCTTATCCTGTTGGTAATGGGTCATGTCATATTTAGGATGAAGGAGTGGAACAGAGGCATTTACTGACAGTGATTCTGAGTAAGGACGCTTGGGGAACAACGGTTACATGTTGGGCTTCTAACCTCCAAGTCATTCGGTCGAAACCACCAGCTCTTCTTTGGGAGAAAGGCAGTGCTTTCTCCTCGGCTCCTGCAGAGTCACCGTGAGTCCGAATTAACTGGCTGGCAGGACGATTGGCTTGGAACAAGTATTGACTGTTGAGTCTATGTTGACGTGAAAGTAACTGTTCCTCACTCTGTGCTAGTCTTTGCCATGAGGACTCACCATTACTAATTCACGCGATTCTCACAACAACCCAATAAGGAAGATGCCATCCTTATCCTCATTTCACAGACGAGGAGACAGAGACCCGAAGATGCCAAGCAACTGGCTCAAGACTTTTGCTGGGTGGGGTAGAGCTGTCTTAGAACTGGATGTCTGAACATGGAGCCAACACTCTCAGTCACTGCTTTACTTCCTGCTGTCCAGAGTGACTGCTAGAGAGCACGGGGTCCCCAGTGAGCCAGGCAAGCCGAAAGGACGTGGCAGGCGCCACTGAGAGTGGGCTTTGGAGTGGAGCAGAGGTGGAAGTGAAGAAGGATGGGAGTCCTTGTGGACATAGACCCAGCATGTCTGTGCCCTGTCTGGAAAGGAGACTGAACACCCACTTGGCATTCTGTGACTCTCTAGGAGACACGAGCAGAGGAGATGGTGCTTGGGGATGGATATCTGTAACCTCACTCTCTCTCTCCCCCCTGGTTTCTGTCCTCACCCTCTTCTCCAACCCTGTTCTCGCGACAACACTCCTGTCCTGTCTGACAGCGTCAGATGTCAGTTCTCCATGACTGACTCTTACTTGCCAACCCCAACCCAGGGTTTCTTCCGGGAGCTTCACACTTAACCTCCAAACTCCCTGCACGTGACCAGTAGACCCAGCCTGGCCTGACCATCTTGCACGGCTCCATTTCTGATCTCAGGCCTAGGCTCTTTTCAAGCTGCCTCAGGACAGTCAACATCCCACTAATTGCTCATGCAAAAACAAACAAACAGAAGTAAGGTTATCACAAATACCTTTCTTTTGAATGCCTCACATCTACCACAGACCTGGGTGTGTTGGCTTTTCCTCTCACCAACAGATGTCTTACAACCCGCTGCTTCTCTCCACCCCCCCTTCACGGCTCATCTCTCCATCCACCAGTGTCCTGCAGTCTCTTCCTAAATGAATGATCACCCTGCCCCCCACCCCCTTCCTTCCTTTCCACTTCATCTTACCCTGCACAGCCAGAAGGATCTGTTGAACGTGTCCATCTGGGTAAGCTCCTGCAAGGCGCCATATCCTTTCTTCCCCATGGCTTCCCATGACAAATTGCACAAGTCAGAGCTTCTTGCCTGGGTCTGCTGCCGCCCTGGGATGCCTCCCACCTCCAGGTACCACCCCCCCCCCCCTCACCCCATCTCCTCTTTCAATTGACTTATTCTAGTCAGTAGGAACTTTGCACAATCTGCTCTTGCAGCTCGAAAGCTTCTCTCTGGTCTCTACATTCAGGTCTCAGCTCACATGTCCCATATTTTCTTTGACAACCTGCATGTATGTTAAAGGGACAACCTCAAAGGGAAGTGTAGACTTATTGGTGTGTCTATCTGTGGATCTCTGTGCACCGGTCTACCACCATGTTCTTAGAGGAGTTGTTTGTCTCTCTTTGTAAAGTGACCTCTCCCTAGTATACACATGATAGCCTAGTACACAGTGCATGTTCAAAACATATCTGCTAACTGGCTGTCCAGAGATACCAACTGTTTGTTGTTAAATATATCAGAACAGCTACCAGACAATAGAGTGCTCCAAGCAGGTGGTCACTTCACATTTCTTTATTTACAATAATTCATTTCATCTGAAGTGATCACAATCGCTTGATGTGTCAATAGCTATTGCTACACTATGTTGAAGATCTCATATAAAGGAAGCATTCTGTGCCAGGATGAACTTTCTGGAAACAAACCCAGTGACACTCATATTTGTCTAAGAAAGGAACACTGTATCATAAAGAAATTCAAATCAAGGAAGAGGCTTGCCCTGGTGCAGGGCATGCCCCTGTGTAGGTGCCAGCTGGAGCCCCCACCAGACTTGCAGAAAGGTGAAGTGGGAAGCTGGGAGGTCACTGCCCTGTGGGTGCAGAGCTTCAGACACCCAGGTTTTTCTGGAACATGGCAGGACACTGACTACTCCCAGGGTCATCAGGCCACATGGGCTATACACCCCACAAGCCAGATTTTGGACCCAAGTCAGCAGGGAGGACAGGGCCAAGTCTCCACAGCATCTCTTCCTAAAAGGCCAACCCCTCAAGGAGAAGTCATTTGGCTGCATTATGCTGGAGGCATAGGGTGCCCCCCTACTGGTCCACAAGTGTACTAAGTTGGCACACAGGTTCACCAGTACAACTGCCTATTGTCATGTTGTGGGTGGTGTGCCTCTCCTCCCCCAACCCCCACTATTATTGCCTGGCTCGTACAGATAATACACGTAGGCTAACTCCAATGATTTTTTTTATGAAGCTCCAATTTTCAGAGTCCAAATTAATGATATTGTGCTATACAAATCGAGAGGAAGTTATTTTATTTTTGTAAGAAAGTATGACAGTTAAAAAAAATAAAAGCCACTATGCTTTGGCTTTCAAAAACATCCAAATATACCCACACAAAAGACATACTCATTATCTTAAGAGGAACGAGAACATTTTTATAGGTTTGTTGTCCTTTCAGAATGTGTTTATCGTCGATCCCCTTCCTGGTGCATTCATTGGTTAGACAGAGGATATGCACTGACAAAGGGGCCACATACGTAGAAGGAAATTGTTACATTTTTTTCAAATGACATCCAGTTTTTATCCTTTGGCTTTGGAAGAAGGCACTTACTTTATTAGGGAAATGACAACCACAATAAAACAACAAAAACAGCCGCAATGCAAAGATGGAAAGTCAGACCCATTTTAGGCCCAAATCACTGTTCAAAGAGTAGGTATGCCTAACAGCCTTCACACTCCAATGCATTCCGCTGACCCCTCACTCCCCCCTATCACTCCTTACTGCACCTGCTTTGCGGGGCTGACATGTCCAAGGAGAACAGTGAAAGAAAAAGCCACTTTGACTGACACTGGTTCTTCTAAGCCAGCTCTCTCTGTAGATGGCTGAGTTCTGTCTGTCTTAGAGGCAGAAATCTGTCTGCATTTTGAGGTAACCGCTTCACACTCTTTGGGTGCAAGCAACCTTGAGTGGAATCCAGGGTGTCTGGGAAGAGATGACTAGGGCTATTTGCTTCCCGTCTCCCCTCCTTCTTTGTTCAACAGTAAGTTTAGGGAATATTTTTATGGGTTTGTTTCCTTTCATCATCACTGTGCAGGTCCCTTCAGAAGGGCAAGGTCAGGTCCTGTCACACAGAGAACCTGGGCTCTGTAGGATAGAAATAAAAACGGAAACACGTAGATACTGATTCCCAAGGGTCAGCCTAATATGTGGCTGGCGACAATATGTTCCACATACTATTTCCCTGTTTAAAAAGATAGAAAACACTTTAACATGGCAAGAGTAGACATGCTGGGGTTATATTTTCCAATGCAAATATTAGCGTATAAACCTCTATCATGTTTCTGGCTGATTTTGCAAGTTGTTTTATCTGTAAATTATTGCATTTATGTGTCCCATTTAACCATAGTCTTTTATGGACAATCATGGTAGAACATGATTTTATGTCTTTTATGGACAATCAGGACGATCTCAGAGTAAACACAGCACTTGAATGACATGAGGAAAAGAGCAGCCAGGATATTTTTTCTGTCAACCCCTTCTTGGAAAATGATCCTGTCTTTCTAGCGTCCTTTTCATTCAAATAAAGAGTAATACACACTGTTCTGCGTGCTCTTGAAAGGACAGAGGTTTCTCTTCATAAAGAAACATCATCTCTGTGTGTTTTTTGTTAATGAACCACTGTTCTCAGATGGCTCAAAACCCTGCCCTCTGTGCCCCATGTCTGAGGGCCTGGAGGCTCATAGCTGCTACTCTCTTTCCCTTCACACAGAAGCAGAACTGGAGCGACAGTGTCCACTCAGGCAAGGTTCAGATTCCTTCCAGGGGACATTTGTAAACCAAAGAGATTTTGGTTACAGAGTGTTAGGCTGATTTCCAGCGAACAGTACCTGTGTTGTAGTTCTTGGTTTGTGGGGTAAGAATTATTCACATTTCGTACCTCCTTTTCACAAAACTTACTGCCCTGCTTTCTCTTCACACACACACACACACACACACACCCCTTTTTAGAGCTTGGTGGGTTGGAGGAGCCATGCGTTGTGTGAGTTAGCTGTATAGAAACTCAGGAACACTCTTGGACCCTGAGTAAAGGGGCATGCAACATACTATTACCAGAATTATTGAACTTCAACCTTCAAGAGACCATTCCAGCAGAGCACGCAGAGAGATGTGTGCCACTTTCCAGAAGACCTTTAATGACAGGAAGCACAGTTTCATAGAAAGAAGTGTACTGTCATGTTTGCCCTTCCTAAGGGTGAGAAGCCTACCTTTCAAACTGTGCATGGCAGAGTGAAGAGTAGAAGGAGGAGAGGATGTCTGAGTAAGGTAAGAGGCTAGAAGAGCTTGGAGCCAGTGAGCACAAGTGAACAGGTCCCTGCCAGGAAGAGCAGGGTGGCAAGAAGTGTGTCTCTCTGATCACGTGGAGGTGGGTGCGGCGAGAAGAGCAGGTAGGCAGGTAGAAGCAGCTTCAGAGAGTGGGCAGTGCCAGAGCTGGCAGCCTTCTGTCCTTACGTACAGGTCTCTTTGTTGGTGGTTTGGCGTCGCTGTCTCTAAAAGCCCCATCTATACCACTAAGGGAGTGTGAAAGAAAGAGCCAAGCAAATTCTGAAAGTGCTGATTCCAACTTTTTTTTAAAATAAGAAGATCATCAAATTATAGTGAAAATATAATCATTCATACTTCTGGAGCTAATGTGAAAACCATATAAGAGGCTGCACGTTGCTTGCCTGACCGGGGGGGGGGGGGTAAGAATTTTTTTCTCTCATAGTAATAGCGATTTAAACAATATATAGTTCTGAAGTAATTTCCTTAGGGTGTGCACAAGCCACTGAATGGTGGGAATCATCTTGAACTAATCCATGAAGTGTCCTTAGAGGCTGAGATTTACCAGAGCCATTGTGACAGTTTGGAATTCTGAGGTCGTCAGACTCTTTCTTATAAGGGCGAGTCATTTCCCCCCAGCCCCTCCCTCCCCTCCCTCCCCACAGAAAAGCCAACACGTATAAGCTTAGAATGCAATGTTCTTCCTGTCTATTCTTCTGAATGTTGTACCTTATGTTAGAATGGATCATTACCAGACTTTATTTTCTTCCCAGAAATTTCAGAAAGCAGACTATACTTCATCTAATCATGACCATGCACACACCTGACAGAGCTGAAACCATTTCCCTCCACTGACATCAAACTTTGTTGAATGAATGAATGAATGAAGGAATTATAAAATTCTTCTTAGCTTGGCCATCACTCTAAACATAATTATTTTAAAAAGGCCATTGTCCACCTCTGTGGACAATTATCACACTAACTCCTGGGTGATTTCCAGGGTGCCTATTTCTCTAGGAGAGCAACACTGCCTTAGAAAGAGGTTGAAGGAGAAAGGGCTTGCCTCATTTATTTATCAGAGTTCTTTCGAATGAGTGGAGGAGAAAATGGAGCGACTTTACATGACAAGATGCCTTTCAGCTAGACTGACGTGAAATCAAGTCAAGAATGTTGTCCTAGGAAAATGTAAAGGTATTGAAGTGGATTGGTAAAAATTACCCCAGAAGCTCTAAATCCAGGAAGCACAGGGAACTTAGAGTGCAACTGTGTCAGAAATCACATTGTGCTTAGAAAGCTGCCAGAGGTCACATGTGAAGCAGCACAGATCTTTGACCACCCGGTCCCTTCCCACGGTGTACAGGAGTCATGCTCTTTAACATCCGTGTGCTCTGCAGCCGTGAGCACTGAATCAGACCTGTGGGAAAACACAGGATGAGAGTCCTGTGAGCCCCTGGCCACATTTTCATCACCTGCTCGATACAGCCGTATAATCTTGTGTTGCTATGTGAAGCTGCTTAACGACAGTTTACTAAGTAGATATTTATTGCACAGAGTTCCCTATGTGCAGGATTCCTGGATCGTGAAACACTACCCAGGAAGGATCTCATAGTTTCATGAACCTGGGTGGCATGACCCCACGTCACATTCGCTTTCGGCCTCGCAGCCACGCTGTCCTGTGCACTTCTTGGCATCCATTGCCATTTCATGAACCTCCTCACTGAGCTGCTTTTCTGCAGCTTCAACCCACAAGACAGATGGGAGCCGAGTGCTCCCTGGAGTGGCCTCACACTGCGCACGCATCAGGGAGTCTCTCTTCCTTGTCCTGAGATGCTGACCCGTTAACACTGAACTTATGACCAGCTGCTCTGTAACTCATGCCTGCCTAACAAAGCTTATTGAACACACCTGTTTCCTTATAAGGCACACCACCACTGTCCCCTCTTAGGGATACTTGCACTTCAGCACTGTGCCCCCAAATGGTCCAAAGGGTGAAATAATCAACCCAAATCACAAAATGCAAAAAAAAAAATATGGCACCGAGTAACAAAAAGGAATACTTATTTACAGCGTGAGATCTGAAAGGAGGAAGCAGAGCCTCATTTGCTTGACCTCAGCGGGAAGTGTGCCTGTGGGTTGACATGATTTTGGCCACTCTACACATGCCCACAAATGACACCCCCAAATGCATGGCTGTCGGTTCTCAAGTAGCAAATGCATTTTAACAATTAGGATGACCTACAAGCATGCAGTCTGTGAAGAAAGAGACTCACTGAAGGGCATTTAACTTAGCTCCATGCTGCAAAGTGTCCTTAAGCAGAAGACAGGTCTGGTGTGCCTTATGAAGAAAAGACGGTGCCAAGGAAGCTATAAGCCAGCACAAGTTATGTCAAGTGAATCACCTCTTGGGCTTGCTTGTTTTCTGCCAAATGAAGAGAGAGATTTGAAGACAGACTGGGCTAGACGAATCCCAGCGGTTCAGTATAGTTCTGAAGAGAGTATCATTTGGAACATCTGGAGTGGGTTGAAATATTATGCATGTTCCTTACCCTTCCTTTATTACAAGAGGTACTGTGGAGTTTTACGCGTCTGTTCAAAGAGTGAGGGACATGAAGAGAAATGATTTCTGCTTTGAAAATATGCCTGGGATCCAGCCAAAGAACATCATTAAATGTTGTATTTCCATGTGTTCTGATATGCTTTACCTTGCTTTCCTAATGTCTGTAGGTTTCCCAGGATGGAGGGTTTAAAAAAAACTGCTTTGAGGTTGATTTTTCAAGATCTGTGATTGCTGAGTTGTACCCTAGACTTTCCTCTCAGTGGAGTCCCTTTCTTTACGTTACTTGATCCTTCTCCTTTCCCCATGTTTTCAACACGGTCAGTTCCGTTGTGACCTCTGTCCACCTGGCAGCCTCATACACGTCCTTCTGACCAGTCAAAATTCTGTTGCTCTGTGAAGTTCCAAGGTCTCTGATACAACGATAGCCAATATCGATCACTTCTGGCACTCCTTTTCACATGATTTTGCCCCAAATTATTTATTACTTCACCATCTTTATTTGCTTTGATTCACTCCCTCATCCTCCCCACCCCCAAGCTGAGAGCTTCTAGCAGATCTTCTCAAGTGATGCCAAGTCCAATCTGATTTACAGTCATTCTTGCTCCAACAGAGTGGAATGCTGCCTGCTCCCTCAGCATCCTCACAATCATGACTATGGGTGAGAATCCCGCAGAGATGCACCCACCTCATCTTGTTGATTGCTTTAGCAAGTATGGTTTCTTCCTCCAGGAACTGGTCCCTTGGAAGAACACCAAAGCCCAGCCAAGCTCACTGCCATCGCGTTGATGTGGACTCAGAGTGACCCACTAGGACAGGGTAGAACTTCTCCTGAGAGCTTCCGTGATTGTTGCTCTTTATGGGGATTGAGGGCCCCATCTTTCTCTTGAGGAGGGGCTGGTGGTTTTGAAGTGCTGACCTTGCTATAAGCAGGCCCACGCCTACCCATGGTGCCACCAAGGCTGCCAGTCAGGGGAACAGTGTAAGTGAGACACCGCCTTGCCACATGACTTCTCAGAAGTCTTGTGGTCGTCTTTCTACCAAGAGAGATTCATTCCATCTTCTAGCGATCCATGGTCTAGTCAGGACTCTTCACCGACACCATCATCCAAACGTGTCCCCTTTCCCCCGGGCTTTCCTGTTCTGCCTCTGCATGCAGAGGAGGCTGCGCCCACGTGCACCTCAGCCCCCAAAGTAACATTTAAGAGCCTTTACACTTTAAAGAGCTCTTTTGTGGGAGGTTTTCTCATGGCAGTTTACCATGTGAGTCCTCCACTGTTGCTTGTATGCATGCGGATCGTGGATTGAAGTAAAATGAGATCTTCGACAACTTCAGTGTTCTCTCCACTTCTCATAATGTGACCTGTTGTGACAGTTTTTATTTTGTTTTTGAAATCATGAGGTGTAAACCATAGCACAGGCTGCAGCTTTTCATCTCCATCAGTGTGTGCTGGACCTTCTCTTAAACTTCAGCAAGCAAAATGTGTCCTCTGCATACTGCAGCCTGCCTATGACTCTTCCTCCAATCTCGATGCACGCTCTTCCTCATTGTCCCCTTTCTCGGATTAGTGTTATACATTGTCCATCCATTTGCTTTATTCATGGTCAATCCGTGTAGCCTATAGCCTCTTTCATGGCTGTTTTTATGAAGTAGCCTCGGTGCTATTCTGAAACTTCATTCTTGTCATTCTGAAAGACAAATGGCATTCCAAAAATCTCAATTTTTAACAGCCATCAGACATGGGTGTAAGACACAGTGATCAATTCCAATTGTAATCTATTTTGATGTGGCTCTATTTATCCCTTTATACTAAAAGGAATGCTGTTTTTGTCAGACATTTTTCTTAGCCCAGGGTGCAGCTGTTCTTCACATTACCTCAGACAGTGGGGGACCTGTCTGTACTGTAATTGGCAGTGCTGTAGAGGTCCCCCAGAGTGGAAGTAAAAACAGCAGCAGCAAGGTTGGGAGACGGGGGTTAGTTTGGATCAAATGGGTCCTAGTCACACCTGGGACTCCCGTTCACTCTTACACCCTGAGTCCTTTACACCAATTTTTGTTCTAATCATAAATTAGAATGATATAGGTTATAATAGGAATATTAGATATGTATCACATTTCATATATCTTTATTTTAATAGTTTACCTATTAAAAAAGTACACAATTGGTTATATGCTGATAGACTAAGCTCATAACACATTAACATTGAAATCTCAATGATTTAACAAAAGACGTGTTTGCTCTCATGCCACAGTCTGAGGTTTGATTTGGTTTCTTATTTTTGTTCTTCAATGGCCTGTCATTCAGAGACTCAGGACCCAACACCATTCTTACAATATATGTATTCAAGAAAAATTTTTGTCTGTACCACCCACTGTAAGTGATGGTGTGATCACTGTTTGTGGGTGAAAAACAATGAAAATGTAAGCCATTATTGATGCATGCAGACCAGGTTTGTTTGCTTGTTTTATGCCCCCTCTGCCACACCCCAGAATAAGTCTTCCATCCATGAATTATGGAGAGTAAATGCACAGATGCGAGGGGCCTGCATCACTGACTAAGAGAATCTGGAATACAGTACATAGATGTAATCCTAAAAGGAAATTTATGTCCTGAACAACTAATGACGTAGAATGCCCGATTTTCTCTTCTCCCAGCCCTAGACCAGTACCTGCACAATGCAGGGCTGAGAAAATCCTTGTTGAATGAATGAATGAATTGTAAAACTCTTCTTAGCTTGGCCATCACTCTAAACATAATTATTTTAAAAAGGCCATTTAAACACCTTCCCCATCTTTGTCCAGCTGTCAATGGGGCTTCTGTGGTAGTGGGTCTTCCAGTCTCTGAGAGACGAGAAAGAAAAGTATGGTCAACTGCATGTGAAAATGAGCCAAAGAAAACCCCCTCAACCACAATGGTCCAACCCTCTCATGGTGCTGGTACAGGACCAGGAAGTGAGCCATCCTTGCTCTATGAGGGCCAAATGAGTCAGGGGCCAACTCAATGCCTTCTAGTAACAAGCTTGCTCCATTTCATCTTTGTCATGCATGTGTTCAAATTTGACGCTTAGCAATTGAACATCAAAACTGGACATAGGAAGTGTTTTCCAAACGTAGAGACTTGCATCCCATTCCCCAAACGGCTGCACAGTAAAACTTCTGGGGTGTAAGTTGATTTTCAGTAAAGAACAGCAGGTGCACGCACTGTGTAGATGTAAGAGAAGAAATGAGGGATCTAATGATTGTCCCCAAATTTTAGAAATCCATTTGGTAGAATCATTGAAATACCAGCAGAATCACTTCAGTGGCTTAGTGTCCCAGCCTTGGGAGCCATACAATGTCCACGTGCAGAGATCGGGCCAGAGCATGAGTAAAGGAAGGAGGAGAGCAGTGGTCTGTGGGGTCAAGAGAGCACTGTGGGGCAGGAGCGGGAGTTCTTTATCAAGTGGTGCTGTTGCTCCAAGGGAATGCTGCTCGCTTAGCTGTAAATCAGGCGATCTGCATTCATTTCTTGGTGTTTGGCAAATGACTTGATCATTTCGCTAGAATAAAGCAGGATCATGAAATCAATAATTTTTCTATTCATTTATACTGTATGCTCCCCACCCTCCTTCCCCCGCCCCTCCTTTTTGGGCAATCTATAAAGCAAACCATTACCATCTCATTGAGCTAAAAAAGTTCAGAGCATTTCTGTAGAAAATACCACCAGTTTTCATTTCCCTTCATTTCCTCTTCTTGTAGTGGGATGTCTCAAAGTGATGTCTTTCTACCGGTGCAAGGTCAATGGGCAGTTATATGAATGTCAGTGGTGGGACTTTCTGCAAAGGCTTTGTGAACACAGTTCTGCTACCATTTGGTCAGGGAGGAGAGTAAATACCATCATTGAGCATTAAGGATCGAAGCTTCTTGTGTATTTTAGAAAATGAAAATGTCAGTATTCGGCTTTGAGGGTTACTAAATCAGCAATGAAGTCACAATCAATAATTTCTGTATCAACCAATAAAGCAGAACTTCTGTTATGTATTTCAGATCGGGGTAGGAGACTCAATATCTGGACTTCAGAGGGCCAGGAACCCAAATAGCTCTGTACAATGCATGGGCCTCTTTCCTTTGGCGGTTCCGTTTTCACTTGCTTTGGTCAAGCATTCTGAGGGAGAGCCGCCAGTTGACTATTAGCTTTAGAAATCTGCTCTCAGGAGCTCAAGTGCCATGCGCCTTTCGCTATACCTGAAGTATGTTTGTTCTTGGGTAATGAATGAATTATAGCTGTATTGCAATGTTAGGCGCCTCGACATTTTCATTTTAATGAAGAAAAGTCACTTGTTCCCTGAAATGAAGCTCCCCTTCTCTGTGTGTGGCTGTTCCTGAGGCGTGTGTCTAGGTTCTGTGAAGGAATGAAAATAAGAATCCATTTCAAATCAGCTCCTTGTTTACCTAAAGATTTGGGACTGCCTTGGGTCTCTGTCACACTCGACCAAAATCAAAGTCATTTCTCAGCCTAAATCTAACTTTTTAGGTCTTTTGTGGCTTGTTGCTGAATTACAGGCTTAAATATATGCAGGTTGGTGGGAACGAGCAAATATTGATCTTAAGGCTTGAAATACTTATTGGGTAAATGAAGAGAGCCAAAATACTAAAAAGTATTTTGTTATAAAATACTTTCTATGCTTTAAAATGACTCTATAGTTTTGGGGTGTATTCAGTTGTCATTATTGAAAATCTCACTTGTGGGTCTGCTTGTTGCATCAAATGGGAAGAAAAGAGGGAAAAACTGTTTCCGAGATGCTTAAAGTTACAAGATGCTACATGGTGCCCAGTTGGCTGGAATTTTGCCTTTCGCCATGAGCTTGGGGTAGTATAAATTTTGCTGTGTGGTTGGTTGTTCAAAGAATGTCTATCATTTCAATGTTTTCTGTTTCCTGTTTTTCCTGGGAGAAATGTTTCCCCCTCTTTTAAAAATAACAAACTAAGCTGTTGCTACCTGATTTGAATAAATCAAGCCAGAAATATCCTGACAGTGCACAAAATGAGACCTGTGTGTATAATGTGAGTTCTTTCTTTTCAATTGTAGAATCAACCTTGTCCTATGTTAGGCAGCTGGAGGCGAGAGTAAGACAGCTGGAGGAAGAGACTCGCATGCTGCCCCAGGTGGGTGATTTCAGAAGCTCGTAGCTAGTCAGTGTCATTTGACTTGTAGCATTGTGTTTGGAATTTAAAGTCTCAATTATTTCTTCTTTCTTTGAACGATAGAAACCATTTTGTAACTCATCATCCATCAATGTGGAGTGTGGTTGCGATCGATGACGATCTTGCATGGTCTTTAGGTGTGATGCTAAAGACACACGGGTGTGAAGTAAGAAGAGAGCAATTATGGAAGGAAGAAAACAGGAGGGAAGAGAAAAGTGAGAGAAATCGAACTTAAAGATGGTTTGACTCTAGAACTCATAGACATCATGCAGGATTTGGGTGGATACAGGCAGGGGCTCCACTTTAAAGACAACATTTGTTCAGGTATGAGCTAGTTATAGCTGTTGGGTAGTTTATTTTAATCGAATTGGTACTTTTTGAAATTCTTTGAAATAGAATTGAGCTCTTTAGTGCAATAAAGCAATGACAGAAATTGACAGCTTAACTTTGGGGTTTCCTTTCTTCCCCCTGGTGAAAGTCAAGTAGAACTTTGATATGGGATATTGAAGACTTTTCACTCAGAGCATGATTTCTGGGGACTGTTCACTACGTGGGAATGTTCTTTTGGGTTATAATTCTTGAAGCATTGAGCAAATCCACTGGTGAGAAAGACTGTCCGAATATTATATAAAAAGGAGTTTTCTGGGCAAAGTGTTGCATGCCCTCACTCCCTCCCCACAAACACACACACGCATACATTCTGGAAATTATTTCAAGTCAGTATATGACTGAGGGAACACTCAACCCACCACAGCTAGTGAGCAGCACACAGATGATACAGTGACATCTGCCAGAGCCTCGCACGTTGCAGGGTCCCGTGCTTGGACGGGACTGGGTGCAGGGGGATTGCTCGTCTAATACTTGCTGTGGAGACCCTGGGTGTTTTTCTTCTCTGGCAGATTCCTGCATTCCACAGGTTCCAGCTTCTGCAGGTAGGACCGTTTACAGATGCTTTTAAGATAGAAAGACCATGGCTAGTTCGACTTCAGGAGCGTAGATTTGAGTAGGAGAAGATCAGTGAAGCCCCGCTGGCAGAACATTTTAGGTCTTTTTTCATCTTAATTTGTTTTTAAATCACTTGTGCTCCTGAATGCTGATTTGGGTCAACAAGGACTAGGTGTCAAGATTTATTTTCTTTTCCACACTTAACCAACCACCTGGGGTATGAACCTTGAGATTAAATGAAACAAATCAAATTCAGCTCCACAGAGTTCAAAACTCATGAGGACAGGAGGGATTATTGGCATTACAGGATAAAATTCTACAGGTTGAGTTTTTAAATTTCTTTCTTGTTTTCTTTTTTGCTTTTGAAATGTTTCTTTCCTCTTTGCATTGCAGTCAAGATATGTTAATATGTGAATAGACTCTTGACACAAAGCATCTTCCTTCTCACTTTCAGACAGACCCAAACAAACAGAACTCTATTTTGTGAATATTACACCTGGTTATACTATAAAGCCATATCCGAGGAAACAAGGAAGATAAAGGAAGATAAAGGAACAGGAAAAAAGTTCTGATAGTTTCTTAGTTTGACTCTGAATAGGATTTGAAACTAAGAGAGAGTAATTTAGGCTACCAGCATTAAAGGCCAGGAGAGATTAAACTCTATCTTTAGTCAAATTCATCAATCACATGTTTTTTACATGCATTACTATTTTACTTTCAAGATAGTCCCCCACCCTTTTCTTTCAAGAAGCATCTGGAACGCCTGCTTTTGTATTATATCTAAGATGCTATTGGTGGGAGATGCATCGCTCTTGTTTGTTACCATTAAGAAAGGGAAAACAGTAATGGTGCTTTGAATAATACCCTGCCAGACTCTGCTTATGCTAGAGATATTAAAATGAGAAGAACAAAAGTGTTTTAGAATTAGTCCAATAACACTTTCATATCCAGAGTCCTTTAATGTTACAAATGGGCATCATTTGAAACACTCACCTGGATACCTGTCGAGAAAGCACTTCTGCCTCTGAGAGTGTTGCCTTCATGTAAAGCTAAGGTCAAGAAGATAGAACCACCAGCTGCTGTCACAGTCACATCTTTAAACACAAACTGAAAGGAGCCGAGAGTGGCGCCCAGTGACTGGTCTCCAAGCAGTGAGAGTCAGGTGAAGGGCATCTGATGGAAGGCTGGGAGTTCATGAGGGAGCAGGACTACTAAAGGCATATACTATAAGCAGGGGTCCTCAAACTTTTTAAACAGGGGGCCAGTTCACTGTCCCTCAGACTATTGGAGGGCCGGACTATAGTTAAAAAAACAAACTATGAGCAAACTCACTGCAGGTCCGGGATGCGTCGGCTGCTAAGCAGGACAGGCAGCAGTGGCAAAAGCAACCAGTGGCTGGGTGCCTGGATAAATGTCCTGGGGGGTGGAGGGTGCATGTGGCCCATGGGCCATAGTTTGAGGACCCCTGCTATAGAGTTTATATTCAGGGAGACAGGACCAATCATTTGTTCTCTAGATAATATTATCAGAGATCAATCATAGAACATATTGGTATTATCACAATGTATGCTGAAATATTCCTCTAGAAACTATCTTTGCTAGTTCTTTTACTTGTTTCATTTGTTCATTATTTTTTTTTAGTAAATGGTTTTTTTTGACAAATGATTCAGGAAATCTTTATTTGAAGGTAAAAATTTCACATAATGAAATAATGTCCCCACTTGTCAATAACAATTGATAATTAAATCTATTACTTAGATTCAGAAAATCCATCGCAAGATGACACAGTTTTTAAGGAAGTGAACCCCAGAAACAATTTGGAACAAAATGAAGATTATTGTGGTTGACATAAGTTTAGCAGTTGCTATTATCTGAGAAATGTCATACAGTTAGGTGTGTGTGTGTGTGTGTGTGTGTGTGTGTACACATATCAGAAAGGGCTCAAAATAATTCAGGAGAAAATTCTATTACCTTTGATTTTTTTCTATAAAAATTTTAAGCCTCTTCATTTATATATATATATACATGTATATAGATATATTTTCCCCTTATACTTAGCCTCCAAAATTGTGATTATGCTTGCTTTATATCGTTTATGTCATTAATTGCACACTGTCTAATGAAAATATTTTTTATAAAATAAAACTAAATTTTATGAAATAAAACTAAACTGATAAAACCCAAAGAAATCAGCAAAAAAAAAACCCTCTATATATTTGTATGTGAATATATATTTGTATAGCTTGTATACATATTTATATGGTTTGTTGTGATATGCGTGTATGTGTTTTGTGCACACACACACACACACACACATATACACTCTGGCCAGACTGTCATAGTTGCTTTGATTCTGTATAAAGTACTAGAGAGTGTTTTTAATTCCAGTCTTCACTGGTGAAGGTGCAGATAGTTGACCACCATGTAATCTCTTTGCTATTTCTGATTCCATCTTGTTAGTTGATCTGTAAGGTCAATTCATTGTGACAAGTTGACATCTTTGCATAAATTAGTCTCATTGTTTGCATTTGAATTCCAGTGATACGAATTAACTATAATTCCTTAGTTCCTTTTAATTCCCAGTTTTACAAAAGTATATCCATGAATGTTTACAGGGAAACAGGAGTAAGAATGTAGTTATCTATTGGACTCCCAAGTGCATCTCTTTGAGCTGTGGACCAGTTCTTTATTCATAGTGTATCTTAGAATTTTCCTGGAGGAAGACTCTCCTTAATACTTACTGAGTATCATTATATATGTCTGCTTAATTTTTAGACTCAGCCTCCAAAATTGTGATTATGCTTAAGTTATATATCACTTTATGTCATTAAATGCACACTATCTGATGGAAGGATATTTTATAACATAAAACTAAATTCATGTTTCTTTATGTAAAACCATACATAACGATCAGAAAGGCATGATTCTACCCTAACAATATACCAAACAAAAACTCCAACCCACTGCTCTCAGGCCATGTCTGGCTCATTGGAACCTCCAAGAAAAGGCTGGGACCGCCCCCCCCCCCATGGGGTTTCCACAACTGCACATGGGGATGCAGCAGACCGCCACCCCTTCCTCCTGCAGTCCCAACAAGATGCATGTTTAAAAATAAAAGAGATGGGCAGAATATGGCCTGTGGACTTCTCGCTAATAAAGTACGAAAGTTCCAGCTTCTTCTTTTGTAAATGAGGAGTTTCTTTCTGGATGTTAATAGTCTATAAACCCAAGTGTAGATAAAGACTTATATTCACCTCTTATATTCATAAAATTAAAATACAAAACAAAACAAAAAACCCTTCCACCTTCCAGCCATTCTGAGTCAAAGCAACCCTATTGAGAGTTTCCAAGACTAGACCTCTCCATGGGGCAACGGCCTTTTCTCTCTCCCATGGAGCAGGGTGAGAGGTTTGAAAACCCGACCTTGCAATACCCCTAATCAAACTCACTGCCACTGAGTCAGTGCCCACTAATAGTGACCCTGTCAGACTGGGCATAAGTTTCTAAAACTGTAACTCTTTTAAGGAACTGGAGAAGCAGCTGGTGGTTTTGAACTGTCCTTACTGTTGGAAGTCCAACTCTTCGCCCTTGTGCCACTAAGGTTCTATTACCCTGCAGCAGCAGCCCTCTTATACATACATTTTTATCAAATCTTAGAGTGAAGGAGCTCTACATTAGAAAACAGATAAGGAAATAGAGAAATGTTTGAGTAGACCTTCCAATGCATGGAGGAGCCCGAGGGCAAATCTGTGGGAAGTGGCACAGCCTCTGGGACAGTCCCTGCCCGGGAAGTTAGAAGCACTTCGTCACTGCTGGCCTCACTATCCTACCAGGGTCTTCAAGCTGGACTTTCAATCCACTGTGTGAAGGAAGCCTTCCAAAGACTCCTCAACACTGCCCACAGCTCTAGTAGTGTCAGAATTTACAACTGACTTGTTCCTTCTTCTTCAGAAGAGAATGTCCTTTTTCTTTTATTTGGGTTTGGATGTAAACATACATAAACCAAGGTGTCAGGTCAGCACTTTTTCAAGGTTTACAATTTAGTACATTAATCACATCTGTGTCAGGCAGGGTTCTCTTAGAGAAATAAAATTCAGGACACTAGTAGTTCTTTTTATATATTTATATATTGAGGAAGGTATATAAGATAAGAAAGAAAAAGTTAACTATAAAGTAATACAGATTGCTCGGTGCCACTCACTTGCATGAGGCAACTAGAAGACTGGCAGTCCTTCAAATCTTGAGGGCCGCTGAGTAGTCCTCTGTAGAGCAATCCAGGCTATCTGGTTACAGGCAGCAAATGGCAGAGCAGGTCGCCAACAGTCAGCCAGATGACAGAGTCCAACAGTCCCCAGCTCAAGAGATGTATATCTCAGGAGCATGGCGAAGTAGGGCTTGAAGGATCCTCAACTCACAGCAACACAGTCCACGATTAGGTGACTCATGGGTAGTGTTGCTTGGAGGTCAAGGCACAGGACGAACAAGGCAGCTCTCTGGTCCGAAGATCCAGAAGCAAGAGAGAGGGCAGGACTTGCCGAGCCCTTCCTATATCTGCCCTCCAAATCATCCTGCGTGTTCATTGGCCGTGCCATCACAACGGACCCACCAATCTTTTGTGGCCATGCTGGCATAACAAACCTACCCATCACAACATCCATCCTGTCTATAACCATCACCAGAATCCACTTAGAAATTCCTCATCACTCTTTTAAAAGGGTGGTAGGTAAAGGTGGCCTGTACACATGCTGTTCTTTCTTGAGCTCACAAATTCATGTGCACATTTCTAGAAGATTCCTCTTAAAATATTTCTAAATAGCCTACAATCTCCCAAAATATGTGTCACATATCATGTGACACAGCTGAAAGTAGTCTGTCAATTCCACTATAAATGGACTTGGTGTGACATGAATCTCAATTGAAGACTCCATGCTATTTAAATCAATGTGTTAATGCTCTAATGAAATTTTATTAACTTGCGATCAATGAGCTAGAATCACTCAGAATCACAGAAATATATACTTAAAAATAAAGGCCCAATATGGCATGCAGTTAAATTTTTTTCAATGATTTTTTTGGAAGCTCTTACAGTTCTTATAACACTCCATACATAATTTGTATCAAGTATATTTATGCACATGTTGTCATATTCATTTCCAAATATTTTCTACTTGAGTCCTTGATATAAGCTCCTCTTTCCTCTCTTTTATTTTACTGTGGACTCATACAACTCCCATCATGATCATATGTCAATTGTGTGAAGACCACATTTGCACATTTGTTGCCATCATCACTCTAAGAACATCCTCCCTCCATTTAGGCCCCCAGTACCAGCTCCCCATATTTCCCCTCCTTCCCCACTCCCCATCCCCCATGAACCTTAATAATGTACAAATTGTTATTACTTTTTCATATTGTATACTGTCTGATGTGTCCCTTCACTCAGAGAGGAGGTTATATGTAGATCCCTGCAATTGGTTCCCCCTTTGTACGTCACCTTCCCTCCACTCTCCCAGTATCACCACTCCCACCACTGATCTTGAAGGGATCATCTATCCTGAATTGCCCATGTTTCTTGCTCCGGTGTACATTCCCTGGTGTAGCTGGATTTGTAAGACAGAATTGGGATCATGATAGTGGGTGGGAGGAAGCATTTGAGAACGAGAGGAAAGTTGCATATTTCATTGTTACTACACTGTACCTTGACTGGATCTTCTCCTTTCTGCAACCCACTCTGTAATGGGATGTTGCTTCACCTATTGATGGGCTTTGGGCCTCTATCTGTACTCCCTTTCATTTATAATGATGTAGTTTTTAGTTCTTTGATGCCTGATACCAGATGCCTTCATAGCTTCATGATCACACAGGCTGGTGTGCTTCTTCCATGTGGGTTTTTTTGCTTCTGAGTTAGATGGCCACTTACTTACTTTTAAGCCTTTAAGACCCCAGATGCTATATCTTTTGATAGCCGTACCAGCTTTCTTCACCACATTTGCTTATGCACACATTTGTCTTCAGTGATCATGTCAGGAAGGGGGCATCATGGAATGCCAACTTAATAGAACAAAGTGTTCTTGCACTGAGAAAGTATTAGAGTGGAAGTCTAATGCCCATCTGCTGTTCTAATATGAGTATATGCACGCTGATCTATTTCCCCATCATCATTTATAAATATAGTCACCTATAAACATGCCTGTATTTAGCCCTCTATAAATGCCCTTTACCTCCAGTTACTTCCTCTATTTCCTTGTACTTTCTCCCTGTCCCACTATCATGCTCAGCCTCCATTGGGGTTTCAGTATTTTCTCTCTATTACATTACTATTGATCAATCCCTCTCAGGCCTCTTACACCCATCTTGTCACTGATTTTGAATCACTTGTTGTTCCCTTATCCCTGGGCTGGTCAACACTATCTCCTTTCCTTCTCCTCCCCATCTCTCTTACTGCCCCCATCCATCAGTCCCATCATTTTTGCCTCCAGACTGTTCATCCAGCCTATCTTATTTAGATAGACTGCAGAGATAACAATATGTACAAAAAACAAACAAACAAACAAACCAGGCATCCTAAGATGAAGAAACCAAAGAAAATAACACAATGAAAACAACAAAATTCAATGTCATATATATGTAAGAAAATAAAATAATAATAAAATAAAAATCTGTAAATGGTTCAAGGTCTGTTCATTGACCTCCAGGAGTATCCCTGGTTGAGTCTGATGAGGTGCCACACCCTAGCCCCAAAGTATATCCTTTGCACTCCCTAGGAAACTTCATGTTCTGTTGCACACCCTTAGTGTTTTGCCTTGGTTTGGTTGGGTCAGACAGGATATAATCCTGACCTGATTTTTCCATTGTTCTCCCCGATGGGCCTTGGGGACATGCAGTTAAATTTTATGAACTTTAATATCAAAATAAATTTGAAGATACATCTATTACATATGCACTTACACATAAATACAAAGTTTCTCTAGATAAAGACCCATAGGGCTTCACAACTGAGTAGAAACTTATATGTCCCCCAGAATAATGACATTGCATAATAGGTCAGGGATATGGGGCTCTCAGAGGTTAGGGGTGTCCTCTTGGCCAAGCAGCGAACTGAGGACTGACTCAGGCCAAATTATAGGTCTGTTAAGGGTTCGCTCAAGCATCGTCCCATCATGTTATACCACTCAGATAATTCTGTGTAATTAAGCTGCTAAATCTATTTTTATCATTTTGTCAAATTCACCTTTTCAACATTTATCTTAAAAATTAACATGGGAGCTGCTGAGCCATCTCCAACTCGTTAGACAATTATTCTTGCTTTAAAGAAAATGGTCTATTTAAATATGCACACACAAAATCCCGATGAATTCATCGTAAATGGTAGGAGTGGGTATCATTTTCCACAGGGTCTTCTTTTCTCTGACAGATTTTCAAAATACCATGCTTCAAAAATCATAATGTTTTATTTTATATACACAGAGCCACATTTACATGGAAAATCCATACTTAGTAAGTGTAGCCAGAGAGGACTTTTCTATTTGAAGTGAACTGAAGCTGGGCAGACAGGGAAAGAGCTACAGGGTGCTGTTCAGGCTCTGTGTCCATGCATGTTGATGTTCAAGGCCAGGGTAAAAGTTATGCTTTCATTTCTCTACTAGATTTCCTTTCTCATGATGGTGGAAAGTCCTTTAAATTTAAACCTTGTCAGAAAACATAAATTTCACTGAAAGCAAAAAAGAAGACTCCAGAACAAACTGACACAATCCTGGAAGCATGCACTAGTCCATGCCAAGTCATTTGGAAGACAGCTACCTGACCAATGACTAGAAGGGATTCATGCTTGTGCCGATTTCTATAAAAGGTGACTCAGTGGAATGGGGGGAAATAATGAGCATTGTCACTGATATCGCATATAAGTAAAAATGTTGCTGATGATAATTGCAGCAATGCATCCACAGGGAACTGTTAGAGATTCAAACCTGATTCAGAAGAGGATGTGGAACACGGGAGATCATGACAGCAGATGGGGCTTAGCAGAAAGCAGAGAACATCAGAAAGGTTACTTGTCTTTCATTGATGCTGCAAAGCCATTTGACTGTGTACATCCAAGCAGATGCACAGCATTTTGAAGACTGGGAATTCCTGAACACTTCTCTGTGCTTGAGGCAGCCATTCTAACAGACCCAGGGGAGATACGTGAGCTTTAAATTTAGGAAAGGATTTATATCCTCTGGGTTATATTCTTTCAACAGGTTTCTTCAGTCTGTAGTCTGAGCAAGTCACACAAAAATCTGCTCCACATGACAAAGAACAGGCATCAGGATTGGAGGAAGGCTTATTAATAATCTTTGGCAAGCCAATAACACAATTTTGCTTGCTGAAAGAGAGGCATACTTGAGGTGCTTGCTGATGAAGGTCAAAACCTGCAGCCTTCCGAGGGATGACAAGTTCATGTCACGGAAGCATAAATCCTTGCAACTGGACCAGTCGACAATGTCCTGACAAAGAGAGGAAAGATGAAAGTTGTCGATGATTTCATTTTCTTTGGATCCACATTCAATGCTCATGGAAAGAGCAGCCAAGAAATCACGAAATGACATGTGGCATTGGACAGATGGGTGGCACCAGTCCTCTTTGAAGGGTCCAGGAATAAACACGGTCACTAGGAGGACTCCAGTGTGTTTGCCCCACCCCCTGATACTTCAGATCAGCTCACCTGCGTGTAGGAGCTGGACGAGAATAAGGAATCCCAAGGAAGAAGTGATGAGGTTGCGCTTGCGCATTGGTGAAGAATTTTGAAGGAACCCCAGCCTGCCAGAATGGACCAACTTCCCTTTGAAGAAGCACAGCTAAAATGGGCCTGGAAGCAGAGATGGCGATCCATCGTCCCATACACTCTGAGAAGGTGGCCAGGAGAGCCCACTCCCTGCAGAAGGGCACTACGCTGGGTAGGGGCTCAGCGGGGAGAGGAAGACCCTCTGGGAGACAGATCCACGCTGTGGCTCAGGACGGGCAGTGCCTTGGACAACTGTAGGGTTACACACTGAGTTGGATCCGATTTGAGGCTCCAAGAACATGCTCCCTCGCTGCATCTTTTATTAAGAAATCCCTTTAAATCGTTGATGTGGACTCTATGCTTGATGGACTTAGGACAGTGTCAGCCTAGGTAGATAGGCATCAGTCCCCATTCAGACTGAACCCTTTAGCAAGCTTTCATTTTCTCACCTGTTTTCTTTCCTCTTTCCGCATTGGGCGTTTGCATCACAAAGAAGGTAGAGACAGGAAGCAGTTTGCTGCAGGTCCAAAGCCAAGGAAGTCCATTCCTTCCAGAGCCCTACTGGGAAAACTGCTCCTTCCAATCAAATGCTTTGGCACAGGCTTCCCTTTGGAAGGCACTCTTGGCCCTGTGTGTCCTGGGGACTCTTCCCCCAAACAAGCCACCCCAAACCCAAACAACTCAGCTGTTACCAAACCCCTTCCCTTCTAACTCAGGAAAACCGGTATCTGCACAGCGCTATGCTCCAGGGAGCTATGCAAGGGCTGTTTGTGATGTGTCTGGGTGAATTCAAACCCCCATCCTTCCAGGTAGTGGCCCCAAGCTTAACACTCATGCCACCCCAGGGCCCCACATCCAGCACGGAGGTGGACTTCTGACATCAGGTCTGTAAAGACGCCCTGGGTCTGTCCCTCCCTCCCTATGTGTCTTGGGTTCTGTGACTGTTTTCCAAAGACATCACGACTCCGAGCCCTACGAGCTGGTCCTTTCCGCAAGTGCTTCTATTTCTGTCCTGCTAGCACACACAGGAGACTAAATTTGGAAACGGAAATGAAAACTCTCCCTCTCCTGTAATTTGGTTACCAGGCGGCCTCCCCGTGCAGGCAGAGAGGCAGGGTCGTGCCTCTCAGGTCCTTTCTAGACAGAGGAGAAGTGCCTGTCCCCCGGGTGGACGCTCTGCAGGAGAGGACTTGGAGACTCTTTCTGTGTCCTTGGGGAGATGTGGGGTTTTGCCCCTCCCCCACTTTCATGCTTTTTGCCTTTGATTTCTTCCCACTTTTTGTCTCCCTGGACTGGAACATGGAATCTATATTATAGATGGCCTAAGCAAGGCCTCTTCTGGGTGGCATCCTGAGGGGAGGCGGAGCAGGGAATGATGCAGGAACCGTGGGCCCAGAGTGACTCTTTCTGGAACACTTGGAGCCACTCCCCAAATCCTAAATGTGATCCGGTGCAGAAATTATTTTCTTGTGTTTCTTTGGGAATAAAAACTCAGACTCACGGCTGTTGGGTATATTTCAGCCAGCCTGGTACTATAGGGCAGGCTTACCTGCCCCTGTGCATTTCTGAGGGTGTAAAACTTTAGTGGGGGAGGGGGGAGGACAGAAAGCCTCCCCTGTCCCCTACAGACTGGCTGGTGGGTTTGAACCACAGACCTTCATTGAAACAATAACCGACAATGCCACCAGACCTCTTTTCCTCATGAACAGCAACCACAGTGCCATCCTTGTGTTGCAAAACCTGGGAGTGATCAAACTACTGTCAGGAAAAGCTAGTTACATCTCTTAGGGCTTTGGGGGCTATAGGAGTTATATTCAGAGGGCAAGTCATCTCCACCCAACACATAGTGCTTGTGGATTTACATTTTTTTTTAATTTTAGGCATCGCTGCCCTCAGGTAGTGGGAGTAGGAGGCCCAGCCTTTGTTCCTGGGAGCCGGAATTGAACCTCCATCCCAGTGGGCCGCAGTCCCGCACATAACCATTACGTCACCTAGGCTCAGCCCCAGATTTCCATTTTCAATAAATCAGTATGATTTATCCAATTGAAGAAATGGGAGGGGGTTATGTTTAGTTCACCACAGCTTTCAGGACCTGAGGGGAGGCCCACAGTTGGTGTGTGTCAGAATCGAAGAGATCATCATGGCTTACCTGGGGACAAGTCATCTAGAGGACTAAGTGGACACTGGGCTCAAAGAAAAGCTGAAGTCGATCAAAGAAAATATGGATGAGAGTCATATTCATAGAAGAAATATATAAACTATCCTGGAGGCCCTCAACCCAAAGTGGTAGCATTCTTGTAGGACCAACACATACGGAGGTGTTCTTGTGTGAGAGTCTTGGAAACGTGATGAGAAAGCTCCATTCTATTAAGAGAAATGAGTTGAGAGAAGAGAACAAGCAGAAAACATGGCCATGCCACTGAGTAAATTTATCAATAAACTTGTTTAAATGAACAGTGCTGAATTATTTGAGACTCTGGTAATTAATCAGGAGCCCTGGTGGGCTATAATCCGTCAGACCAGAAATGTAAAACCACCAGCCGCTCCTCTGGAGAAAAGCAGACTTTCTCCTCTCAATAAAGAGTGCCGGTCAGCAGGACCTCAAAGAGGCAGGTCTGAGCTTCCCTAGAGGTTGCTGTGGGTCGGTCGTCCTTTGACTTGACGGTAGTGGGAAGTATCCGTAATTCATAATTAAGAGTGTGGCCCTCACAGAGCTCTACTAGCAGGCTGATAAGGTTTTCTCACTAGGGGACATTTTTAAAACACGAGCATTTAGAACAGTCGCAAAAAATTGTAGCATCTTTGCTAGCCGACCCTGGTAGAACTTGACACTGAGGATGATGAGGTTTTGCCCTGTAGCAGATCGACTGAAACAATAGCGGGAGCCAAGCCGAGATGGGATGAGAGAACCTGATGCCGCCTCGTACGTGTAAACGTGACTTTCTGCTCTCGGTGTTCTGTTTGCTTTGTTTCAAAATGAAGCCAAAGTAAGAGCACAGTGGTCCAGTACTCTCCTTATTGCCTGAAGTGCAGACGGCCCAATGCTCCTTGTGGGCAGCACCATTTATTTATCTGTGGGGGTCTGTGTGGTGTCGCGATGCCAACCAGGTTTTACTGGAGCACGCAGACTAAGACAGAGTTGGAAGAAAGCCCTCATGACCTACTTTTTAAAATAAGCACTTGCGGAGCACAACTGTCCAGCCCCTAACCAATCCTGGGGAAGGTACCAGAGAAGGCAGTGTTTCCTTCCACAGGGTCCTTCTGAGTCTGGGGCCTACTCCTGTCTCTAGTACAGGGCCACGAATCACAGTCATCCAAAGTGAAACAGTTATCGGTGAAAGTCTTCTTTTTCTAATAAGGTAAGATAAAAATGCAAAGAAAAAGTAAGATCAAAGGGTGCTTAGTAATCAAATCTTGAGTTCAACTCATCTAAATTTATTGTAAAATAAAATGTGCATGCCAAGAGAACAAAGCGGAAGAAAAAAAATAATGATAGACACAGTAGGTATGCAGTGGGCTAGTAACATCATAATCAGCCGCTCAAAACCTCTAGCTACTCTCAGGAGAAAGATAGGCTTTCCTGCTCCTGCAAAGAACTCCAGCCTCCAACCCCAGGGGCAGGTCTACTGTACACTGGAGGATCCTGGTCAGGCAGAATCAGCTCAGTGGTGGCGAGTTTGCTTTGAGAATTGAAGGTTTTGAAATGCTGATTCCCTTTCTGGCCCAGTTACACCTATCTGCAGTCCATGCCAGAGGTCACTGGCTTCTGGCTGATGGAAGCTAAGTGGTCTTCCTCCTCTTTCTCCTTCAGACTTTTCCTACAAGGATATCTATGCATTTTCCTTTTAAAAGTGTCACACCTAGTTTCTTCCTTCCTCCCTTCTATTGGTACGCCTTCCCTCTCTCCATCCCTCCCTCCCACTTTCCTCCCTCCCTCCAATCTTTCCTTCCTTCCTTCCTTGCATTTTGCTGGAGGCTGAATACATGGAACATGCTTAAAACACATTAAGAAATGAACGTTGGTCCATTTCAAAGTGATTTAAGACTTTTCTAAATTATATTTAAAGAATGTGATTATTACATGAAAGACCCACAAAGCATCTCTGAATTGCTATTATGTGGCACTGCCTGTGGGCTCTGCTAGTTAATGAGTGACACAGGCAGCTCTGTTCAGGAGGTGGAGGTGGGGGGGAAGGGTTGGGGTGGGTTCTGCACAGGGATTACATGATCACAGCGTTGGCCAAGTCTGCACTCAATTATTTCTCTGATCAGTGTGATGCCTTAACCCCTGTGAGGTCAATGTACCTCCCCTATAAAATGGAATTGTCCTAGGTGAGGTTTAAGGTTCTACCCAGCCCTAACATCTTGTGACTGTTTGCCGAGAGAAAGAATGTGGCGATCTGTAGGTCTGTGCATAAATAACACCTGCAGTTCCCAACCAGCAGCTGCTCCACGGGAAGAAGACGAGGCTTTCCTTGCTCCTACATAGTGACAGTCTTGGAGACCCACAGGGACAGTCCTTCCTGTCCGTCCCACGGGGGCATGAGGAGGCTGAATCATCTCAACGGCAGAGAGGCAGAGAATGTGGCTTCTGGTCTGCTGGATGTGGAATGGATGTGCCCCTGCTTCTGTTTGGGCATTAAAATCCTTTCAACTTCACGCCACGCTGAGCCCTTCACTGACAAGAGCTGATGATTGTCGCCGTGGGTTTCCATCTCTTTAGACACGAAGGTTAATAAATTGTCATCAGCTACAGCCGGCATTGATTTGGCCTTCTGCTTGCAGGGGGGGTTGCTAATTGCCAGGTCAGCAGTTCATAAGCCACTAGCCTTTCCAAGGGAGGGAGGGGAGGCTCTCTATTCCTGCGAAGAGGTACAGCCTCAGAAAGCTGCAGGAGCAGTCCTCTCCTGCCCCATGGGGTCACTAGGAATTGGGGCCCACCCTGTGGCAGTGAGGGGCTTTGGGGTGACATCAGATACATAGAGCAGAGCTGACTGACTAGCCCCGCAGGAGTTCATGAGGAGTATTTTGAGATAATGCAAAACCCCTCTCGCTTATTCTCTAAACCAGACTGGTTATGTGAACAGAAAGGCACGGGTCTTTCCTAACATCTACGGCTTATTTTTATCTCTTTACCAGCAAACAAGATGAGTGTGAGAAAGGCTTGTGGCTTTCTCTCAGGTCAGTACAAAGTTCTCTGCTTCTTCTTTTGTAAAGGAAAGGCCACCCGACACTGGTTGCCATTCTACACTCCCTCCAGACCGCACTGCTGCTGCCGCCTCCGTGGAATCAATTCCGACCGGGGTGACGAGGCTGGCCGTGAGCAGAAAGCCTCCTGGTCCCCCCTCAGAGCAGAGCGTGTGTGGCTTCCAAGGGCTGAGCATGTGGTTAGCAGCCTGGCGCACTTTTCCCTTCACCACCAGGATTCCAGAAACATTGCTTACACCGGAACGAGAGGAACGCCCCGTGCCCTGTCTGAAGCCAGTCCTGGAAGAAATGGGTTCTTCTTGAGAGAAAGCTTGAGGAGCCAGGAAAACCCGGCAGGCAGGAAGAGGCTGAGGTTGAGAGGGAACGTGACCTTAGCAGGTCCCAGCCAGGGTGGCAGAGGGCTCTGCTTCACCCAAACCTCGGCAGTGCCCTGCCAGGATGCCCAACCTGCGCGTTACGTCTGACTTGTGAAGGCCGCATTAGGAAATTTCTACTTGTTGCCAAAAAAGGTGCAGCATGGTTTGCTAGGCATTGCTACTTGAGAAGGGGGGGGAGGGGGGAGGCTTCTTAATAGTTAAAGATCACCTGATCTTCACTTAAGATCTTCTTTCTTGAGCAGTATACATTCATGTGAACATTCTAGAGGGTTCCATGGATAAAGTAGAGTTCAAAGAGTTCATGTTGCTGTGTTGTGAGACACCATGGGTCTGTCCATGGGTCCCTGTGTACAACAGAATGGAATGCTGAGGCCTCCGGGGCTGTGCCCACTGCAGGTTTCTGTTGAGCTGAGAACATGTCCAGTTTACATGGCATGTAATAAATAGAAGCCTGGATTTTCACAAAGGGGAGTTAAAAAAACTAGGAGGAAATCCTAATTTATATCCAACTGTAGGCATTCATGACTTTAAAATACTGCCACTTTTCAGTTCAACAGGTCAATTCTGAACTAAGCCAACATAAATTACGGTGAGAAGGAATGCAGACAGGGAAGGTCATGTGTGACTGAGGGGCTGTATTCAAACCCACATCCGTGGTGCTTGCGATTCATATAAAGAACACTTTCCAGAGCAAGACAATGTTTATGCAGAATAAATCTGGTTTATTGGAAGTACTGTGTAGACAGGAAGCATCTGCAATAATAGCAAGAAATGGACTGGACCATTCTTTAGATCATGTTGTCGACGTGGGGTCTTTGGATTTTGCTTTGACCTGAGGAATGAGAGGATGGCTGAGGCTATACTGTGAAACCATGACCAGTGTAGCCTTTACAGTTTGCACAGAACTTTTATATCTTATATATCTTATCCTTCAAATTGAGCACCCTCAAGGGGGTATAAACTGGTAGCATCTTGGCACATGAAGTTAGTGGAAGCATGTACAGAAAAATGGCCATGAAGAGCGAGAATAAATTCTAGACTGTGACCTAATTACTTTACTACTCTGGGCCCTTCAGTGGCCGGACAAATACCTGCAAGAGTAAATTGGGTAAATAATTCCAGGAGGAGATGTAAGGTTTATTTTAGAGTTTATTCTAGGAATTCTAAAAATTAATTTCTACATCAACATGCAATGGAGTGTTTTTGAAAACAACCCACACGAATTTGCAGCTGAATTACTCAAAATAATAGTAAACACCGTAGCTGCAAGGCCCGCAGGCTACAGTCGGAGTCACAGGGATGATGGATGAAGTTGTTCCTGGGTTCTCTGAGTCGCGTCAGTGGGTGCTTCCCATCAGGGCTAGGGGTTGGCACCTAGTCGCTTAATGGTATGCTCGGCTTGACCAACCTGTGCCTCTCCTGCATCTGACTTTGGTGAGTGACTGACTTCTACCATGATAGCATGGCCTTCCTTATCACTCCTGATTGCAACGACGAATGCATACAATGCATAATATGGAGCTGTGTGTACAGAGGACTCAGATGGAGCATAGGACATCAAGGGGCTGGCCAATGTGTTCCATGACCTGAAATGATGTTCACTTTGCTCCAGAACAGCCAATGAGTCACAACTTCTGATGTTTGACAGAGAGTAATGAACTGAAAACACGAATCAGATGGGGACCATCCTGGACTAACATAAAATCTAGCTCTGAGGAAAGAGTTTTGTTTGTTTGTGGCATCACTGCCCCTTGGTGGAAGTAGGAGACCCAGCCTTGCTCTTGGAGAACTGCTGCTGGATTTGAACCGCCAACCCTGTGGGCCACAGTCCCACACACAACCACTGTGCCACCAGGGCTCAGCCCGAGGAAAGAGTTTTTTAAAGATACATCAGCATTTGTGACACACAAGGCAGGTGTGCCTTAATGTCCAAAAAGAGATGATTGTTACTTAAACATTTTCATGTGCTAAGAAATGCAATATTTAGAACAACTGAAATCCCGTAAGAGAAGATCGTGGAACCCATATTTAGAGATGATAAATCACAATCCCGGTAAATTTCATCACAAATAAATTAGGTGGGGATGATTAATCTATATCCTTCTGCAGAGGGTCTAGGATGCCAACATTGAACAGAAGCTACAGAGGTAATTTGGGTGACTTCTTCCTGACAAGGTGTTTTAAAAATGGAGGGTTTCATCACTGTGAGTTTTGACATTTGTCATTTTGTTTAGCACTAGTTCCATTCACTCTCCACTCCCATCCACCCACACCCCTTAAGGACACTCTTGCAGTAAAGTACAGGAAATTCACATGCTTTTTTGTCAACATGTTCCACAAATGGCAAAACAGCTGGCGATGATAGCCCAAGTCCTCTGTCAATTATAAGAGACATTGGGGAGATTGCTTTAAGACTGAACCATTGCTGATGTCTAACTGGTCATTTGTGAAACTGACCACTCATGTGACCTCAATGGAATTGAGCTAATTGGAGAGATCTATTAAGCAGAGATAGCAGTTATACTGGACTTTTGACACAGAGTAAGGCCAAGATAGGATTGAGAACATCAGACCAATATCTACCCTACCAATATCTTGATAATGTCAAAGTTGTGCTAATATCTCCTTCAACTCTAGTAAGATGTCCAACTGGGTGGTATTTCAGAGCTGTAAATAGTGCTCTAGTAGTTTATGAATCAACATGACCTATAGCAAATGTTTAATTTTGTCATATTGATGTTAATAACTTATTGTCAGGTTGAATTATTGTTTTCAATTTACATGTGTCTTTTATGCTACTTCAATGCTAATTTCTCTTTGAAGCTATTGATTCTACTGGCTTTTAAGTGTGTGCTCAGTATCATGGTTTGTGGAGGATATAAATCTTTAGCACACAGGGAGAGATATCATCTGTTATGAGAATGATAGTGTCTAGTTCCTCGATTTCTTCATAATCTTTCTTCTTTAAACTACTAGAGTTGCAGTCCGGAATGGGAGAGAGTGCTTGGGCCACAGCAGAATGCACGAAAGCTGCCCTGATGGGGTAGTGGGTTCTGTATT
Organism: Nesogale talazaci; assembly: GCA_004026705.1. Lineage (NCBI taxonomy): Eukaryota > Metazoa > Chordata > Mammalia > Afrosoricida > Tenrecidae > Nesogale > Nesogale talazaci. The sequence continues at coordinate 402,920 of PVJH01000088.1, forward strand.
GGGCTTCCAACTGCAAGGTCAGCAGTTTGAACCACTGGGCTCTCCTAGGAAGAAGAGTAGGCTTTCGCTCCCAGAAAGAGTTACAGATATGAACTCACAGGGGCATTTCTATCCTGGCATATAGGTTCACCATGAGTCAGACCCAACTTGATGGCAGTGTGAGTGAGTGGAGATCCATGACTTACAGGAATTGGCAGCACTTGGAGCTGGGTCTTCCACAAGATGAAAACAAACAAACAAACAAACAAAAAGGACACTGCCATTGAGTTGATTCTGACTCATAATGATCAGGAAGATGGAGCTAATTTTTACTGTTGAACCTACCCCTCCCACCCTGGGGGTTTATTTATGCTATAATTCTTATTTAATATCTGTTCAAGTCCTGCTTCTTCATCAGAGATTGAGCTAGCTTGGATCCTATCTAAATGGGAAGGTCTGCGCCTGGCTTTCTCTCCCTGCTGCTCTAACAGTCTTCCTATTTGGCTCAAATGATGGCATGGTGAGGTTGCCTCCCATGAAGTAAAACTACCACACATACCCACAGTCACCCCCCCCACACACACACACACCCATCCAACAGCTCTGTAATACTGCCCAGTGGTGCCGGACTTCAGCTCTGCTAGGAAATCTGCCTTCCTTTCTCGTCCATCTATTTTTCCATTCCCTGTGAGAAATTTCCTTGCTCTACTAATTATTTCCCCAGCAGGAGAAGTTCTCATTATTTTAGCAATTTAAAGTACATTTATATACACCAAACACATGATTATTCAGGAAAACACATTTGCCGGGCCTATCACTTATCTTCAGTTAAATAACAGTTTCTTTCCATGCCTGGCCTCCTTCACCAACATCTCTTCAGGTGATTTCAACCAGCAGCAAACTCTTCACTTTCCATCGCAGTAGCTAGCAAACTATTTTTGCAAGGACCAGAGAGAAAATACTTTCACATTTGTGGGCCATATAATTTTTGTCACAATGACTCATGCCTGCTCTTACATGTGTTCTAATAATGTTTAATTACAAAACAAGTATTGGACTGGCTTTGGCTCAAGTTAACCCTTGCTTGAGGTTTATTGCTGTTGAGTGAATTATGACGCATGGTGGCCCAGTTCTAAACTAAAGGCATTTATTCCTCAATTGCCATAGGTTGCCTTTTATAATATTAATTGGATAGTTACAGGCTGGTTTGGAGAAAAAACATAAACCCCAAACCCACCAGTTCACTGCCTTCATGTTTATTCTGGATTATAGTGCCCTACCTTGGGGAAGAACAGAACAGGCTTCGTGGGGCTTCCGTGACTCTCCTTCAATGTTTTCCCAGAGAAGCCCCAGACCATTAACTTAGCAGCTGAACTCGACACCACCAGGGCTCCTGTTGAAAGGACCCACCAACAGGCCAGGTCCAGTGCCTGCATGTTCTCTGGGGCACAGAACCAGGCTGATGAAGAAGAGAGCAGAATCGTCTACTTGTCTTTGTTCCAGACAGATTGCCGTCAGGTGGGTCCAGCAGCAGAGGAGTGCTTGAAAGAAGGCAGATCTGCTTGAAGGGAGACTGCTAGCAGCCTGGCAACAAGGGGGCATCTCCTCAGCACTCCATGCACTTCATGCTCTCAGAGGGCTTTGTAAGCAGGGTTATTAGCCGCCCTTCACAGCCGCCACATGGAACTAATTGATAGGCCTCTTCGGTTTAGTGTGGAGGATGAGTAACTTGCTGAGGGTCAGCTATGAGTGGCTTATGGAGCTCATTAGTCTCTGGGTCCTTTCTCTTGTGAGTTAACAAAACACTTTTTACATTGAAAAAAAGGGACATCTCTATATCTCTAGCCATTCTTGAGAAACTTCTGACTATTGATTAGTCCAGTCGCTTTTCAAGGTAATGCTATTGCCCACCTTCTAATCTTTCTTCATTTCCTTTTGAATTTTTCTGCCCCCGAAGCTTCCCAGTGTCACCCCAACTCAGTTTCCACGGCCGCTGTGCCTTTGAGGCATTGGCACATTCCTCACTCGCAGACCTCTGGTCCTTTACACAGAAGCTTCAGGAGAAAGATAGGGAACATTTCAACCAGACAGATTTTTTTGAGCATTGCCTCCTCTTTCTCCAGAGAAGCCAGTGGTGGAGCAGCTCAATGCCTAGCCCGCTGCACTGCTGGGACTGTGAAAATGGACCTGGCCTCCGACACATAGGGAACTGCATCCCCCTGGATTATGGCCAGAAGCCATGGAAATGTGATCTCTTATGTTGGTCATTCAAAGTTCTGTTGCTTAACTTCCGAATGGTTTTTGAGCATTCCTTATGGGCTGAAACTGCTTTAAACAGTAGGCATCCAGCCTTGACTAAGAGAATGCATGCCCATGGGAAGGGTGAGTAGTTGATTGCTCTTTAAAAGCCCCTACATACATATTGTCCCCAAACAGCAATCACAGGGAAGGAAAAGAAAAAAGGGTACAGATGAGAGAGCGCCAAGAGAGTAAATCAGATGGACAGACAGGAAATAGACAGATTTGACTTTGATGACCAAAGTATGTCAAGATTTTGATCTCAATTGCTTGGTCGTGAGAGGATTTGTGTGAGGAGTTGATATCATCTGATTTACACTACTTAAAAACCCATGCTTGATGGTGAATAGAGTCCAGATTGCATAGGGCAGAAGAATGGAGAAAAAACATGGGAGTTGGTCTGGCAGTCTTACAGAGATGATGAGGTAAGGATGGTTAGGTGATAGGTGCTTGCTTCATGGCACCATTTGAAGGTAGCATTGAGGGTGTTTATGAGGGTGGGTCAGCACAACTCCAGGAGGCACCATTTACATAGTCAGTGCAGTTCATGAACACCCAGGCCTGGTGCAGTGTAGCAGTCCTTAGAAGACTCCTCTAAACTGTAAAGTCATGACATGTTTAGTTTAGACCCTCTGGTGGACCCAGCCTTAAATAATACTCAGGCAAGCATATCTGGTTTGGGTCCAAAATCTTGTTTTCAACATACACTCTTTTGTAAGAAGGCAGGTTTTAGATAAAGTGATGTCTAAATGGCATATGGATTCTCTCTGTCTGGTTTTAGAAGTCAGAGCTCACTCACACATTCATGATGCTTCCTTTCCTCCTCCCATGGTGTTATCCCTGATGACAGCTTTGTGTTTTCCCTGCTGACAACTTTGATACTGCCAGCTATGCGGCGGCTACAACCTCGCTTCATTCCAGCCACTCGGTTTGCTTGGACATCTTTATGTGCGGGATGACAACTCATTGAAGAAACTTAGGATTCAATCTTGCTAAAGCTGGGGCAGCAAATTCCACCCCCCACTCCCAGGATACATTTCTTAGTCCACTCAACAAGCATTTCTTACAAAAAGACTTTTAGGTCCCGGGGCTCTGACTCTGCGTATCTCCCCCTGGGTTCGCACGGGATGTTCCGTCATATGATTGTGTTGTTGTTAGAGGCTGTGGGGAGGGTCCTAGCGCATAGGGACCTCGTGCACAACCAGAGGAAATACTGCCTGGGTCTCCAGCATCCTCATAGTGGTTGATGTGCTTGAGTCCATTGTTGCCGCCAGTGTGCCAATCCATCTGGTGGAGGGCCTTTCTCTTTTTCGTTGGCTCTCTGCCAAACACCAGGTCCTTCTCCAGGGACTCATCGACACCCCGAGACAAAGTTTGACCATCTTCACTTCTAAGGAGCATTTTGGCTATCCCGCTTCCAAGACAAATTTGTTCTTTTTGTTCTGGAAGTCTATATCGTTTATTCACTATTTCTTACCAGCACCATGATTCCAGAACATCGTTGGTCTTCCTTATCCTCACTCTAGCTTTTATTCGTGTTTAATACAGTCACCCGTCACCTCTGTCCTGGTGCTAAAAGCATTGCTAATTGGCATTTGCTTGCTTGTTATTGCCTTTATACTCACAACTTGACTAGCTTCCTCCCTCTGACTCTATTCTCACACCTCTCCTCACCGTCTCCCTGAATGGACTCACACATGTGCCTAGCAAACAAGGCCATAAACTCATAGCATTGTCAGCTTGACTGAAAAGCAATTTATTCTTCTTACTTTTTCCTGATGATTTCAGTGTTTTCTCATTGGGAATCATATAGTTAACCAAAGAAAAAAAATAAGCATATAAACGAATTACTTGAGACACAATATGAATAAATCCAATTGTTCCTTTCCTACATATTGTTTAACAGTCTTGTTTCTTTTTTAAAACCAGACTTTCATTGTTATTCCTTGTCCATGGTCACTTGGGCTACAAAGAGACAAGGTATTTGCTATCTTAGCCCTTTTAAGACATCAATTCTTTTCTTCCTGGGTTGGTTCTCTGTAATTCTTGAGAATAGGCATTCTGCTAACCTCATGTAATTACTTCCAGTTATTTTTTTTCCTGGAATGCATATTTATTATATATCTGAACATATGACATGGCATGGCAGGTGTTGCAGAATGATTTTCTTTTCCTTCCAGCAACTTTAGTTTGTTGGATGAGATAGAATCACTCATTGTGTAGAGATTGAGAATCATTTAATTATTAACTTATGACAAAATCTCACTGAGTCTGCAGGTTGGTAGAAACCCATTTGGGGGGGAAACTATGGGGCAGGCTGCTGCAGGGTGTCTCTCATTAGCTCTCTCTTTAGTCTTGATTTTAAATAGATGTACTTAGCTGATGTAGAGACAAATGTCGTTCCTTGGCAATCCTCATTCTGCCTGATGGGATGGATATTTCCCTGATGAGCCAAGCAGACACTGGAGAAGTAGCCAGGGTACAACTATTGACCATGCTGCCTGCATTGAGTGAAACATTAAAATTCATAAGGTCTGCTGCTGAATCCATAGATCTCTTCCTCTTCAGACCCTCTCAATTAATCTCCCAATTGGACTCCATCTCAACTAGATTTGTCCTAGCCAAATCACTCACATTAGTACTCGATCAATCTACAACCAGGTCGTGGTACACCTGATGCCATGGCAAAGCAGAAATTCTAGGTCCTTCATCAAGTCTCGAGAGTGCTCTGTGATCAGACTGCTGCCTGCCACGTCAGCCTCAGCTTCAGTTCTTGCTGCACCAGACCCCTCACTTTCATTCCCATCAGGCTGAGTGATTTCTGATTCCCCAAGCATGACATTTGTCTCAGCTGGCCAGTTTTGGAGCTGAAGCTTCTTTGTTCTTCAGCTTACCTGAATACAAGGGGATTCCTTCCCATCTGACCCCCAGCCTCCAATTTCTGTTGAAGTCTTCCCTACAGCCTTGTAACTCCATGACAAGGTCATGACAGTCTCTAACTTCACTGACTTTAATGTTAGCCAGTTTTTGAAATGATAAATGAGGGGTGAGTGAATGGATATGGTTTTCTCGATTTTTCAAGTTGACAACATTTTGAAACCTATTGATTGTCCTTCTCTTAATGAAGTGTTATGAAGGATAATGACTTTTCATGATCTTTTTAAATTTAAATTCACTGCTTGAGACTACATAATGATTTTGATGGGAATCATCACAGACGTTGGCTGCTTAAGTCTGTAGTACATGTCTGCTTTTGGTGACCATATAAGTTACCGTCTTACTGTATTTGGCCTTTATTATAGTTTTAGCAATGAGTGAAGACGATTCAGGTATTTAGGATAAATTTATTTTTGCTGATGAATGAGAGAAAAACTAGGGATAGTTAAGGTGTGGATAAATAGCACTTGTTTATCAAGATGAGTCATTAAAGAAATGGCAGTATCACTCATTTGTGGTCAGCTTTGTATTCTAGAAGTATACTTTACTTATTTAATTTATAGCTGAGCATATGTTAATTACCAAGTAGGAGGACAAATAAGTCAGGCCTTTGTTTCCTCACTTATGTTTGAGAGGATAGAGAAGAAGTCACAGGCACACATGTTAATTTTACCATATGTGTAGTCACCCCTCATTGAGTTTGACCCCATGCAGGAGCCTGCTGGTGTTGTGAGTTAGGCATTGTGCTGCTGATGGCCAACTCTTGGTTCAAACCTGCAAGGTTCTGCAGTATGAAACTTTCTGCTCTCATGAAGATTTACAGCCTTGCATACTCTACGTAGGATCATGATGAATTGGAATTAACTTGGCCACAGTGTGTTCTGCTTTCTTAAATGATGAAAGTAAAGTTTATACAGTCATGTCATCCTCAACAGTGAATTCTAAGTCTTTCATTCTTAGAGCCCCTTCTCTTCGCTTAAGAATTAGGCACCCTTTAATTTTGGAAAGCAAACCTAACATGTAAGATACATCATTAAATCCATACCCCAGCATTTAGGTACCCCTACTGTTTAAGTTCCTGGGTGGTGGAAACAGTTATGTACTAAGCTGTTAACTGAATGATTGGGGTTCAAGTGCACTCAGAGGCTCCTTAGATGAAAGACCTGGCTGGCAATCCCTTCTGAAAAATCAACGATCGGAAGCTCCCATTGGACAGTCCTGCTCAGACAGGCGTGGGGTCACTATGAGTCAGAGCATCTCAGTGCTCGATCTTTATTGTTAAAGGGGACTTGAAGCAATTAGTCACGAGAATCACAGACCAGCCACGCCCTTCAGGAGGCTTATACCTCAACCTAAGTCAAAAATCTTCTCAAGTAGACCAATGACCAACAGCATGACAACTGGAGAAAATACTGACATTGTCAAGAATTTCACTGTTCTTGGATCCACAACCAAGGCCCATGGAAGCAGCAGTCAAGAACTCACAGGAGGTATGAAAAGAGAAAGGTCTTCTTCACAAACAAGCAAAAAAAAAAAACATCAACCCTCTTCAGATTATAAAAAATAAAGATGCCACTAAGAACTAAGGTGCACTTGAAACAAAGCAGGGATGTCTAGGCGTCTCATATGCTTTCCAAAGCTAGAAGATGAATTAGGAAAACCACACAAAGAATGGATGCTTCTCAAGATATAGTATTGGTGAAGTCTATTAAACCGACCCAGGGCTGCCCAGAGAATGGACAAATCTATCTTGAGAAAGAAACATGCAGATGGTATGCTCTTTAGAAGTGAGAACGATGAGGCTTATGGTGCATGTACTTTGCATGTACCTTCAGGAGGAATAAGTCTCTGGGGAAGGGCATCACTATGTCACCCCAGATGGCACAGGACCAGGCCAGCATCCCTTCTAGTGTATCCATACTTCTTATGAAATGCACTGATTTGGGGGTACCTGATAATAAAATCACCTTTTCAAGATCTCAATACCCTGTGGTCATGTCAACCCACCTGGTCTCTACAAGAGATCCCTAAAGCCCAGGAGAGGCAGGAGTTGAGTACAGGGAACAGCACGAGAGCTATTAGAGTATGTGAGCTATTGAAACAGCGGCAGATTCACAGTAAGTGGCTCTTTAGGTATTAACAAGTTAGGAGTGCCTATTAGCTGCTCTTAATCAACATTTCATTGACAGTACTTTGGAAAGTCCTCTCATGTAGACTCACTTAATGATTGAGAGTGGTTTTGAATCATACAGGCTATCTAATAATCTTCTACCTGTGAGGAGATGACCTGTAAAAGGACAAATCCCTTTGCCTCCCATGAAGAGAGATGGACCCCTTCTGCTTCAAGGGTTCCTTTTCTGATCCTTTTTTGAATGTCACCAATTGCACTAGGTGATCCTGGGCTGTGCTTCATCTACTGTACCTTCATCTCTACGGTCTAACAAGTGTTAGTCCTTCATTGTGTGCCTGCTCAAAGTTAAGTGCAGAACATTGGTTCATTGTATTGCTCAGCAAGCTTTATATGTTTCCTTCATTTCCACAGAGCACCTTCTGCCAATTTTCCTCTCAAAGCTGAACTGGCATTTCAGTTTTCAAGAGGACATCTTGTTCTCCATCTCTTGACTCTGGGAACATTTTGTCCTTTGGACCACGGCCCCAGTACCCTGCCTGTTGTGTGTGTGTGTGTGTGTGTGTGTGTTTTCTTTTGTTGCTAGCATTGTTGTTCTAGTAGGATGTTGTAGGTATTTTTAATTCCACCCCTTTTGGTAGAGTCATTTCCTACTTGGGGGTTGGAAATATGGATGTTCGTGTACTTAGAGCACTTGCGTTTCCTTTCCATTCTACATGCTCCAAATCACGTAGGTGATACTCTTCAAGTGTAAAATCTCCTGCCAGGCTGTGGCCAGACAATTTGCGCTGCAGCTTTCTTGCATGTTTCTCTTTATACCACTTGGGGTTTTCAGTTACAGCTCTCTACACATTGAGGATAGGTAATTCTTTGTCGGGGATGACTGTCCTATGGGACTCTTTCCCAACACGCCTGACCTCCACTAATTGGATGTCAGTAGCAAACTCCTTATTTGAAATTATCTGCCCAAATCAGCCAAGTCTACTCTGGCGCCCCAAATCACGCCCCCAGTGGAGGACTATGTCTCTAAATAACGAACATGTGAAAGTCGGTTGACAAGCAAGGTCTAAAATATGTTGATGGGCAAAGCAGAGCTATTATTGTGAGAGCAAATACCTAGTGCAGGCAGGGCCTGTTGAAAGAACACTTTTCAGATCAGTGGCCCTGTTGTTGGGGAAGTGTTTGACTGCTGACCCCAAAGTTGGTGAGCCAAACCCATCACCTGCTTCCTGTCAGAAAGAGGAGGCTTTCTGTTCCCCTCAGAATTTACAGCTTCGAAAAACTGGAGACAGAATTGACATGTTCATACTCGTCATCTAAATCATAGAATAAAGAGATATCATACCATTTTTACCCCCATTTTACAGAAGTGGACATGGAGACACAAAGAGATCATCTCGCCTTCTAAATAAGTACTTCTATCAAGTACTGTCTAATGAGAGATGGAATGCTCTAGTTTGACCTGGTAGGATGAGATATGATATCTTATAGCTTTGACTCGGGAGATTGGCTGCAGGGTTTTTTGAAAATGAAGCATTTCTAAGTAACAGGAGCCACTTTAATGAATCAAACTCCTGGCTCCCCTTCTAGCTTCCTATAATCCATATGAGGACTGAACCCCCAAATTTGTTACAAGTGCATTTTCTTTATATCTTAGTGGAATAATTGGACAATGACTAAAGAAGAATTGATGCATTAGAATTGTGCTTCTGTGGAAGAACACTAAAATTACTATGGACTGTTAAAAGCATAAACTAATCTGTCTCAGAAGTACAACCTGAGTGCTCCTTAGAGGCAAGGATGCCTAAGCTTGACCTTGCATACTTTGGACTTGTTGTCAGGAGAGCCCTGTTCTTGGGGAAGGCCATCATGTCTGGTAGAGCAGGGGCGGGCCCTCCAGGAGATGGCTGCAGCAATGGGCTTTCGCTAGGAACTTGTCAGGATGGTACAAAGCGGGGCCATGGTTTGTTCTGCTGCGCACAGGGTCACTGTGGGACAGACACCACTCAATGGCAGCTCACGGCCACAAGCAGGAAGGGCAGTGATGCTGTAAAAAAAAACCCCAAAACAAAACAAAATAAAAAACAAGCAGGGAACCTGTGCTTTATAAACACCACATATAGGTGTTATCCTTGTAGCTAACTGCAATTTGTGTGTGTGCATTCAAATATATATATTATAAAGGGGAACCCAGGACATCCACCTTCCATCATTCTTAGGTATTTAGTTTTATTTATCTCCTGCTGTGGTCATGGGAATGCCACGCATGCATAGTTTTATCCATCAGGAAAGTATTTTCCCACCCCTCAGGAAGCTAGAATGAGAATTCAGGGTTCAAGCTCTAGGACAGCGGTTCTCATCCTGTGAGTTGTGACCCCTTTGGGGATTTGAACAAACCCTTCACAGGGGTCACCTAAGACCATCAGAAAACACATATTTCCAGTAGTCTTAGGAACCAAGACACCTTTCTTCTATCCATCTCCAGGCAGGTCTGCCCACTTGCAGATACACCCGCATACAAGTCCCCAGGGTGAAGACGGTTACCCATGCTACACCATGCTTCAAGACAAAATTTCATTTGTCATTAGAAATAAGGAATGCACAGTAGATAATTATACCTTGCTCTGTGATTAAACTCTATGCTTTCATTGTGTTCAATTTATAACAATGAAATTATATCCTGCATTCAGATATATATACATGGTTATTCACAACAGTAGCAAACTTAGAGCTATGAAGAAGCAACAAAAATAGATTTAGGCTTGGGGGTCACCACAACATGAGGAACCATATTAAAGGGATAAAAGGCCGTTGCATCAGGAAGGTTGAAAACCACTGCTCTACGGTTGTCTCTCTGTTAGCCCTAGGGAATCACTTCTCCTTCTGCTTCCTGGTTCCTTGCAGATATTCTGGCGCCTTGCCATGTCTTCCCTTCTTTGTTTTCTGTATTTGCCTTTTCTCTTTTATATCTCAAAAGAGACTGACTCAAGATATGCCCTACACTAAAGCTGATTCTGTAACATCACAAAGGCAGTGCATGGCCAAGCAGGATCCTAGGCATTAGGATCTACAACACGTAGTTGGACTACACATATTTTAGGGGGCCATAATTTAAACTGTAACAGTAGCGTAGAAGACGAAAAAATGTAGGGCACATTTTTTAAAGCTATTTTCCTTGATCGGTATGTGAACTATCATAATGGATTTTTCTAGAAGACATCTATCATTTTCTGCCTTGTAAGGACCACAGATATCCTTGTTATTTATGCACTTGAAATGGCATATCATGTTGAACGTGTATTTAACATTTTCATAAGATGAGCAATCAGAGTCTGTGGACTCACCTAGAGCTGAGACGAGCTTGGCTGTCCTAGGTGCTGTCTTAGCCTGTGAGGGAGTTCGCACTGCCATCGCAGAAATGGGTGGCTTTCACAAACAGAAACGCAGGCTTTTCCCAGAGTTTAGGAGGGTGAACGGCCAAATTCGGGATGCTGATTTTAGAGGAAGGCTTGTGCTGTCTGATTCCAGAGAGAGGGCTTGCTCTGCTTTCGCCCGAAGGGAAAGTTCCTCTTGCCTTTCCAGTTCTGTCCCTGACTCCTTGGTGATTTTCATGGGGCAGGGCCTCTCTTGTCCTCCACCTCTGCATGCATCTCGGTACCTAAGTGGATCCTTGTACATCACCGGGGTGATTAACTTATGAAATACGCCTCCCTGGTTTGGGGTTGACACGAGGATGAAGACCACAGATATAGGGTGAGGATTTACAGCATCTATTGAGAGGGGACCACAATGGAATCCACAGCAAGTATAAGTCAGCGAATCTATCAAACATTTTGAGACTAGTTTGGCTCTACCTTGAAATGACCTGTGCCCTTGGACGTGGCATTGAAATACTCTGCTGGGAGCAGAAGCAAAGACTGGCTACCCTAGACTGTGGAAATGGCAGTCACTGAGCCTGTGCGACACGGGGACCCAGAACCTCCTCATGCCAGTACCTCAATGCTCCCCTTGCATGAGTAGGACAGATTTCAATCTGATAGGCAAGGATCTGCATGTGTAAGAAACAATACAGGACATTTCCCCCCAGCACCAACCCCCATGCTCAGTGAAACATAGCTCAGTCCTTTAATAAATCAAACTGTACAAAGGCACAACCCATGGCTTGCAGCTCAAGGTGGGACTTTGCTCACATGAACTCTTCCTATCAACAGTTAGAAAAGAGTGCTGCCACCCTCTTCATTTCCATGGATGACTCAGGGAGAGTGCCTGAGCCAACAGAAGCCATGATGTCCAAGCAGCCTTATGTGAGTCCTCACAAAGAGGGGCTAACCACTTATATTCAGAGGAGAGCAGGCCTCATTGGAGCAATCACAGGGAAATAGCAGCTAAGTGATCATTCGTTTGCCCGTCTCGTTTTCCTCTACCCAATGCTATGGAGTCAATTTGGAGTCCTGGGACTCACAGGTCAGAGGAGATCTGTGTCTTTAGATGTCTGAGGCTGTGACTCTGGGGGAGCAGACAGCATCATCTTTCTCCTGAGAGGGGCTGGTTTGAGTCAGTACACTTACAGTGAGTGACCAAGGATGCCTGGGACAGCAGTATCAAGGTCCCCGGGCAGGTGGACTCAGTTTTTCTTGTCACTCAAATGCTTTTTGGTGTTTTGTTTTGAGATCTCCAGTGACTGCCCTCAGAGGTCCTTTTCATCTCTCCCAGAGGAGCCTCTGTCTGTTTGTGACCGTTTGCTGTGCCTGGGAGACAAGCACGGTTGGGAGACCATCCTTTCCCTTCCTCCCAGGGCTTCACCAACTTAAAAAAATTATAGGGGGGCTTCATCATTTTTCAGTTTCCACCATTCTCACAACTTTCAAAAACTCTTCCTTTTTGGAAAACAAAGCTAAGCAGAACCCAAACACCCTTATAAGGATTATAGAGAGTTCTAGTGGAATAAGACCTATGGAATATAATTTTTATCATAATCTCGTAAGGGCCTCGGTGACTCTTAATTCTTGACCCAGGTCCTTAGGGCCAGCGGGGCTCTGTCATTGTAGTGGTCACCGCTGGGTTGCGGCCCATATGGTCGGCAGTTCGAAACTTCCAGTAGCTCCACAGGAGAAAGCCCGGGCTGTCTGCTTCTCTCTTCATGTACAGTCTTGGGGACTCAGTGGTGGTTACTGCGTGTCAGGACAGACTCGGTGGCCAGGAGGTTGGTTGTAGCTCATCTGCAGGGTCAGGATGGGCTAGAAATGGACTTGATGGCGGTGAGTGAGGATAACCCTTTCCATCTGCAAATGTGCACTTTTTTATTTACACAATAAGTGCACGATGCACAATCCTGTCTCTATAAAGGAATGGCATGAAGGAGCCTGTGATAATTTTGAATGCTTTCACAACGTCTAAAGAATGATTACCATTCGATGGTATGCAGATGCTTGAAGTTTCATTGTGTTCTATGAGACTCCAGTCTTAGGCGATTCCAATTTTGTGTGACTCTTGCTGTCTGGTTCAGCCTGGGGAGTCATGTCTCCTTTCATGTGGACAGCTACCTCCAGCAGGGAGTCCTGGTGGCTTTGCTCTGAGCTGCTAATTGTGAAGCCAGCAATTGAAACCCACCTTGCCAGAAGGATAAGGCTATTGACTCCCAGAAAGGTTTAACCTCCTGGAAACTCAAAGCGGGTAGTTCTACTCTGTCCTAGACAGTCATTATGAGTTGGCAATGTGCTGGCAGTGGGCTTGGGGTTCAGACAGCTAGTGATAATGGATCCGGGAAGGGAAGGGTGTTATCTCTGAACTGTCTCAACCCTTTGGCACCTAAATTAACTCACCGCTTGCCACTCTTGGTTATAGAGTGAGTATTGCAGAGAGTGAAAGTGAGTCAGTCAACTAATGGGCCTCAGGGGAGAGGCCAGGTCCTTGTGCTTTCCTTTGGGAGAAAGTACACAGGAAACTCACCAGCAGTCACGAAATAGCGTGAGTTCAATTATTATTAAGAATCTAGGCTTTCGGACTGAGCCCCGGTGGCGTAGTGGTTGTGCGCGGGACTGCGGCCCACTGGGACGGAGGTTCAATTCCAGCAGTGGGGCTGGGCCTCCTACTCCCACCACCGGAGAGCAGTGATACCCAAAAAACAAAACAAAACAACAAAAAAAGAATCTAGGCTTTCTCTATATGAAGAAAATTCATGTTAGCTATAGCACCTAACATTGGTTACTTTGAAAATAATAGGCATCTTTTAAATATTAAAAAATGACATCTCTTTTGTTTTACTCAATGTCCAATGGCAAAACGACAACAATAACAACAAAATCAGGGCATCCTGTTATCCTTATGAGAGGATGTTTAAAATGCACCCTTCTGCAAGGCAAGTGACTAGAAATGTCCAGTATTAATTTAGATAGCTTAACAACTGAAAATAGTAGTAGGTCAAACATGATCATAAACATGACCAAAAAATAGTTTCATCCTTCCAGCACTTTTGTGATGAATTATATGATGAATTATGGTACTTTCTCACATTCCTAAATATCTTCTCTTTTTAGATGGTCTTTTAAACTGGCATTGTATTCATTTTCCTCCCTTGTTTTTGATGTAGGAACTACTTATTTTGACACATATCTAAAATCTCTGTGTGAGGAGATCTGGGGATCGTGCCAGATGGGCAGACCAGTAGGAAGAGGGTAGATTTTTACGTTGGGCAAGGTTGCTTTTCTTTCCTCAGATGGAGAGTTTACTTGCAGCATTAGCATTTAGGTGTTTTAATGGATATATACCACAGAGTGAAAAACTGTAGTCAGCGTCTTAGAGCTTAGCATCATTTTGTTCATAGCATTTAAAGTTGACGGTCTTGCTGTCTGAAATAACTTAGGGGTTACTTCTATATATATGAAATAATTGACCAGAATTCAGATCTCAATCAGAATCATGCAGATGGGCCATTTAGCCATCTATTTTATAGACTTAAGACTCTTTTTATACTGCAGGGAATAAAAAAGCAAAATTATCCAGCCAACAAAGGGACTCTGATGGTTATATAGGATTGTTTTTCCATTTGATCCACATAACCTGATTCCTGAATTTGGAACTCTGTGATAATCCAGAAACCACTCAGCTGTCCAAGTTACTGTAGGACTCTTGCTTGTATTTTGAAGCTGTCTTCAGCAGCCTTCATGATTGACGGTTATAGAGCTGGTGATGGACTAAGCCTTCATTATGTATAAATAACCTTCAGCTATAATTTACTTGAAGGTCAAAGATAATGGCCGGTCCAGTACACTTAACATTTTTTTCATTTATCTGAACTTAAAAAAAAAAAAAGTTGCTGACACACTAGAAGATTCATAACATTGATTCTATAAAAATAATTTTCCTTTTAAAAGGGTTAGATCTTATTACTTTATTCTTTCAGAAACTGTCTGCTCCATGTATGCTGCTCATCTTAGGAAATTAATAACAAGAGTAGTATTTAGGATAGTATTTTTTTCATAAACTTCTGGAAGAGACTTACTGTACACTGCAACTCTCATCTGAAAGTGGGGTGATATCGTGTGTTCTCCAAATAGTAGGTAAATGACTGCTCTTTTGAGAAGACTTCTACAGACTCATAGATGCTCTTTTAAATTTGATGGGCTGCATTACAGTGGAGAGGCACTGAGATTTATCCTAACCACTCTTAAAAGGGAAACTGAAAGCAGGGCTTCCTGTGTTTACCTCAGTCATTGACTCTGAAAAGCTTTGAGAGAGGTGTTAGTCCTGAAAGAAGCAAAATGTTACAAGAGCATATCTTTCTTGTGAAAGAAACTAGTGAAAAAACTAACGATGTAATGTTCTCCACTATTAACGACTGACTCTTAAATAGAACTGCGCAGTTAGGGGTGGAAGGTACATTTTAAGCCATCGACTACAGTATAAATTGTTGAATATGATAGGTTTGCTGATGAAAATAGATAAGACATTGACACACGAGCTAATTGTTCTATGAGTGCTGCTCAAATTGAGGTTGTTCAGATGAAATTATCATTATGACATAAGTGTAACACATCACTTTCTATTTTATGTAAATAGAGAATGTCTGACTCTCTGATTCAGTGGCCAACTGATGCTGATTCTACCGATTCTGTTGCGAGGTCAACACGTACCAGCCACTAGTCACTACTGTTCCTCTTGACGTTCTGAAAGCTGTGTACTTAAAAAAGATGGTATTTTCGTTGTTCAGCCTCTGAAAGTTTTAGAGAAGAGTGAAAGTAAGACAAGTGTCATTGGCAAACATCTCTTGGGAAGAAGAGACTGAGACTAAAATATGACATTTTCATGTTCAAACTCAAAACTAATCTCAGTATTTGAGAGTGGAACTTTTAGAGTCATTTGTAATTCTCCACAAACATTTCATTTTCTTATTTCTTGAGAAATACATTCTTAGGTAAAGGTCTCCAGGACAGGTAGGGAAGGAAATAATATTTATATATGTTTATTTTTCTTTCTGATTCTTTTAAATAGAATTCTAGTTTAGTCATGGAAAAAGTTGAAAGTTCAGGATTTTAAAAAGTACATATTTCTATTTATTTCTCTTATGGATGTCTCTATTTCTAGTAAAGGTAACATTTGAGCGTTAGCAGAAAGTATGATAAATTTGACACAGTCCTCCATCAGATACTTCCTTTAATGCCATGCAGATTCTCCACTCACAGACACTGGCTCAGTGGAAATTTTGCTGAGAATTTGACGTCATATCCACTCCAGTGTCCATGACAACATTTTCCCAATTTGTGCTTTCAATTACTGTTTGAATTATTTCTGTTAAAATTTGAGCATATGCAGTTTTCAGTACTTGGAGTGTAAAGTGACTTCAAGAGCTTGAATTTCCCCCCTAAAGTTTTAATTCTATCAACCTAACTCCTTTGGGTAGCCTGAGAAGGCAGTTTTAGCATTTTAAAAATTGTCTGGTATGAGCTCTGTGGCACACGCCCCGGGACAGCTCTGGTCTCGCCCATAACGACAGGTGCATGTTACAGCTTGCCATCATGGTCATTGTGGTTCATTTCACTGAGCTGCTTGTTCTATCTGCTTTACTGAGCATCGGGAAACAGTATTTTTCTGAGTGATTGTACCATGTTGTTCCAAATATAAGGCCCCACAGAATAGAAGGCAACCTCCAACTAGAAACAGCTCAAATATGGAGAGAGGCTGGGGGCCCAGAGCCCGGCGGGTCTTGCAGTGGTGGCAAGGGTACCGAGGAATCGGACGATGCCTGCCCACGCTCCCGGTGAGTGAAGGGGAGTCCGCTGACTGCACTGGCTTGTGTACAGCCAGGTGGCTTCTGTTGCTGGAAGAGCAATCACGTTGGGGGGGTGGAGCGCACATCTGTGCACACGGAATAGGAGTGACTTGGGTGTCCCTGTCTGGGGAGGGAGTTGGAGAGGTCTTTCACTGATGGAATGGTATTCTTTCCCCAGGACTGGAGGTGAAAGTGCAATCATGCCTGAAATGAACAAAAGGTACCAAAGAGTCACATGGCCGTTGGTCTTTAAAATGGATTGCTGACAGGAAACGTCAGACTCTAGGCCAGCCTGGAAAACCACCCCTTGCTTGTTCAAATGGGCCACTGCCTACAAGGTGGTCCATGTGCTGGGTGGTCATTTATGGGTTGAAGACAAGCAGTTCTGAAGTTTGTATTTCCAATTTTATTGAGATTGCCTTTTAAAAATAATCTCTGTCTCCTGAGCCAGCCAAATACAATTTCAATAAACAGTCTTAATCTTATTGAAGGAAATATCAAAGGGCTCTTTCATATTATTTGTTTTACTGACATTTCACTCACTAGCATTTTGTCAATATGTGTATATATATATATATATATCTCACCTAGGTAATTTTCTAAAGTGACTAGAGGCATGGTCGTGGTAAGCACATAAATTTACTAACCTTATATCTTTTTGATAACTAAATGAGATATAGTACAAAAAAGGTACCTGATTCCTGTGTTATAATATAAACAAGTATTTGGTGTCTTTGGGTATGTTGTTGTACAATTTTACCAGGCCTCTGGTTTACCTGTGTGGCTTCACAAAACCACATAAATTATGAACCCTAACTTTTTTCTTTACCTGGTTGATTTCTAGTGGATTCCTCAACTTTGATTTGAGATATAACCCGATTCCTGACTGATTAGTTCTCTCCATTGTCTCGTTTATAAAATCTTACTGTAGTTTGCTTTGTTTTGTTTTGTAAGGAGTCTCTTCTAGTAAAAGAATGTTGGTTGGGATTCTCCTTAAATTAACATAACGCTAACTTTTCCAAAGAGTTTGGTTTAAGCAAACATTTTCGCCATTGATTTTTTAACAATTTCCTTATACTGAAAATGATCTAAAAGACAGTGGCCTTTCCCTCCCAACTGAAAGTGTGCTAATGCTGAGCTATCAGTCATGTGATACAGAAGAACGGGGCAGAAAGGAGCTTTGAGAAGAACACCTAGAAGAGACTAGCCCAAAGTGGAATGGGTTGTTGGCTCTTCCATTGGGTCAACAGCCAATTCCAAGTGTGAGGCTGAGGTGCATAGTATTGGAAGCCTATCAAAAGAGTTCCTACAAGTGTTTCCCTGGGATAAGGGAAAAGGAGAGGACCAGGGTCATTCAGGGAGGAAGAGTTGCCTTGCTCAACCCTCTGAATTGGAACCATTTGATCCCCACAAAGGAAAAGGGTGCCAACATTTTGGTGGGGATAGGAAGTTGCCCCACTTGGCCATCTTTGAATGTCGTATAGATTTCCTGCTATGATTCGTATCGTGGTATTTGATCCGAATGGAGCTGAAACTACAGAAACACAAATTTGACAAAATGTTTTTATTGCCCAGAAAAGGGTGAAGCTTCTAGAGTTGACAGTCTGGTGTTACCTTCTGCTACTAATTTAGTTGTCCAGAGCAATGGAGGAGGGCATTTGAGAGGCCATTAAAATGCTATGTCCTGCTCCTTTCTCTCCCTGTTGGCTAGTGGGGGTGATGGTGGGACCTGATTCCACTGTGTAGCTCATTGGGCAAGGGAAAGAACAAGACTTCAGTAGTCTGTGAGGTGACAAGGGGAGCCTCTAAGAGCACGGGCCAGATGAGAGGGACTAGAGGTGAGGGGAGGCTATCCCAAATGTCCCCTGAAGATAGAGAGATAACAATCCTTGTAAAAATAAATGGGATGAGCAGCTTCTCTCTGTCGACTGTGGTTGATGCCGTGCCCACTCTTAGTATGGTGGCTGTCCACAGTGTGGCTTCCCTTCCTGCCCTGAGAACTCTCCTGCAGTCACTGGGAGGAGGATCTGTTTCTTGCCACCATGAGCCTTTACGTGACCCCTTCTGAGGAAATTTGATTCAAAGGATCCACTTAAATAGAGCAGTGCCCAGATTATCACAAACAAAGTCAGAAAGCCTGTAGATTCATGGATGTACAAAAATCTAAAATTTTCTCAGGCTTCCCTGATGGAATGATCTCCCTCCAAACCCGCTTGGGAAAATCCACTTTGGACGCCTTTTCTGAGAGGAGGAGAGGTCATCGGACTGTAACTTTATTGAGTGTTTGCCTTCCCCCAAGCAGTGCTGGAGAAAGTATAGACACCGGGGCACTTCCCAGACCCTGGAGGGTGGCTGGGGTCCTCAACAGGTCTGTTTAATCCTGCCCTGACTCTTAATCAATCAGTTATCCGGTTGTCAAGTAACAGACCTACAAATACATCATTTGTGACTTATATTTTTCAATTTTCAAAGGACAAGAAAATAAGAAGAGCCTTTTTTTGAAAAAAAAATTGAGTTTTGCTAAAGATCTTTGAGAAATATGCCAACAGAGCCCATTGTATATCTTTCCCTCCTAGAAGGGTTTAGTAAGAGACAGCTTATCCAATGTGAGAATGTGATGTATCTGCATTTTCTAGGACATATGGAAGATGGCATTTGGCTTGCTGAGTGAGCATCTTTAACTTAGCTGTAGAGTAACTCGTGAATGCCCTACTCTTGGGTATCCTTAAGGTTTTCAAAAAATCATTCTTGAAATGTACTTAATGGCCATTCCTTGAGGGATATTACTGCCTTCAGTAAATGAAAGATGGCATGTGGACATACATAGAGACAACTCTTGGCTAAATTTTCTTGCTGGTCATGCAAACTACAAGTGTATTCAATTGCATTAATGAGCAGCCGTATCTTAGACCAGATCATCTTAGCCAAAGGGAAAAAAAATCAACTAAATGGCTAATGCTTATTTGCAGTGAAGTTAAATATTGAATGACGTCTATGTGGTGATGAACGACTTTTGTTTTAATAACAAAGTTGTTGATTTTCTACTAAGGGTTCTTTTAGGTTGTCCTCAGGGGCTGATGGGAGTAACAGTTCAGCCAACTCTCCAGCTAGCTTCAGTGGACACACCACACCTTCTCAGCAGCCCGAACCTGTGGTACATTCTCTTAAGGTAACCAAATGTGTCCAGCCATTTCTGGGACTGCAGTTGTGTTGTGGCTTGTTTGCTGTGATCTGGTAATTCTCATAGTCTTGTTTTAATCATAGACACTTTTGTTTCTGTTGTTTTTTTGGTTTGACCCTTTGTGGTGTGATGTTTAAAATCTTATTTTGTAAAGTATGATTTTTGTTGTTTGTAAAGCAAATCTGGACTTTGCATATGTGTAGTTGGACCTTTGATTTTTGCCATTCTGTTTCTGGCACTGTGATCTGTGTCTATCTGCATCGCAGTTGAAGTCTGGTGTGCATGTTTACCCACATGTGTAAGATATTATTGGAGGCATTTTATGTGCAATGTGTGCAGCATGGGTGTCTTCAAATATGGAGGAGTTTTAGTTAGCCACAAGAGGAAGGGCATCTCACTTTTCTCTCTTTTTGTAATTATAATGCTTTGCACAACTTACTGAAAGAAAATATTGAAATAAACAAAAACCTACTCTTTCTCCCTAAATAGAAATCAGATGTTAAAACTTGAGTCAAAGCTCTTTTACAGAATAGTAGATAGGCAACAGACGGGTTCATACATAAGATAAATTATTTTGTACCTTTATTTCAGACTCTGCCTTGACTTGAACAGAAGTTTGACTAATAAAGCTTACAATTTGCCTATTTTATTTGCCAATAAAAGTTTTCTAAGCACCTAACTCAAGGGTGGGGAACCTTTCTCTGCCAAGAGGCACCTGGATATTTATAAAATAATTTGAGGGCTACATAAAGTGATCAACTTAAAAATCAGCCTGCCCTATGTGGCCCAACATTTCATTCACTCACCCCAAAAGTGGTGGTTTGCTGGGTCTGCTTCTCTGTGGCTCTGGGTCTGAGCAGATCTGGATGATCTTTGGGGCCTTGGATGGCACATGGGCTGGACGCTCCTCACCCCTGAGTAAGTAGGAAGCTACATAGATAAAAATTAATACTAATTAAGCAACAAAGTCATTAACCAAAGTGGAGAAAAACTAGCAAGAAAAATCTTCTTTAAAATTCTGACAGACCCTTGAAAGCATCCCAGTCCCCATATATGAAACACTACCTTCTCATTCTCCCTGCTGTGTCCGCTTCAGGCTGGAGTCTTACCGGCATGCAGCGGCACCCTCTCTGGTGCACACCTCAGTCTTGGAAAGGTTGATTTGATTTGGAGATGATTTGGGATCAGCATGACACTGAGCTCCCTAATTAAGGTTTCCTTTAGTTTATATCAGAATGAGGTCCTTCTCCCAAATATGTACTGATTGCTGCTGCTGAGGGAATCAAAACTTTGGTGCTTGCTGTCTTGGCTGAGATTGTCCACAAGGTGTGTCCTGAGAGGAATTTGTGGGGAAACACACCAGCCAGCAGCGGCGGGTGGCGTCTGGACCGATGCCCATCATGCTTTCTGCAACAGCAGTTAGATCAATCCCAGCAGAAATCAAGTGATATCTCTGGGGAAAGAACACACACACACACACACACACACACACACACACACCAGCTTTAAAAATAGAGCCTGCATTGGGGATCCACTTCTCTCTCAAAGTGTGATGAGTTTGCATCGATTCCAGAAGCAACACACCAACTGGCTTTTCAAACTGTGGGAAAGGCATGTCAGCCTGCCGCCCCATTAAAGAGCAGGTGCAGTTTGCATCAGATCAGCACAGAGGCTGCACTGCAATTTCTCTCAAATGTCTCAATTCAGCTTTTCGCACAGCTTACCCTCGTAGGGAAGGGCACAAAAGAACACCTCAATTTTCTCTTAATTTGCTCCCTAATTTTCATATAAATTTTCACCTTGGGAGAGGGAGATCCTGTGCTCTCAGAGCACTTGGCTGGCAGACGGGAAATGCTATGCCACTGAAGCATCTTGATCAGATACCTGAAGGCTGTGGAGTCCAGAACGTGCTTTCTTGAAATAGAAACATGCACCATCATAGTCCCTGGGAAATGCATCTGAAGAAGAGTTCGTGTGAAAACCCACAGGCACTGCATGGTGCCTGTTGTTGTTTCCCACCCCCTGATCAAGAGTTGAACTCATAGCATGGAACTTTTCTTTGCTGAAAGGAACAACCCGGACAATGGCTGCTTCCCATCTTCTGATCGTTTCCAAAGTAAACTCCAGACTGCCATAAAAAAATCCATGATGGTAGTTTGGGGACAGGTGTTGTAAATAAGCATAAGAAATCAGCCCACTTGTAATAGCAGCCTATTTCTCTTGCTTTAAAATCTGTGATAAGTATTAATTGGTGCTTCATCTCATTTAGTAGAAATTAACTGATTTGACATACACTTCACTGAGGTGCATTATAAATCAAATTTGTAGGCAAATGAGCTTGTTGGAGAGCTTTAAGTACCCCATGAATATTCACTGAGCACAGCTAATGATTTCCTCTAAGTATGTAAAGATGTCAAAATCTCTACTCAGAGGTGAGCTTTTCATTTACCTCTAACCATATCCCACTTTCAAGAAGCAGTGTCCATGCAGCAACACAGACGGGGTTTAGAATTAGCAGAAGAGTTTTGTGTGAATTGTATTTTTCATAACATATTTCATGTCCAGTCAATGCCAATGTAACCTTAAGTAGTGGCTCTGCACTTGAGAGGAAAGTCTCACATCAGGCTCAAGTCATGAATCTTAGCTCCTCTGTTCATAGGTACGAATGCTCAGATGACGCAGTTGGGTATGGCCATCAGGGGTGCCCAGAGCATTAACAAAGCCAAGTGGATTAGCAAAGTGACAGTGAAGTGTGGGCTCCTTGGGAGTGTTTAGGAAAAGGGATTACAACCTCTAGGTGACATTAATGGTCTCATTTATAAACTGTTGGCTAAGACCAACATAGTAAACACTAATTAAAGCCAGAGTCTTATCCCATAGAAAGTTACAACTTTGTGTTATAGAAAGTTACAATATGAAAACTTTTTAGATGATGTTAAAAGTAAATGATCTTCAATTTACTTAGGGATAGTCCAGAAAAGTGAAAACACCTGCTTCTAAAATTCTTGAAAATAATCTCATTCACAAGTACTTTCTTTGCTCTCATGAAAAATATTTTAGAGAATTGCTCAAATGTTTTCATTAAAATGAATTGTGTGTTTCTCTATTAAGAACTATTTTTAGAATTCTTTCTTAGGCCTGGCAACACGTTCAGGCAAGAATTGTTACAGCAGTATTGTTAATATTAAAAAGAATATTTATGGAATACATATTCCTCGGTTCTGACTGGCTTTACTTGACACTCATCTATTTGAGTCATCCTTTCTCTAGGCCATGTCTAAATATCGTGTGGGCTGTTCAGCATAAAAATAATTCCATTGGTCAATATTACAACTGAGCAAAAGCTATGGACTGCCTCTAAATGGTTGATGCCATGAAGGTATCTTAATGACCAAATTAACTAAATGTACCTAATTACTTTAGACACTAGTGTCTTCAATTGACTACTAGAGATATGATAGATTGCTCAGAGATCAGCAAATGAATGAACATTTGAAAATCATGTAGAATTCATCCCACATTGGATTCAGAGCAATCAACAATTAAAGCAACTTTGCCGCGAACTAATCCAACCCGATGAGTAGACATGGGGAAACTGCCAGGTTTACAACATGGTGCTCCTTAACGGTTTTTTTCATAACTAACATATTTTTTCCCATGTGAAATTTGCTTTTCTTTTTCAACAAATCCAGGTCTTGGATGTTCAGGAAACTATAGATCGTCAACAGGGTAAAGAGTATGAACATGACCTTAGTGAGACAGAAAAAGCTATAGTCAGAGAAATGTGCAATGTAAGTTTAATGTGCTTTACTGTGTATTCTATGTTGAAGCCTCATCACCTCCAGTCACTGCTTTCTGAATACCTACTTTTTAAAAATGTTGACCAAATGGATTCACATTTTTATATGAGAATAACACCATTTCCCTTTGTTTTCCCTTTTAGTACATTTAATTGCATTTTTATTAACACATTAGCATGTGATGAAATATTCAGGCAATAGATGATCATCCAGATTGTATTCCAGAATGATCTATGTAAGTTTCTAAGTAGTAAACATAGCATCTGAAATATCATGGTATTAAATATGATAGATGGACATTGAGTTTATATTTTTTAAAGTTTCTTAAAAATGATTATTTAAAAACCTACAGCATCACAGAAAACACCCCTTTCCAGATTTCTTTGTAACTATAATTTTTAAAATGTACTGCTATAACAGATGATATCTCCTTAGCCCCTCATGCGTGACCTGTGCACTTCATACCATGCAAAATATAGTCTTTAACTTTGGGGGGAGTGGGCAAAAAACTGAAAAATAGTAAGGTGATTATGAACCTAAGAGATAATTCATTGCCATCAAGTCGATTCTGACACGTGGCAAACCTATAGGAGGACAGGGTAGAACTGCCCCTGTGGGTTTCTGAGCCTGTAACTCGTAACTCTCTATGGGAGTAAAAAGTCTCATCTTTCTTACATGGAGCAGCTGGTAGTTTTGAAATGCCAATCTTGCAGTTGGTAGCCCAACCCATAGCCACTCTGCCAATAGAGTTCCCAAGAAGAGATAATTAGACGTACAGAAATCTACCCCTGAAGTCAGAGGAGAGCACAGTAAAAAACCAACGTGTTATTTTTATGATGCATATCTTTGCGATCATTAATGCAATTTGGATTTTATTATTAATCCCTGAATAAATTTTAATTATTTGAGTAATATACATGAAATGCATCATTTAATCAAGAATAATATGATTTGTGAAGCTTATTAAGGAGCTAAATGGAATATTGTAGAGGAAATCATTTGTTCAATGCAAGAAATCACAGCAGATTATATTAGGCATTGGTTTTAATTGGCTTTATATTGTACTTTTATTCTCATAATTTTCCTCCCCTAGGCTTTCAAAATTGCTTAGAAATACCCCTCAGTTTTAAATGGATTAGGAACTGCATGTTTAATCTGATCCCTGTGATCAGTGAGAAATGTATCTTAGTCGCCTTTCGGTGCCATTTTAAAAGAAAAGTCCAGTCAAAACAGTGGCTTCTGAGGGCAATCCACTGGGTGAGTTGAATTTAAGGCACAAAGGTCAGTTCAGGAAGGTATGGTAACTATTATTTTAGAATTCTCAAGAGGATATCTTGATTGATCTTCTCAAAGGACTGGGGCTTATTATGATGGCCCTGGAGGAATGTGCGACACTGCTGGGAAGGGAAAGACTAGGGGCATTGCAAAGGGGTGTTATCTTTCACTGCGGCAATACACCTGCTTGCTCCGATCCTATTAGAATTGTGGTGGGAACTATCTCCACGTCAACCTCACAGCCCGGTCATGTCCTTTCCCACTATGTTTGCTCCCCAAACTCGAAGGACAATTTAAAGGAATCGGGCGAGGGTCCCTCAGAGGTGTATAGACCTAGATGGAAGATAAAGTGGGACACGATCGTTTTGTATGTTTAAATGTTTTAGTTTAATAAATGTCACTGTGATTATGTAGCAGGGTCTTTTTATGTACCCCCAGGAATGCTTCCGCAGGGTCTTCTTGGACTCTAGTTAATGTTGTTCGATAAATCCCACGGGTGCTAGGATCAGGGTTTTCGTCCGTTGATCATCTGCGTTGTTGGCGTGTCATTGCTTCTTTCTTACAACCCTTTCTGGGTTATTTGTGTTGTTTCCCTACAGATCTGTTTTAGTTTTTAAAACATAATCAGTTCTCAAAAACGTAAACTTCCAAATGATTCTAGTGTTTCAACCCTTTCCAGATCGTCAGTTTGCAGGTCTCCCTTAGATGCATTGAAAAAACTGAGTCCCCTTAATCTGCTTCTCCTCTGTAGTCTCTGAGATGAGAAGTCGATGTCAGACCACAGGAATTAGTGGACTTAAAGGATCCACCAAGTCCACTCCCCAGGCGGACTCCAGAATAGTGTGCTTCTCTCCTTAGTAACTCACAGGTGCAAACTCACCCAAAACCATGTAAACCCTTGTGTAGCTAGCAACCCTAATATACACATGCTCAATGGAAGAAATGAAGATTCAGAAAAATATGTCCTTTGCTCAAAGAACTCCATAACAAAAAGTTAAGTCAGAGTGTATCTAGCTGTCCTATCTTAGACCAACTCTTTCTACTTTCCCAAGTCAAGGTCCTGTGTGGATTTCCATCGGGAAACCACAAAAGCCTGTGCCTTACTGAGGGGTCCATTTCTACTGCGTCGGAATTGATTTTCTTCCCTACCTCTTTTTTCAGATGAAATACTTCTAGAGTATTTGATTTAGTAGTCCCAGAGGAGACCCAGGACTCATTGAGTCTTATTAGCTTTCCTGCTCATCTCTTGCCTGGATGTCCAGAAGAATGCTGCTCACGCATCAGGTGGTTTTGTGGTTGTTGTTTTCCCACTAGACAATACTTTCAAAATGCGAGGAGCATCTCCAGTTGTTTACCTGTAAAAGTTCTCCTGGGCACCGTGTCCACCTGTCTGCTCTCATCTTTCTTCTTCATACTTTGAGGAGAAAAAAAATGCCAGGTAACTTAATCCCATTCTCTGTTCTCTTGAAACCTGTTGGAAACGGTTTTAAAAGTCAAGAGCAAGAAATGTTGGTTGACAATAAAATTGATGTCAAAGATATGAACACTGGAAACAGCAACTACTGGACTATGGAAAATTACAGACTTCAATGTTGTTTTACAAATAGCTATTTTCTAAAATGAAGTTAGCTAAGATTATAAAACCTTGGTTCCCATTTAGAGGAGCACTATGCTTTCATAGTAATTACATGAAAAATGAAGCACACCTCCCGATGTGAGAGTGGTTGAAGACATAGGTAGATTTTAGGATGGAAGAAGTTTTACCATGGGTTCTGGTGTTTCCTCCTGGTGGTAACATCTTGAGATGGAGAGACTATTATCCACAACACCATCCTGTCAGCTAGTGCGCATGGTTCACTTTTACTCTCTTCCCCTACGGCGCTGCAGTCACAAATGCGCTGTCCAGTGGGAGAGAGCAAATCTGTTTGTGGCAGATGTGCAGCACTGGTTCTATTTGGCTTTGGCTGTTGGCCTCTCACAGATTCTCTGAGGATGCTTGAAACACTTGCCCGATCAACCGTGGTATATTGCAAAGACAACCTCCTGTGCTTTCATCAGTCTCTCAACAAGTCACAGTGCCCCCTGAGTCTCATTTTCTTGTTCCAGAGTTTCGTCCCTTTCTAAAATTTCTTTCCATGGCACAATCATAACTAGATCAAGGCCTATGCCTGTAATATTTGGATACTTGGCCGACCATTGGGCCTTTGCGGTGTACTCATCTCATGTGTCTCTGATCCACGCAGACCTTTGAGCTCACCCTTGGCCAGACCTCACTCCCTGTGTCCTGGGTAGATGTCCTTGTGTGTCCTGTTGAAGGATGAGGGAGCGGGAGGGCTGGACATCCTAATGCAGTGCTTGTGCCTCTTCACATTCAACTTGCTAAAAAATGAGGACTTTCTGACTTCTTTCTGTGCAGCTTGACATGTTCATTGTCACATCATTTTGTCCCAATATTTATGAATTCTAATGTCAACTCCTCTCAAGTGCACCAGAGCATCTCTGCTCACAGCCCTGTCCCCTGGATGGTACTCACTGAGAATTCCCATGTACTTCGACATGTAGGTAGACAACAGTCCTGCGTTCTTACTTTATCATGCTGAACGGCATTGAGTTCCCGAGGGCATTCTCTTCTGCTTTTGAACAGAGGAAGCAAGGTTGATCAATAATTAAGGAGTCAACCAGGTTCACGTTCATGTTGGAGCGACGCACACTTTTATGGAAAGAATCACTCTGGACATAAGTCTTAAAGGGCAACACTAAAGGATGGTGCGGATATTGATGTGCCCATAGTGGTATTTGTACTTTCTCAAAAGCATGTGTGTGTTCCAGTTCCTGGAAGGATATTGGTATATCATGTACAGCCTCCATGGTTTTGTTTTTACCCTTATATTTATTTTACCTCTTATGATTGCATCTCTAAAATAACACAATATTTAGCATATTGCTATCACATCTCCTCCAATGATTCCTAAATCTCTGCTTCTGTGTGCCCTGCACTTGGACACTTTCCCTCCTGGGGTCAATGAGCACAGGCAGTGTTGTGGGAAAGATGTGGGAAAGCTGTCAGCCCTTCACTGTGCAGGGAAAGCCAGAGTGTCCCTTTCAGAATCGACTAGCACCTGCCCAGTATGGAACTTTCACTTGGAAACAAAAGTGCCTCCATTTTCCTCTCTCTATTAAACACTCTGATAGATATCCTTTGCTTATGATGTATCACGTAAGAGCCAGGTTGAACTAACTCAGGGCGTTGTTTTTTATAAATCTTGGCTGCACACTAGAATCTCCTTAGAAGAACTTCAAAAATACAGTTAACATGTCTCACCCGTATCAAAGACCTAGGAGCCCCTGAGCATGAGGTTTTGTACGGAAGTTTCCCAAGGATATGGAATACAGACAGACTCGAGGGCTCCCGGGCTAGGAGAAGTTGACACATTACCTAATAATGTGGAGCCTGGGCTGATAAAGAATCATTGTCCCATGTCCCGTGTCCCGTGTGCCATGCAGCTCTTGTGACCCAGGAGCTTGGCTTCACGTTGTCGTTTGTCTGCGTTTGCGCTCATTCATGTGCCTATTTTGTCTCTTGTCTTCTCATCCCTTCTGCTCCTTTTCATGCCTTCCTCCCTTAAAAAACATATCACAAGTCTCCCAGCATATTGCATGTCTCTAGGTGAAAGGAGACAATTGAGGTACTTATTGTCATGCTTTTTTTTCCAGGTTGTATGGAGGAAACTTGGAGATGCTGCAGGTTCGTGTCCTGGAATTAGGCAACATTTGTCAGGAAACCAGTACAAAGGGCCCACGTGAGGTGCGTTCTCCCGGAAGCGTGAGCGAGAGAGAAAGACGAGGAAGGAGAAAGAGGGGGTTCTCACATACATGGACTCTCAAAATAACATGGGATAATTGTGCCTGGCACCCACTGCCCCTCTAGCAGACCCTTTAGCAAACTTCCTCCCTTTCATGTCTCTCATTTCTGTAGCCACGGCAGCTTAGGTTGTGATCAGCTGAGGATCTTGGCGTTGGTTTGGAAGTCACCATTTTCTCACTAATATGTTTATTAGAACTAGAAAGATGCCGACTCCCCAGCTCTCTAGAGTTCAGTGGAAACTCGGAAACTGCGATAGAGTTCCCTCCTTGCATTTCTATCTGCGGGTGGAAGTTTGCCACCTTGTGTATTGAGGATGACGTGGAGAGATTTCTTCCAGTTTTCCTGAGTTTCAGCTGGACACCTGTAGTTTACACTTTCATCAACCCTATAGTATTTCCTGAGGCATAATTAGTTTGGATGCAAGTTAAGAATGGGGTCCTAGAGTTTTGTATTGTTTTGACCTTTGAGGTGCTAAAAATGCGACATACCATCTTCTTACCAGCTAGAAGTATAACAAGGCCATGTCCAGTGCTTACCTGAGAGTACCACTGCTTTCGATTGATGGAAATAAGTACACCTTTTCTTTTAATTTTGATGAATATGATAACAAAAATGTATCTCGGGGGCATGTCAACCTCCGGTTTTATTCACTGTATCCATTGATGTTAATCTTAACAATTTCAACTGAAGTGTAAGCAAATGTAATTTTTCTAAATGTTTCCAGCTGTGAGATGTCGATTTCTACAATTTAGTTTCTAGATATGCTATTATATCTATTTAATAAACTTTATGTAAACTTTAAAATATTGCACTGCATTTATGGGGGACAACAGCTTTTTTCGCCTATTGTAGCTAGCTAACATTTGATGAAACTGACGCATGTCCTTCATTATTGAGGCTAAAAACTCTTTTTCAGATTGCCTGAGGTTTGAAAAAAGAGGTGCGCTAGCTTTGCTTAGCTTATTTCTTATTTTTGGTATACATAATACATACATATATATATATATATAATAGACTGTGTGTTTTGGAAGTGCTATGATAGATAGCTTGTGTTTATCCAAATGCAATGATAGTTTCTTGTATGAATGTGCAAGCGGCCTGTGGCAGAATGCTGTTGAGTTTTTACTGTAGTTTAAGATTATACAAGTAGGAATGCAACAATTCTCAGTTCTCCTATTTCTTCTCAATTAATCAGATTCAATTCATAGCATATATTCTCTGTTGTTTTTAAAAATAGACTTATTAGAAAGCATATTAACTATCGTTGGTGAAGAAATGTAAAGGACTTTTCCTATACTTTAGTAACATATTACTGTGATGAGAAACCAGCCCTCTGTTCTCTGAAAATATTTATGAATTAATTTACTATAGAATTATCTATCTATCGTAATTGGGTTACCATTCAAGTGAATATTTCTTTTGAAATGTTGCAGCTTTTTAAATGTTATTACTCTGCACAGGAAAATTGCTTGCGATATTTGCAGTCTCTTACAGCAAAACTTCATCTTTCAATTGTTGTATTCCTATGCTCTGAAGACATTTCAAACGAGATGTGGTGGCCGCAGCAGAGCCTGCAGAAGCCAATTCAAGGGACACTGGTCTTTTGACAAAATACTTGTGTAAATTTTGATACTGTATTAAAACTATTTTTTTAAAGTTCTGCATAAAATTGAGTATCAAGTATATGTGTTCATTTTAGCGATGGTAATAAATTATTTAATCTCACAGTGCCTCTCTGTTGCCTTCTTCAAAACAATGTTCCTCAGTTGAGTAGATTTCTGATCGACCCTAGCTATCACAGTGCTCGTAGGCAATGGGGCCAATGACAGGAACAGAGGCGACTTCAGGTTTGAAATGAAAAACAAAGGCATCTTTTTAGACGTGCAGCTTTGTGGCAC
This sequence comes from Nesogale talazaci, assembly GCA_004026705.1. Taxonomy (NCBI): domain Eukaryota; kingdom Metazoa; phylum Chordata; class Mammalia; order Afrosoricida; family Tenrecidae; genus Nesogale; species Nesogale talazaci. Next base: position 433,549 of record PVJH01000088.1, read on the forward strand.
AATGGTTAAAGCACATGACTTAGTTACTAACTGAAGGGTCAGAGGTTCCTTCCCATCAGTTGCTCTGAGAGAAAAAGACATATCAAAGAACCTTCTAAAGACTATCACCTGGGAAAGTCCATGGGATGGTTCTACTTTGTCCTGTAAGGTCAATGGGCCAAGGTCAACATGACAGCACACAACAGCAACACATCACATCACACAGAGTTGCTTAACATTTGATGTGATATTTACGAATCTTTCAAGGGGGCTTTTCATTCACGTAAAAGTGAAGCAAAACAATGATCATGATCATCGAGCCTATTCTGACTGTGAGCCTCCCTCCAGAAGACTTCTCCTACTGGAAATATTGACAGAACAGACAGTCTCAGGTTTCCCCCCAAAAGTGACTGCTGGGTTTGAACTGACAAGCTGTAGGCAGCAGCCCAACTTGTAACTCACCCTGACAAAATAGCATGCTGAGAGTCACCAGAAAGAAAGCTAAGGAATAGCAAAGCTGACCTCTGTCTTTAGGAAGTTCTCATATTCTTGCGGAACGGGATGCAGACTTGAGGCTCAGACATAGACATCGATGGGAACCATGTGCATCAATAAGAAACACGCAGTGAATGTGCACTTTTTAGAAAGCAGTGGGTGTGATGCGGCGTTCTGTGCCCTCCACGACAGAGTAGGCAGACCACCTGAGCCTGAATCTGGCTGCTGCTGCTGCTGCTGCTGCTCAGTCCATTCGGCGATCACAGGAGTGACATCATTCTCTCAGGTGACCAGCTCAACAGTTTCTGGGCACATTTCCCCTGGGACAAGGGTTAATTTAAATATTTTAGCAGATTATTTTCAACAGCCCCTGCTTTTAAAATCAATGCTTAAGGTATAGGGAAAACACAGCTCAACTTCTATGGCTTCCTGCGAAAGGTTCACAGTATATCGCTTAATTCGATGAACACTTCTTGAATGGCCACGAACCGAAAAACAAAGTCACTGTCACCAAGGTCATCCTGACTCTGAGGAACCCTTTCGGACAGAGTGGCACTGCTCCTGTGGGTTTCTGATGCTTCAGCTCCTGAGAAGAGCAGAAAGCCTTGACTTTCTCCCATGGAGCAACTGGTGGATTGGACCCTCCGACCTTGTGGATGTCAGAAAAACACATCCCCCGCTGTGCCACTAGGCCCCTTTGAGCAACAGCCACTCTCACATAAGGGAAGGTGTGCTATTCCCTGACTCGAGCTTCGTCTCGACATGTGTGGAGCAGCAGTGTGTGATCTGTCAGCTGGGATTTCAGCTGACCTGGATAGGACTGCCGAACATCCGATTCAACCACCAGGGTTATTGTCATCCTCCTAGTGGCTGTCACTAAGTGCTAGCTTTTATGCTGATGGTACGAATTCCTATGGCCTCCACCTGAAGCCCTTCCCTACACAAGATATGCCTGCCTCAGGCTGGCTGATCAATGACAAGCCCTGACACGTGCAAATCATCTCTATGAGGGATTTATATACTGGTTTCTAAGAGAAGAACAAATTTTCCATCCTCTTACCCAATGAATAGACGTGGAATCAGGTAAAAGGGTCCCTAGTGTTGGCTGGTAGAGTCCATCTTATCACAGAGTATGTGTTCATGATGCCCTGTTTGGGGTGTCACACTGTTAACCACAAATCAGTGGTTCAAACCCATCAGATGAGAGAGGTGAGGTTATAGATTCCTTAAAATATTTAATGTCTCCTCAACCCTACATAGGGTAGTTATGGTTTGAAAAGGGCTTGTAGGGAGAAGGTGGCAGTCTGTTTGACAAAGCCACATACATTTCCAAACAGTTTTACCTCAGTGAGTCAGACTTTGCATCACAGACTTTAGCAATATCACCCTCCCACCCCTATGTTTAATCAGGTGTGTTTTGGCCTAGACTCATTGAACCTCGAGTTTCCCACATGCAAAGTAGAGACAATACCAATCCAGCAACATTATTGAGAGAATCCCTATTTCCTCTCGAATACCAAATTTGAAACTCAACTCACTTGAGTCTGCAAGGATTAATGACACAGGAGCCTAGAATGGTAGGCTGCTTCGGGTTATACAGAAATGCTGAGCAGAGGCTACCAGCTGGCCCTAGGGGTTGTGCTCAAGTGCTGGCGTGAAGGAAGGTGGTTTGTACGCCCCCAAGGGACTGCAGGGGGAAGAGCCTGAGTGCACATTGCATCTTTGGTCCAGGGCAGTTCTGTTTGGTGACACATGGAACCCTCAGGAGTCCATTTGATGGGCACTAACATCAGTCACTGAGAAGAAAGACCAGCAGCAAAAAGAGACTGTCTATAAACATATCAAGCTGAATCTATGGGTATAGCCTTTAAACAGCTTCTTTAGGCATCATTCAGCCATGGCCAATCATAGGTGGTGGTTCTGAGAACAGAGAGAAAATGAACACCACTCTAATGCTCACATTGGGATACTATGATTTATACAAAAATCTTCCACAAATATTTAATTCCATATTGGGGGGAGGGGGTTTTCAATATCATGGAGAAAACTTTTGCAAATGAAAACTTGAACTTCGAAATGTCAAACTGAATACCAGCTCTGATATCCTTCTTGGGCCTGAAACCCTAAATAAGCCTGAAAGAATATTGTAAAAAATACACAATTGCTGTGCTTATAGAGTAGCGATGATGAAGAATGCTTGGGGGGTGGCGCAGGGGAGATAGCAACCCATCATATTAGCATCTTTCTGACTCAGCAGCATGCCACGATGCTTCCACAAGCAAGTTGTAAAATAGACATAAACTGACCTGACTGTCTGTTGCCCATGTCTGCCCCCAACAAGGGAGACTCTTGATATTATAACTCATTATGCACTGGGCTGCTTACCACAAGGTCAGCAGTTCAAAGCTACCAGCCACTCTGAGTGAGCAAGATAGGGTTTTCTACTCGCATCCAGAATTACACTCAGAACCTCAGGGGCAGTTCTGCCCAGCCCTAAAGCGTCACGGTGAGTCGTCACCAACTGGATGGCAGGGAGCTCTGTGTTTTGGCTTGGGTAATGGGGTAGTTAGACCTCGGGTGGTTGGGAGAAGGGTTGGGTTGGGGGATCATTTCTTCCTGGACAAACCAGAGGGGTTGGAGAAAGAGAGCAACGTCCTGGAAAGGGGCCCTCTCTGTCCAGACCGAGTTGCTCTGGTGGCTCTGCAGTTAAGGCCAGTTTGCTGACCTCCGCACTAGCAGTACTTCCCACCTCCCAGCATCTCAGAGTCAGACCCATTGCACACTCCACGCCCAGATCTTCAGCATCGGAAGCCCTGTGCAGGGTGGCAATGAGTGGGAATCAACTCTGTTAGTGGATTTGGTGTCTCTGGTGTGTGCGCCCAGACGGTCAGCTACTTGCATCACGTTCATTCTAACTCCCCCGACCCGCTTACTTCAGAGGCAGACCATGTCCCCAGCTCAGCAAGCCATTTGTAAGATGAGCTCGCTCAATCACCGCCATCTGACAGATGCCACTCTTTCTGACCAACTAGGACTGATAGACCTGCCCCTGTGAGGTCCCAAGACTATTTACTGTTTCCAAGTAGAAACTGGAGCTGCTGGGGTTTTCCAACCACCAGCCTTGTGGCTCAAACCCCATCGTATAACCATTAATCACCAGGGCTCCTTGTAAGATACATGGAACAGACGAATGAGGGAATGTTAAGAGATCCAACCTGCCTTAGAGGAAAACCCAAATCACGGATCAGAATTAGACGCTTCACAAAGAAAAGAACATAGACCAGGTCTAAGATTCACAAGTAGAGTAAGGGGACTTCAGAGAGAGAGAGCTAATATTCTCAGAAAAAGGTTTTAAAAATCGCATTCATCGAGAGGTTTATATGTTGAAAATAAGATGTTATGCTGATCAAGTAGCAAAGTGCACAGCTGGAAAACAAGGGAGTGCACTTGAGTCAAAAGACCTTCCCAAAGGAAGGAGAAGACTTCTAAGAGGGCCACAGGGCTTGTTCCTCCTCCCACTCATTCTTTGTGATCACACTTGATCTGTTCTACTATCTTTTTTCTAGCACATTTTAAAAATCCCCCCCCCCCCACCCAAGTCATCCATCTCCTTCCCTTTGGTCAACCCACGCGAGGTAATTGGTCCTTGTCAGTGGAGCTTACAGATTAAGTGGGGCTCACATGGAAAATTTGGCAATCTGCCTTGGAACATCTCCTACCAGTCACTGGATTACCATGGTGTGATCTCATGGGAGATCTAGATAGCTTTCCTTCCCATTAGTCAAGGATTATCAGTCAGGGAAAGGCTTATTCAGCAAAAGCTAACATCAACATGAGTTTTAATGTGAGAAGCTACTTAAAAACCATTGGGAGGATAAGACAAATTATAAACAAACGATACTCTCCACTTAGATGATATTCAAGGGTCTTCTTAAACACCGGAGACTCACATTATTAGACTGTCGACAGTTTTGATGTCTGATTTATAAGTCCACTTGAGCTTACTTCTAAACAGACTTTCTTTTCCTGTTGCCATAGTTTGAATTTTCCAGGTCCTATTCTGAAGTGAGAGTACACAAACAATAGCATGACAATTGCTATGGCAACAAATCCATATTTTGATAAAGGATGTAACTTCACAGTAACTTAAGGAGTTTACATTCTTTGATTCTATGGGCTGAGGTTTGGGTGTGACTCAAGCTGTATGAACTTGATATAAAATGACAGAAAGACCTTCAAGAAAAGGTGCTTCCCTGTGGGGGAATCTCAGTGTGGCCAGCATGGGTTTGTGCAGGCCAGACTCACCTCTGCCACTCTCTCTCCATTGTACAATGACCCTCACCATCCAGGTGATACAGCCCTCTGCCACTCATTCATAAACACACTGGGGGACTAACTGATCCTTGCTTTTCTTTGAAAACACACGTCGTCTCTTCTGCAAAGCCCAGAGAATCAGGGAAGCGGATCCCAACTCCAGAGCTGGATCTCAATTGAGTTCATGCTAAGAGCCTTCGCTGATAATCCTATCCCAAAAAAATGTTTTATAAATCCAATCTGAAACAAAGCATCAGAGAGGGCCTGTGATCCCAAAGTGGTCAAACGGCCTCACTTGGCCATTATAGACCCTTGAAAAGAAATTTTATTGCTTACCAAGGAGGTGGGCTTAGTTCTCTTTTATGTTAAATATTCTCTGTAGGGGGAATCTCTTTTATTGGGAACCATTTTGGCAGTGTTACAGAAGCCATCCTGAGTTAAAAGAATGAATACAGAAAAGGGTATAGAACCCTATTATGGGTAAAGAAATGTAGGCACCTTGGAAATGGATTTTGGACTACCCTGCCATCCACAGCATGGAAATTGGTGTTCACAATTTAAGCTTCGATGTCATTCCTCCTTCAGATGTGGATTTTATTATTTATTAATCCTTGAATTGCACAGGTTGGTGTGGTTCTTCAGTTTGAACTTAATCGGTGCCTCTCTTAGATGGCTGCTTTGTATAGACAAGCTTTTAAGACATCAGATACGATTCTTCTGATGGTCGGGCATCATCTGCTCCCTTCCCCATGTTGCTTTAGCATCCAGAACTGCAGTGACCTCTTCTTGAGGGTGATTATTGTGCAGGACCACATCACAAAGCCACTCATCCACGGTTTATAATAAATCTCTGCTTTAGAGGCCTCGTTTATCTTTTTCTGATAGATAACATTATCAGTCATCACCCCTGGGTCCTACAATAATACTACAGATAATGTAATTAAGTTATATAATGGTATAGAATTTAGCACCCTTGAGAAGAGTAAATTATATAAATATAGGTTGTTCCAAACCATATTACATGAAATGGTAATTTTTACACATCGAACTCTGAAATGATTGGGTGCTATGTACATTGACAATTGGTGTTAACGTTAGGGCAAATTTTCTGAGAATATTCACTCACAATGGCAGAACCATGCCCATCACATTAATGCATGCCATGGCAAAGTAATGAGGGCACTAGCATAGAAACTGTATTGTGCTTCTGAGCCACCTCTCATGGAACACCCACAAAGCAAAGGATCTGAGCCAAGTCCAAAGACCACCGATACCACAGCCTTGGAGCAGCAGTCATCTGCTGCTTATCTTGCAAGGGAGCTTCAAGCATTAATTATTTTTTTTTAAAAAAATAAGATTTGGTGTGATGACAGTCTAGTTTAAGAGCTCAGTCGCTATGCTGCTTTTAAGAAATAACTACCAAACTATATTGCAGTATTAAAGAAATACTATCAGCAAAAAATAAAAGTAAAACAAGATGAAAAAGAACAACACTGACATATACTCAGTTTGTTTTTCCCTTTGATATTAGCTATATGAATACTGTTCTATTTTCAGTTTAGAATGAATATTGTACCTGTGTGTATTTAACGTAGTTAACTTGCATTTATATTTAAATAGCAATTTAATTATTGGACTAGAATTTACCCGATGTTTCTTTTCCTATAATAGGTGAAGTCATAGGCCTCATTTTTTTCCTTAGAGGGTATAACTATTTTTAAAAAATTAACATGAGGTTTTTATAAGATGGCACCTTTGCAAACAATAGTCTAAGGTTTTATTTTTATTTTTTATCACTCACATGACTCTTGCCACCCCCTCCCCCAAGTGTGCAGTGGGGAGTCTACTTTCTTTGATCTGGAGTGAAGTTTCTTTAGTTCAACAGGAGACCATGGTGCAAATTAGAGTCCGGGTCCCATGATTAATAAGTGCCTATTTTCCCATGTTACAACTCCCGAATGGCATTTATATCGAATGAAGCTTATTCAGCTCACAGAGAAAGAAGAGGACATGAAAAAATATTTAAGAAACAAAGAATTCAAATTGGTACTATTTGATCGTTACTATTCTATGCAGGCTACCAGAAAGAACTGACTTTCCGTTTTCACCCCCATTCTCTTTCGTGTCTTTCGCCTTTAAAATGATCTCGAGAACCTACTGGCAGCAATTTGGTATCCCAATTTGCTTGAGAGCACTCACCAAGACAATCAGTCAGTTCCTCTTCCTGCTGATGAGAAGGTCCCAGCTTGAAGACTAGTGTACACATTTCCACTTCTGTACCTACTGCTCTACTGACCCGGACATTGTGCTGAGGCTCCGCAGAGCAGACGGGCGCAGGAGCAGCGGTGATTCAGGCTTGCGCCATGTGCCGTGACTGACCAAGACTGGGCAAGGAATCAGATGTCCGGAATGCTGTTCGATTTGTCGTGACCATATGGATGGAACCCACAGGGAAGAATGACTCGTGCAAAGCAAGGTGACGACGGGTACCTGGGTGGCTTCTCCATTGCGTTGCCTCCTCTTTAGTGAAACGTGATCAGGCTATAAATATAGGACGGACACATCTAGAGAAAGAAGCCCAGGATAGTTTCAAAACGGACAGGCTGCCTCCAGGACCCCTGCTTCTTAGTGACGTTCTTCTTGTTCTCTGCCACCAGACCAGTTCTGTCCCCAACCGCCATGCCCCTACCACCGGCAGCCCCGTGGGTGACAGAAGCAAACACGGTCCTGTGCTATTTTCACGGTCCTGGGAGGTTTGGAGCCCACTGCTGTGGCTAATGTGCCCATCCGTGTCCCAGAGGCTATCTGTCCTTTTTGCCAGTCCTCCTCCACAGAGGATGATCATTTCACCTGCTTGTTACCGAGGACATGCCCCCAGGTAAGCAGGCACACATCTCAACTTTCCCACTTCTAAGGGGCATGCTGGTTGTAATTTTTTTCTAGGACGGTTTTGTTTCATCTCCTGATAGTCCATGGTCTACTCAGTATTCCTTGACAAACAACAATTCAAATGCAACTTTTATGGTATCCCATTTTCTTCACATGGGTAAGAGGGGATTGAAAAGACCATCATTGAAGTCGGGCTCACACAATCGTCATGAAAGTGATACTCAAGCTTTTCGTTTTGTTATGTTTTTGTTTGTTTGTTTTGGGGGGCATCCCTGCTCTCTGGTGGTGGGAGTAGGAGGCCCAGCCTTTGCTCCTGTGGAGCCACTGCTGGAATTGAACCTCCATCTCAGTGGGCCGCAGTCCCGCGCACAGCCACTACGCCCCCGGAGCTCAGCCCACTCATGCCTTTTTATAACGTCTGCACCACCTGTTATTTTCCTTAGTGTTAGTCCACTAGCTAGCATGAAAGTGGTGCTGAGATTCTGCAAGCTAGGTCCCCAGGAGTTCAAATCTCACCAGAGGAAACCATGCAGGACTGAGTGGAGCTGACAGACACACAGACACAGACTAGAGAGAAGGAAGCGGCAGCATGGTTCTGAAAAAACAGCCCCTTGACAGCGTGTGCTTTGAACTGAAACACCGTCTGACATAGTGCCAGTCAGGTTAGGAGGCACGAAAAACCCAAGTAAGGAGGAGCTTCCTACTCAAAGTTTACTCACTCTGAAAGACGGATGGAACAAAGCTTTCTGGGATGTTTATCTTCAGGTGGAATAGGTCTCAAAATGAGAAAAAAAAAGTTGCACATATTTTCTAATGAGAATGTGGAATGCAAAAAACATGAACCAGAGAACATTGCAAGTCCACAAAAAAAAAAAATGGAGTGCATAAAGAGTTATCTCACAAGCATTCCATGAGCCGGACTGAACTGCTCTTGGCTCTTTGGAATCTGGCAGTCACATGGCTTCCTACCCCAGGCACGGCCCATTCAAGAGAAGGGTGTCACAGGCATGGCCAGAACACTTCAATATCTGTGTAGAAGAACTAGGCTATCTGTGATAAAGTTTTATTTACATACCTCTCAGAAAGACCCGTTAATCGGGTGCTATCTGAATTTATGCACAAGCCATTAAAGTTGCTGCTGAGGAAACTGAAAGCGTCTATCTTCAGTCTGAAATTGATCAAGCATGCAGTCAAGAAGCATTGATGATGTGTGAATCCTGGGAACTGAGAGGACGGATCAGTGGTTAGAAAACGTGACTCTGGTGACGGTAACGATGCTTGAGATTGCACGATATTTTGCAAGAACAATACCGCACTTATTTGAAATACTGTTTTTCAACGACAGAAATGGAAATTCTACATACCGACCTCATCAGATGGAATACGGAGGCATCAAATACACAGACCACATCTGTGGACTTAAACAGCGTGATGGTCAATTTCATCCATCAAAACAAGGCCAGGATTTAACTATAATACAGACCATCAACTGCTCATATACAGTCTGAGGTTGAAGCTAAAAACAAAACAAAATACACACAAAAAAAACCCCACTAACAATAGCAACAACAAAAAAAGAGCCCAAGAGGTGGATCTGTCTCACCTGAATTTAGAGAATATCTCAAGAAAGATTTGAGGCATTGGCCACTAATGACGTTTGCCAGTTGAGGTGTGGAATGACAGCAGGAACATTATATATGAGATCACAAAAAGACAATAAAGAGGCTGAGCCCTGGTCACATAGTGGTTGAGTGTGGGACTGCAGCTCACTGGCTTGGCAATTCAAATCCAGCAGCAGCTCTCCAGGAGCAAGGCTGGGCCTCCCACTCCCACCAGGGGGCAGTGATGTCCTTGACCCTGCCCCCCCAAAAGACAATAAAGAAAGAACAGACCAAAATGAATGTCAGAAGAGATTCTAAAACTGTCTTTTGAGAGTAGAGAAGATAAAGTGAATGGGAAAAACCCACAGAACAGGACAGAAAAGCTTATAATAACATGTGCGAAGACCTGGAGTTAGCAAACCACAAGGGAAGAAAACACTCAGCATACCTCAAGTGGCAAGGACTGAAGGGAAAAAAAATCAACCCTCATCTATATAAAGGGATTCTATGTGCAAAATATCAAATGACACAAGATGTGAAGGACAAGTATACGCACGTAGATCTATTTCCCCATCATCATATAAAACTATATGTAGCTATGTACATGCCTGTATTTAGATCTCTATAAACCCCATTTGTCTCCCACTTCTTTCCTCGATTTCCTTTTACTTTCCTTTTGCTCCACTATCATGCTCAGCCTTCATTGGGGTTTCAATAATTTCTCTCTTACATTACTCTTGATCAATCCCTATCAGACCTCTCACACCCATCTTGTCACTGATTTTGGATCACTTATTGTTCCCTTATCCCTGGGTTGATCAACACCACCTCCTTTCCCCTACCTCCTCCTCTCTCATGCCCTCCCAGAACCATCAATCCCATTGTTTTATCCTCCAGACTGCTCATCCAACCTATCTTATCTAGATAGATTTGCAGAGCTAAAAATATGTACATAAAAACTAAGACACTCCAAGATGAAATGACAAAAGAAAACAAAATGATGATAATAACAACAAAAACCCCAGTACCTATAAAATATAAATAAGTAAAAAATAAAAATAATAATAACAAAAGAAAAACCTGTAAATAGTTCAAATCTGTTGATTGACCCCCAGGAGTGTCCGCCGGTTGAGTCTGATGGGGTGCCATACCCTGGCCTCAAAGTCTATCCTTGGCACTCCTTCGGGAACTCCATGCTCCGCTTGCCCCCTACTCTGCTGCAAGACCTTAGTGTTTTGCCTCAGTGTGGTGGGGTTAGACTGGATCCAGTCCCAACCCTGCTTCAGAATTGTCCCTGTAGGGCCTTGGGCCAACTAGGGAAGCCGTATTTCATAGTGGGATCTGCCATATGGTCCTCTCTGTGCATTGACTGTTCTGAGTTGGGATATTATCTTCAAGTGCATCAGTGGGTCAAGATGCACTCCACTCTCTCTTCCTCCCTCTTCATTTGCTATCATGTGCTCTGGTCGGATACGTCCCTTTCCTCAAACTGCAGCTTCATTGCAGAGGCAAAGGGCATTTATAGATATCTAAATACAGGCACGCATGCATCTAGGTAAATATTTTTACATATGATGATGGGGAAATAGATCAATGTGCATATAATTATAGGGTTAGTATTAAGGCAGCAGATACACATTGGACCTCTACTCAAGTACTTTCTCAATGCAAGAACACTTTGTTCTATTAAATTAGAATTCCATGATACCCACCTCCTGACATGAACACTGAAGGCAAATGTGTGCATAAGCAAATATGGTGTAGAAAGTTGATGGTGCCAGGCTATAGCATTTGGTGTTGCAAAGGCTCAAAGGTAAACAAGCAGTCATCTAGCTTGTAGGCAACAAAGTTCACATGGAGTAATCACACCAACCTGTGTGACCATGAGGTGTTGGAAGGATTAGGTATCAGTCATCAAAGAACTAAAATTCATATCATTATAATGGAGTACAGATTGGGAACCCAAAGCCCATCTGTAGGTGAAATGACAGCCCCTTACACAAGGGTCGTGGGGAAGAGATGAGCCAATCAGGGTACATTGTAGCAATGATGACATATGCAACTTTCCTCTAATTCTTAAATGCTTCCTCCCCCCACTCTCACAATCCCAATTGTACCTTACAAATTTGGCTAGACCAGAGGATGGATGTACAGTGGTACAGATAGAAACCTGAAACATGGGGAATCCAGGACAGATGATCCCTTCAGGACCAATGGTAAGAATGGCGTTAGCGGGAGGGTGGAGGGAAAGATGGAGTAGAAAGAGGGAAATGATGATAAGGATCTACATATAACGTCCTCCTTGGGGTGCAGACAACAGGGAAGTGGGTGAAGGGAGACACCAGATAGTGTGCTACATAACAAAACAATAATATTTTATAAATTATCAAAGATTCATGAGGGAAGGGGTAATAGGGAGGGAAAGGAAAAGTGAGGAGCTAATATCAAGGGTTTAAGTAAAAAAAATGTTTTGAGAATGATGAGGGCAACAAATGTGCAAATGTGCTTTGTATACAGTGGATGGATGTATGGATTGTGATAAGAGTTGGATGAGCCCCTACTAAAACTATTTTAAAAAAAAAGATTTGAAGGAAAAGAAGATGGAAGGAATAAACAGTCTTTGCAACAAAACACATTGTTTAATATTATTTTAAGATACAGTATTAGCTGAGCCCTGCTGGTGCAGTGGTTGTGTGTGGGACTGCACCCCACAAGGTTGATGGTTCAAATCCAGCAGCAGCTCTCCAGGAGCAAAGCTGGGCTTCCTGTTCCCACCAGGGCAGTGATGCAGGAAAGAAAAGAGAGAGAGAGGGGAGACAGAGAGAGAGAGAGAGAGAGAGAGAGAGAGAGAGAGAGAGAGACAGTATTGTGACAAAAAAAATGAATGGTACTGAAGGAAGAAGTGCAATTTGTACTGAAGGCATTTATTAAGTACAAGTTTTCAGGAAGTAATGCAATATCAATGGATATATTTCAACAAACTGAAGCAACATTGGAAGGGCTCACCTGTCTATGCCAGGAAATTTGGGAGACAGACACCTGACTATCCAAGCAGAGGAGTTCCATATCCAAAAGACAGGTGACATAACAGAATCCAGAATTTTGAAAACAATATCATTAATAGCACACGCAAGTAAAAACTTCATATATATCAGCTTTTCTGTCAGAAAGTCAAGTCAAATTCAGAAGAGGACTTGAAATAAGGGATATCATTGCTGATGTCAGATGGATGTTGGCTGTAAGCAGAGAATATGAGAAAGATACTTATTTGTGCTTTATTGACTGTGCAAAGCCCCTTGACTGTGTGAATAATAAAAATGATAGATAATACAGAAAAGGCTGGGAAATTCAGAATATCTTTTTGCAGTCTTCAAGAACCTATATATAGATCAAGAGGCAGTTGTTCAAATAGAACAAGGAGATATGGCCCAGTTTGAACTCAGGAAAGGTGTGTGCGAGGGTTTCATGCATTCCCCACACTAACAATCTAAGAGACTGGAATATCTGAGGAAGAGGATGGCATCAGGATTGGGGAAAAGGGTCATTAATAATCTGTGCTAAACAGAAACCACAAGCTTGCTTGCTGAAAGTAAGGAGGACTTGCAGATGAAGATCAAAGATTGCAACCTTCTGTGTGGTTTAGAATTCTCTCTTCAAACCAAAACTCCTCACAACTAGACCAATAGACAATGATAAGTAGAAAAAGGATTGAAGTTGCTAAGGATTTTATTTTACTTGCATCCACAACTATAGTCGCAGCAGTCAATAAAATCAGCAACAAATTGTAGTGAGTACAAAGCAGTACAAGATGTCTTTAAAGTATTAAAGAGCAAAAATATCACTTTGAGGACTAAAATGTGTTCACTCCACATCATCTTATTTTCAATTGCCTAATGTGTGTGAAAGCTGTACCATGAACAAGGAAGACAGAGAAGAATTATTGCTTTTGACTAATCATACTGACACTGAATATTAAAATTATCATGGGATGCACAAACAAACAAATACACCTTGGTAGAAGTACAGCCAGTCTGCTCTTTAGAAGTGAGGACATGGTATTTGTATCATGGCAATTATGTTGGCTATCTTTTGGATGGTGAGCCAATATTGGTTTCACAGAGCTGGGTTTCCACAAGCTAACGTATCAGGAGGGAGCAATTCATGGAAGAGGACACCGTGCCCAGGTCAGTAGAGGGACTGTGAGAAAGAGGAAGACTTGAGGAGATGAACTCACACAGTTGCTGCAGCAGTGAGTTTCAATATAACAAACGATGGTGAAGATGGCACAGATCCGGGCAGTGCTTGGCTCTTCTGCACATAGAGTTTACATGAATCTGAATCTACACAGCAGCATCTACCAATAAAGTCAGTGGAACTTGAAGTAAAAATCACATTGAATTGTGGACAGTATGCATGCTTATTGTCTTGTTACTGCGTGTGATCTGGAGAGAGAACATTCATCATTCAATGTGGTGTGGTTTTGTTGCATTACATTGAAAAATTACCCTTTCTTTTCAGTTTACATATATTTTTGATCTTGGCGATGTTAAATACTGCTATGGATCAAATTGTGTCCCTCAGAAGCACACGCCAATTTGGCCAAGGTATGATCCTCATGACTGTCGCTTTTCCACCACTTTATAATCTGATGCAATTATCCTCCATTTTGTGACTTGTTGCAAAGCTCAGGTCCAAAGTTGTGTATGTGAATGAAGGAACTCTGGTGTGAAGGTGGGATGGATCCTGAACTGCCAACTGTAACTCTGGAGCTTTCAACCCACAGCTATAAGGCTGATGTTTCAAGCCCACCTGCCACGCTACTGGAAAAAAAGAACATTATCTACTCTTCTAAAGGTCTGCAATCTCAGAAGCCCTAAGGAACATTCTACTCTATACTATAAACTTCAAAACCACTCACTGCCATCGTGTGGAAGCTGACAGCGATCCTATAGAACAGAGTAGAACTGTTCCTGTGAGTTTCCAAGACAGGACTTCCTTCTCTAGCCTGTAGGGCTGCTGTAAGTCAGTCGACTGGAAGGGAGAGGGTTTCCCATATGTTACAGCATCAAGGTCTGTAGGGGTTGGGTCTTGAGTCAAAGATGTATAAGAGGGTGAAACTCAAGTCCCATTCTTATTCCAGACTTATCCTGAATTTCTCTACCCATCTTCAAGACACACTCTTGTTTGAATCACAACTGTTAGCTTACATAAGATAAAAAGTGGAGGGGACCCACACCCTCACCAAGAAAGGAGAGGCGGGAGACAAATGCAGTACATGGCTCTGGGGTGCGTCTACCAAGAATTTCCTAGAACTAGGAGAACATTGAAGCCAAGATGCATAGAGATCTCCAAAAACCTGAGCCCACGGGAATTGAATAGCCAAGGATCTTCACTCAGAATCAACAGAGAGAGAATGGGGGAGAGAGAGAGAGAGAGAGAGAGAGAGAGAGAGAGAGAGAGAGACAGAGAGAGAGAGTCAGCACCCTAAAAGTCAGACTGCTAGGTTCCAGAAAAGTGGAAAAATAAATTCCCTTTGTTATAGTCAGTCACTGATTTGTTAGAGTGGCACTAGAGTTAAGACACCAGGACACCCTCTGGATCTATTGTGCTGATCATTTTCTTGTCCTCCTTTATTGTGGCTTTTTAAGTGTATCTTCATTGAAATAGATTTATCTTATGGTAATTCTATTGATCATCTTTCGGATGGTGAACCAGTGTTGGTGTCCTAGAGCTGGTTTTTCACAAGCTAACACAACTATGGAATTTGGGGTGCAAGATTTGTTTTAGGGATCAACATTTATGAGAGGAAGTGGTAAGATGATTAGATCCAATTATCTTCCATACCTTCCTCAGGACTTTCCCCAACTTTATATTTCATAGTATTTTTCTTGAGCTCTACCAAATTTGATATTAATATACCCATATCAGCTTTTAAATCTTATTGATTTTGTGGTTTATCTTTAGCTATTTTATACCTTTGCCCCATTTTTTTGTGCTTGAATTAAACACAATATTTAGCAGACAGAATGCAGTTGAGTCCTACTCTGTGTTTTGGAGCAGAGCAACCTCTACATTTTCATGGTAGTTATCGACAGACTCTGTGTACATTCTTGCTATTTGTTTACCAGGTTGCAACAGTTCATACTTCTGTTTGCTTTGTCCCAAATCCTTAAAGTCACCATCTATTCCTCTTTCTCCCATAACTCATCACCCATCATACTTTGACTCTCTATAATGAGACTGTTAAAATATATACAGAATCCCACCCCTTGTCCTTCTCCATTACTCTGCCTCTGCCAGGTGCTGTCTGCATCTCCCACTCAGGAAATGAAGCTTCTTATCTGGCCCCCTTCCTCCTTTCATGTGTCCACTCTCATGAGTCTAATCACCTGAACAAGAGGAGCAATCCCATTAAAACATAATTTAGAGCATATTGCTCTTTACTTTAGAACCACTCAATGACTTTCCATCACAGTTAGAGACCAAAGTTCTTATACCACCCCTACCAGTTCCCTAACACCTTCTGATTTTATCTCCTTTGATTCTTTTGGATTCATTATTCCATTGGGGAATGCAATGACCTTTTGGCTTTCTCTCTCCCCCCTCAATCTTTAACAGTTCTATTGGCATAAAATTCATGTATTGTACAATTAGATAGTTAAAGCATTTTAAAGAGTTATATGATCATCACCAAAATCAATATTAGAATATTTCCTTCTTTCTTATACTCATTGCTATTACCTCCCATTTTCTCCCAATCTCTCCTGTCATAATCCTAAGACACCATTATTCCATTACTGTCACTATAGAGTTACCTATTCTAGATTCCATATTCAGAAACAAACAAACTCAACCAAAAAAAACAAACATAAATCACCATATAAAAGAGAAAAACCTCAACTAAAAATAAAGCGGAAGATAGAAAAAACTTAAAATGGGTCAAAAGGAAGATCAAATAAAGAGATGCTAAATTTTAACCCAATTGTCTCTGTAGCAATCTGCTTTTCAATGCCCTCTGCATGACAGCAAGGCTGTTCACACCTCTGGACCACAGTCAGAGGGAATTTACTGAAGGCTGTGTCCATGTGTGGACTCTGTAAATGAATTGCGGGCATCTGTTGTCATCTATTGCCCTCTGAAAAACTAGTGTTCACAATTTATTATGACTTTCTCTTATGCCTACCAAACACAACTCTCCCTCCTCTGCTCTGTATTCTGTCTGGGCATGCTCTTTTCTCTAATATCCTCATAGTTACTTTCCTAAACTCCTTTAAGTATCACTTTGTATTTCATCTCAGAGAGAAAATCCTTACAATTCTAGTATAATCCCACCTCTACTCCTGTCCTCCCTCTTCTCGGCCTCAGCACGGTTTACTTCCTCACATGCTAACATCCAAGCCAGTGCTCACTGATTGGGCTGTATATGTCCCCCTTGCTGATGTAGCATTTGATTGTTGGCTTGCATGTGTCCCCCTTGCTAGGGAAGAAGCTCATCTGAAGGGGATTGTGGTGATGATTGCCCAACTGGCCTTGAATGCCTTTACTGTCTGACATTTGAGGCACATGTCAATGAAATGGTTTTGTGACACGAAGCTCCTGAGGGCAATAGGCTTTTCCTGTTTTGTTCCTGTTTTGTTTTTGTGCCCAGAGCAGGGCCTGCCATGATTCGCTGCTTTGGTAGCCAGCTGTCAGAGGAGTAGATGGAAGTCTATGGTCCTATCATGGTCCCCGTCTCCCTCAATCTCAATGGGCAAGTCGTGGTACTCATCACTAAAGTATCAGGTGAAGAAATGAGCAATGGGAAATGAAATCACATGGATTACAGTTAGAGAAGACCTGCTGGTCTCCCACAGCAAAGAAACTGCCATCAAAACCTAGTGAACTTCATTAAAAAAGCAAACCAAAAACAAGACCCCATAAAACTCATAAACAACGCTAAGAAAACAAACAATGGAAACCTACCCAATGTTGCCGTGGTGTCTATTGTCACCACAATTCTTGATGTTTCTTAGCAAAGTAAATTTCGCTTAAAAATTATTTCCATGGCAGTACATCAAATACCTAGCTTATGGCATGAACTCATGAAAATAATATGAAAGCCTCTAAGAAAACACAAATAAGAAAACACTGCCACATACATGTGATTTACATGTGTTATTCTTATAGATGTGAAAGTAGCAAATGTGCACATACACATTTTTCTCATTTTAAATTTAAGCACTGTATGGCAAAGCAGGTACAAATCACTACTGTATTACAAAAGCACTATAGTCTCTTTTGCAAATAGCATTTGATATCAAATACTCAAAGAATACTAATCATTGCTATGTAAGCCTTATTACATCGGTTTTAATTTCTCACAGAAAGACCTTACTCCTTAGAGATAGACAGTGGCACTCATGGGAGAGTCTCTTTAGTTACCGTTTCTATCATGAGCTATAGGCACTTTTCCGAATGCAGAAACAAGGAGCGTTTCATTTTGACAAGTGTGTGGATTACAGTTACATAATAGATTACTCTTACACAAATGTATCCTTATAGTTTCACTAAATTCAGTGGGGTAACTACAAAAGAGAAAGAAGAAGGAATTTTTAAAGAGATAAACATCATTTAAGAAGTAAAGAGTTCGGGCTGAGCCCGGTAGCATAAGTGGTTGTGTGCGGGACTGCGGCCCATAGTCTTGGAAGTTCAAATCCAGCGGCAGCTCTCAGGAGCAGCGGTATGTAGCTCCCACGGCCACCAGAGGGCAGGGATGCCCCCCAAAACAAACAACAACAACAACAATAAGAAAAAGAAGCAGAGAGTTACACCATTACTATTTGATCAGGCTAGCGACTTCATCTCTTTGTCTTCTGGTCTTCCTACTTGGAATAAACCACTTTGTTCATAGGCAAGCCAAGTCTCTGGATTTTACATCAATTGCATTTCACTTCCACCTCTCATCTCTTCTTTGTGTCTTCTAACCAACATTTATTATGATGAGTTGCTATTGCATTAATGTCTGTGGAGCTTTATTTGTTTGTTGAATAATTGTTGCTTTGAAGTTCTCTTTTTTCTTATTTTATACCTAGTTTTATTTTCCCCCTTACAGTGTCTAGCAGCTTACATCAATTCCTCTATGATAGTACCATATCATTCTTGCAGACTCCCACTGCTACTTCTCAGGCTTGTCACCAATGTATTTCAACTGCATGGTGGTGCAAAACTAAGTAGGTAGGGTGGGATATGACACTTTCTTTTATATGTACATGGTTTTCTCTGTTAGAAAGATATAGCCTGCTTTGCATTTCTGTTCAGATCCCCCTAAGTGTGTAATCTCCTCATACAGTGGGTGCGTGTTGCACTTCTAACACAAAGATCGGCAGTTGAAAATCACCAACCATTCCCTGGGAGAAATAGGGGGATATCTACTCCAATGAAGAGTTACAACCCAGCGAGGCTTGTCCTGTAGGGTTACTAAGAGAGGAAATGGACTCAGGGGTAGTGAGTGTGAATTTGGTTATCTCTCATTGCTCCCATTTAATATTAGTATAGATGAAAGCCGAGACAAAGATCAAGACATTTGAAAGTGCATACTCATGCTTCATCTGACGTTATCAAATTAAGAGTATTTGGAAATGGAGTATTCTCTATTTCACTAATTAGCAGAGGTAAAATGTTATTGATTGTAGATTTAGGGCAAACCAACTTTTATCTGTCATTATGTGCTGTGAAGTACCAGGTCACTGTACTTGGTATCTTGAAACTCAAAGACACTTACTGAGTTGTAGTACTGTAGGAAGCACATCTCCATAGCAAGTACAATGTTTATAGAATAATCTCCTGTCAACTTGAGCAAAGGGGGGTGGAATCTAGCCTGTCAATCAGGCCTTAGCCAATGAGGCCTCTTTGTGGGCATGGTCTTCTCCTGAGGATCCTAGAAACTCCTGTCTTTTTCCCTGTAACTGGAGCACACACTCTCTGCTCTATTTTCCTGCAGACAAATCACATGAAGCTATGCTGATGGAGACAGAGCCCTGGAGCTGGAGTAGTCACACGGAGACCCATGCCAGCTTTAGGATGCTTAAAATATCACTGAATCTACAAATCTTTCCAACTCCTGGCCTGTGATCTTCCTGCATTTGGCATTATCGCATGGCTGCATGAATCTAAAGAGGAGTTTGTGGACTAGTATTGGACATATGCGCTTATGGACTTGATCTGGACTTGCCTGGAACGTTTTCTTAATATATACTGGTATAAAGTTCTCTCTTACACACAAATGAGTCTCTCTGGATATGTTTCTGTAGTCTAATCAGACTAACACATACTTTTGGTGGTCAATAAACACTCTTTTCCAAGACAGTCACTTTTTCAACTGGAGTGCTTGGGGAGTGTCTGTGTGTAAGGCAGGAGATGAGCTTTCCTGTTGGACGATCCTGTCTTCCTTATTTCACAGTGATAAGGGAAGCTCTTCAGACCATGTACAAATGTCCAGTGACAGGGCTGCCAGCCCAGGGACAGAATTCCATGGGACCCTCAGCTCTGGGACACCTGGATTGCAGATGGTTAGCTCCAAGTGAATAGATGAGTCATGTGACCAAAGAACATAATTATCTAATTGGAATTACCTGGGAGACTTTTTTAGATTGAATCCAATTCCGTGCTCTGGGTGAGAGGTTTTGTGTCCACTTGGGCATTATCAAACTTGAGTTTAGATCTTTCACTCTAATTATACTTCTTCCTCTGATACTTGAAGCTATAATTGATGCTTAGATCACAGTTTAATAGTTTATTCACAATAGGTTAGTACAGTGACTATTTTGTAGAAATTTTGAGCTTTCTGGATTGATTTTAAACCAAGGATAAAAAAACAAATGAAATATTACTTTCAGATTTTAATGGGTGATTGGAGAAAGTGAGTTTTCCAGATCCTTTTCTATTTTAATGAATGTAGTAATTATTTCTGTGTTTGATTATGCTTTAAAAGATTCAGGAAATGTTTGGGTTAGGTAATACATGATGTTCTGCCCCACTGTTGATGCTGTAGGAGTCCTCTCACTTCATAGGAGAAGACTTTGTAGCTCAAAGCAGAAGGCTTTGATATGGAGGTACTGTCCCCCTTTCAAAGAGCAATCACCTCATATTCCTCATGCATTTTTGCTTTTTATGAGAAAGTTTGCTCTTTTAATTTAACATGTCAAGAAGAGGTAAGATGGTCTTCAGGATCTTTATGGATTCTGTTGATAACTTGTATCATTAGACCAAAAGATGGAATGCCCCAGAGACGCAATAGAAAAGGCAGAGGGTGACCAACGTCTGCGGGAGCTTCTGTGCCTCATTCTCAGGGTTGGGGAAGGACAGCTGGCTGGGTCAAGAATGAGGGCCACTGGTGCTTCAGTGGGTTCTCTTAATAGTGAGTTCAGCAGAAAAATAATATGCCAAGGAATCTGGGAAGTCAGAGAACCTGGTGTCCATGGTCACTTGGTTTCCAGACATCAGATCAGATGATAAAAGGAATCAGAAATCTCTATCTAGGCTTTCCAGCTGGCTAGCTTTGGGAGAATTTAGAAAGTCTTAGCAGTTTCCTAGTGGAATATTGAGAAAATTACATGGAAGCCATCACTTCCCTCAGCTTCAGTGGGGAGAATCAGAATCTGATTCCTCAGCAGTCTAAAGCAAATGGCCACAAGGCAGAGGTCAGATGTACCTCCATCCTTCATCCTTCTTTTACCCTATTCTGATGCCAACAATTCCTTCCATGGCTCTCAACTTCCCTGCTAAGTTCAATGATCCATTCTACACACAGAACTGACAGGCAGTACTCATGATGGCAGAGGTATAGTAGGGAAGTTAACAGGTTATCACAGGTTAGCAAGTTAGCTGGCTATATGTTGGGTTCAGAAAACATTACGGTTATAATCTTTCATCCATAGCAGAGGCTTCTTTCAGCCAGCCACATGTCTCTGACCTTCCGTCTTTTAGTCATATTCCCTTGGTCTCTACCTTATTCCATGAGCCAGGAAGCCTGTTTTCTGCTGTCCCTCACAGCCTCGTGGGTTTTGGCCTCAGTGATGCAGGCCCTCCGTTCTGTCTCAGGGGAACTCCAGGGTGTTGTCCCACGGTCTATGAGCACCCACCACAGGGATCTCACAAGCATGCACTCCACAAGTGGCTACTCTTTCCTGATGGCATTCCTCTCTCTGTCTCCCAGATGTCTCTTCCTTGTGCTCACCAGTTCCCTGAAGGTATGGCTGGTTGTGTTGAGAGTTCCATGTAGGTCAGCAAGTGGAAACCGCCCACCACCCCATGAAAAAAAAGGAGGCTTTCTGCCTTCATAATGATTCACAGTCTCTCAAACCTACAAGGACAGTTTTACTCTGTCCTACAGGCATCACTATGAGTTAAAATTGACTCAGTGGCATTGAGTGTGTGCAAGGTCCCATTCAGTGAGAGTTACAAAGATGTGGATAGAAGAGCCACTACAACTTATTTAGCCTCACCACAGATGTCAAGATTCCCAACAGGAGTTAAGAATCAGAACTGAGAAAGAAGAAGAGTCTTTATATTTTTGTGGGAGCATTGGTTCGGGGTAGTGAAGTTGCTGACTTTATTCGGTACTTCTGAGAATCCACCTATATAAGAAAAGCCTGAGGCTGAAGTCCAGGCTGATGCTTGTTGCCAATGCATCAAAATGGTGCTTACATGTACAAAAGGAATATTTTGTCAAAGTGCAGACTTCTGGGCCTCACATGCAATGGATTTGTTAACTCTGGTTCATGGTCCACAAAGAGGAATTTTGCTCAACTCTTCAGGGTTATTCTGAAGCTATGGTTTAGAAAGCAGAAAGAAAAATCTGAATGCTGGCGACATCAGTGATCACATTTTCATGGTTTAAGTAAACATTTTGGAAGGAGTTTGCTTTTTAATGAAAACATTTAAGGGTGAGGCCTCAGACTCTTCCAGGAAGACTGTCTGCTGTAAACTATTTTCAGACTCTGAGAGCAAGCAAGGGAGTGCAACTTGGTTGGCAGACCATGCACACAGGCAAGGGGTGTTATGACCTGTGCTTGTCGTATATGAAAAGATCAAGAAACACTAGTCTTTATGGAGCTGTTGAGTAAGCTTTGTCCTCCGAGCTGCAAGGTTGGTGGTTCAAACTCACCATCCACACTCCTCAGGGAAAAGATGAGGTTATCTGTTTCTGTAGAGGCTTATAGCCTCAGAAGTCCTATGTAAGATTTCTATGAATTAGTGTCCACTAAAGAGCAGTGGGCTTGGTTAGTATATGACCAAGGTTCTCAACTCTGATTGCAAAATATAATTACATAGAAAGTTAAAACAACAACAACAATAATAACAACAACCTCTAATGAAAGTGCTCCACATCAGGCTAATCAAACGATCATTTCTGAGAAAGTTGTGTAGTTGTCAAGTACTGTTAAGTCCTTTTCAACCCATAGAAAGTTTATGTAAAACAGAAGAAACCCCAATTTAAAAGAACACTGGGCCTCTACTCAAGTACTTCCTCAATGCAAGAATTCTTTGTTCCATTAAACTGACATTCCATGATGCTCACCTTCCCAACACGATCACTGAAGATAAATGTGTGCATAAGCAAATGTGGTGAAGAAAGCTGATAGTGACCAGCTATCAAAAGATATAGCATTTAGGGTCTTAAAGGCTTGAAAGTAAATAAGCAACCATCTAGTTCAGAAGCAACAGAGCTCATATTGAAGAAACACACCAGCCTGTGTGATCATGAGGTGTTGAAGGAATCAGGTATCAGGCATCAAAGAACTAAAAATTATATCATTGTAAATGAGGAGGAGTACAGATTGGGGAACCAAAGTCCAACGTTAGGTAATGGGACATCCCCTTACACAAGGGTCGCGGGTAGTAGATGAGCCAGTCAGGGCGCAGTGTAACAATGATGAAACATACAACTTTTCTCTAGTTCTTCAGTGCCTCCTCCCCCACTCCCTAGTATCATGATCCCAATTCCACCTTACAAATCTGGCTAGACCACAGGATATACACAATATAGATAGGAACTGGAAACATGGGGAATCCAGCACAGAGGGTCCGTTCAGGACCAGTGGTGAGAGTGGCGATACCAGAAGGGTGGAGGGACGGTCAGGTAGAAAGGGGGAACCTATTATAAGGATTTACCTATAACCTCCTCCCTGGGGTACAAACAACAGGGAAGTGGGTGAAGGGAGATATCGGACACTATAAGATATGACAACAGAATAATATTAATTTATGAATTATCAAGGGTTCATGAGGGAGGGGGATCTGGGAGAGAGGGGAAAATGAGGATCTGATTCCAAGGGCTTAAGCAGAAAACAAATGTTTTGAGAATGATGAGGGCAACAAATGTACAAGTGTGCCTGGTATACAATGAATGTGTGTATGGATTGTGATAGGAATTGTATGAAGCCCAATGAAATTATTTTTTTAAGTGAGCAATAATTTAAAGGTAATTAGTGAGAAAGGTTTGCACGCAGCCTGATAACTTGTTAAGAACTGTGACATGGGATCAAATTAACAACACTAAAAGTTAGAAACTTTGAAACCAGTGAGTTTATGCTAACAAGAAAGGACTAATACTCAAAGGAGGACAAGAATGTTACATAGCCCAAACAACATCATCAGTCATTAAAATGTACATGTAGAAATATTGAATTGGTGTGCATTTTGTCATGTGCATTCTCAGGAACACAAAATAAGTAACATTTAAAGAAAAAAAAGAAGAAAACAGTGCTTGGTCTTGTGTCGTCCTCGCCATGATTGTGCTCAAGTTCCTTGTAATGACAATGTTGATAACTGTGGTGCCCTCTGTAGCATTGCTTCTTCCATCAGAGCCTTGTTTTCCAACAACCTTTCCCTACTTATTCCCTCTTTGTCCAGTGGCCTCATTTCAATTGCCAGGAATTGCTGACACATTTTGATTCCCTGTTCAATCCATTGCAGACTGTTGGAGTTGGGAATAATCTTCTGCTTCTTCATTTTTGTCCTGAGTCATTGGTGTGTAAATTTGACTAATAGTCTGATTTTCCTGTCTTCCTGGTCGGTGTATTGATAGTGGTCTATCATTGACATAGCTGCACTTTAGGATAGACTTTGAAATGTACTTTTTGCTGATGAATGTGCCACAATTCCTCTTAAATTTGTCATTCCAGGAATAGTACATTATATGATTGCCTGATTCAATCACCAGTCCATTTCAGCTCCCTGCCGCCTAGGATATTGATTTGTGTTCCATTTTATTTTTGATGACTTCCAATATTTCTGGATTCAAATTTCACATGTCTTCTTCTGGTTACCAATGTATGTTTTCAGCTATTTCTTCTTATTTTGAATCATGTCACATCAGCAAATTAAGAATCCCCAAAGCTTTGCTCCATCTATGTCATGAAGGTCGATTCTTCCCCAGTTGTACTGTGAGTGTCTCGCAACCCCCAGGCTAATCTTTTGGCACTCTCACAGACAATGTTCTGGAGCAATTCCTAAGATTACACTGGTCAAGTTCTTTTCCAACGTAGATTTCCAATTGATCTAGATCTTCCTGAAGACAGAGAGAGAGGTTCTCAGTAATCTGTACAGTGTCCGTTCTTAACTGTCTCCTGCTGGTGACCCAGAAGCCAATGTAATTATTTGATAGCAAAAAAACAAAACAGAACAAAAAAACAAACAAAATGTGTTAGCAATTCTATTTTAGTTAGTAGAGTACAAAATAACTTTGTGAGTTTTGGAATCCATAGTTTTGAAGGGATTTTTCAGAAGGGTTATCACAATTCTTAAGTCAAGTTGCTATTGAAAAAAATTAAAAAGCAAAAAAGATCAAACAAAACTGTGAGAAATGTGTAACAAAATGTGACACTTTCCTGAATCTGAGGGAAAATATGTTTGGCTTTCTCGGAGTTTAAGATAGTTTCTCACTGGCCAGTGATTCCCTGGCTCAGCTCCAAATACAAAACAGGCTTACTCAGGTGATGCACTTCCAGGAGACATTCTTCTGATTGAGGGTGGGAGGGGCATGATTGACAGCTGTAACCTTGGGAACTCTTTCAAACCACTGCCCTATACTCCTGTGACTTTCAAACTCAGCTGGTGTTATCTGAAAGGAGCCCTATTTGTCCCAGGGCTAAGCATTGAGCTGCTAATTGCAAGGTTGGCAGTTCAAAGCCATCAGTCTCTCTGAGGGACACAGGTGAGATTTTCAGCTTCTGTGAAGACCTACAAACTGAGAAGCCCAGAAAGTTATTCAAACCTGTCTTAGAGGGCTGCTATAAGGCAGAAAGGCAGTGAGTTTGGTTTGATTTTCTCGAGTGTGGTTTGAAAGAACAAGGTACATGGCAGGCAGAAGGCAGGAGATTTCCAAGATGTGTAGTGATACGCTGCCAAACATCAGCTCAAAGAGGAGCTGTTTCTGAAGCCTGCACATGAACGGAAATAAAGGAAATCACACTTCCCCCCTTGATCAGTCAGAAGCCTTACACTCCCAGGGCAGCAAGGTCATTGCCGAGAAGGCACCGTGCTGTAACAGGGCCAGGTAGGGGGGTGGCCTTCCTGTTTTATGACTGACGTACCTGCACATCTTTCCCAGGGAGATAAACCCTCTTCAGTTGTGCTTCAATCAGGTCCACTTCTTAGTCTTCCTAAGAATACAAACATTCCCCCCTCTTAGTTAGGAGTCCCTAAATAGGATGAGTAGGATTCTTTTTCTCCCAGAGTTACAATACAATCCATTTCAAAAATTTCACAAGAACAGGCTCCCAGTGCACATATTCCATTTGCAATGGCGTGGGCTTTGAAGACTACAGGAAAGATAAGGTGAGGTGGGGGTTAGGTACTCTCAGGGACCAGGGAGACCAGAGGGGAGATGGTGCAGCAGCGGGCAGGGGTGTTTTCTGACTGCCCAGAAGACAAACAGTGGAACAGGGGGTACTAGGGGACCCTGGAGCTGCTTCCTTATACAGGAGAAGTCTGCTTTTGTCCTCACTGCTCACCTTTGCCAGGCTTTTTCTTCTCTCACACCTCCAGTCAGGGAACACTGGATGCAGCTGCCCCTGCTCTAGTCTCAAACACAGCAATGTGCTTAGAGCTGCCCCTCCGTCTCTTCCAAGACTGACATAGACAAGGGCGTCCAGGAGTTGACAGCAGATGACTCTCCCCACAACATGAGAATGTGCTGCAGAGAGCAGCAAGCTCCACCACGAAGGGGGAGAAAGCCGAAGGGAGCTGCGTCATCGTAGGTGTGGTTCATCTGGTCTATCCTGCAGTCTTCCTGAGACTACAGGCACCTTCTTCCCCTTTTTGCTAGGTCAGATGAGTTGGATTTTGTCACAGAGTTATACTACTACCCATTTCACAACGTTGACAAGAACTGGCCCTCCAGAATGTGATAAAAATAGATTTTTCTCCTCAGAGTTATCTTAAAAAAAATCTGCCAGGAGTGTCCTTGAGGAGTGCATGCAGAACTGTTACCTTTGCAGGCATTTATCCCTGGGATAGCTCACGTTTTTCCATCTTGGGTGAGATTCTTGACCCAGATGACCTCAAACCAGGGTCTGATATAGGCCTGTTCTTCCTACCCATCTTCATCCTTTTCCAGGGAAGCAACCCCAGCTTCCTTGTAAGAGGGATGGCAGAGGAGGTGGAGAAAGGAAGCAAACCTGAGGTAGTCACCACATCCCACCTTTAGATCCGCTCCCTGGGTTGTGCAAGGTCCTTTTTGCAGCGACCCGGTGCTGACAATTCTAGATCCAGGAATAAACATCACCTTTCAGAATCATTTCTCTGGACATAGTGAGGTCACTCCGAGTGGAGAAGCTATAGGTGATCGTACCAGGGAGAGATAATTGGAGAGTTTTGAAGAACATCACTGAAAACAGATTTCTAAGGAATATGGTCCACTCATTTGCAATCCCTGGTTTCTGGAGCTGTGCACCCTGTTGGGATGGGTTGAGAAAGGCAGGCTTTGAGGAGGCAGCTTTCCATTCTAAGCCAGGCAGAACCACAAAATCAATGGTAGGCTATGCAGGGTTTCTTAGCCAGGGTCAATATGCCCGTGTCCTTCTAGACAAATGACATTTGGGGAGACATTTTGATTATCACTCTATTAGTGAGTAGAGTTCAGGGATGCTATTAATGATCACCATGGTGACAAGACATCCCCTACAACAATTACTGTTCCAAGATAGCAATAATGTTGCCTTTGATCCCTGACTTAAACCCATTAGAGATATACTGAGGGGTAAGGAGAGACTAAGGACAGACCTTAGTGCCAGAGGAGCAGAAGTAGGGTCAGTGCCAAGGTCAAGCAGGAGTTTGTATTTGGGGCTGGAGTATAGGTTAAAAGCAACTGAAAAGAGGTCCCAGGAGAGGAGAGAGGCGTGTGTGCTGGTCTATTGTTGAGCTCACTTACATGGCCGGGGTAAGTGTTTGTGTGTGCTTCATTCACAGATCATTTACTTTAGGGTCAGGGAACACTTATTTCTTTCTACATATTTAGTGTTTTGCAGTGTCCTTGGCCCACAGTGAACTCATTAAGTGGTTGTTAATTGAATGGCTATGGGTTGAATGATGAATTATTCCCATGGAACACTTACATGCAGATTTTCATAAATGAATGAATACAGGTATTTGTTTACATTAGAAAAACGCACCTTTTGGAGACCAATTCTGAGTTATCAGAATCAAACTCATTAATCATGAGACTTTGAGATACTGAAATTGTCACTTGCAGCTTTCTGAATCTTAGTTTCTTCAAAGATAGAAAACAATACTGCTAACATGAATTAACAAGATTTTTTTCTTTCTTCATCTTTTAAAACTGAAAGTGTCCTGGTTCTTATTTCTCTTGGATTAATTATCAATATCTACAAAAGCAACAGTTAAGAAATCAAAAGGGCTGAGCCCCGGTGGCATAGTGGTTGTGCACGGGACTGTGGCCCACTGGGATGGAGGTTCAATTCCAGCTCCACGGAGCAAAGGCTGGGCCTCCTACTCCCACCACCTGAGGGCAGTGATGCCCCCCCCAAAAAAAATACAAACAAAAGAAATCAAAAGGTTCATTGTATTAGGAAACTATGCTTCAAAATCCAAATAACAAAAATAGTCCACTGCCATTTAGATATTAACTCTTCACAAACCAATATTTGGATTCTGAGGTTTTGAATTTTGAAGGGTGCTGTTAGACTCATCTTTTTCCCATTGTGGTTAGCAGCACAATAATTCCTGAAAGTAACACCTTGGTCCCATTCTTTAAAGTGTCACTTTGAAGACTATGGAGTAGGTAACCCAACTCATGGCATTTTAGTCATTGGCTATACATGCAAAAGCTAGATAATCAGCAAAGCAGAGCAAAGAAAATGGATGCATTTTGTGGTAGTTATATAATCGTTTGTCAGTTTGAGAAGATTAAGGATGAATGGGGTGGAGTCTAGCCTGTTCATCAGGTGATAGCTAATGAGGCCTTCTCCTGAGGATTCTTAGCATGCCTGTATTCCTCCTTGGAGGTGAGAGACATTCCCTCTTTCTACTCACTCCGTGGGAGACATTGCAGCTGACAAGACATATGGAACATGAATGGCATACGCTGGAGCAGTCCCATGGAGACACCTGCCAGTCCTGGAATGCTTACAATGCCACTGGTTCCACAAGACTTCTCACTCACTGGCCTGTGATCTTCCTACATTCGGCATGATTGCGTGTTTCATGAGTCTGAAAAGAACTTTACAGATTGGTACCAGACATGGATTAATATTGGACATATGGACTGGACTGGGAGGTTTTCTGAATATTCAATTACTCTTGTATGTAAAGTTCCTTCTTATATTCATATGCGTGTTTATGAATTTGTTTCTCTAGCTACCCAGACTAACACACATTTAAATTATGGTGTTGGTGATAACTTTTAAGTATGTGATGGAGTTCCAAAAGAATGAACAAATTTATTTTGGAAGAATTACAGTGGTAATTCTTTGCATAAACAAATGTGGTGAAGAAAGCTGATGGTGCCAGGCCTCAAAAGATTTGGTATCTGGGGTCTTAAAGACTCGAAGGTAAGCAGCTGTCTAGCTCAGAAGCAACAAAGCCCACATGGAAGAAGCATACCAGTCTGTGTGTCCACGAGGTGTCAAAGGGATCAGGTATCAGGCATAAGAGAACCAAAAATTATACCATTGTAAATAAGGGGAAGTGCAGATTGGGAACCCAAAGCCCACCTGTAGATAAAGGGGCATCCCCTAACAAAGGATCATGGGGAGAAATGAGCCTGTCAGGGTTCAGTATAGCAATGATGAAATATGCTACTTTTCTCAAATTCTTAATGCTTCCTTCCCCCCATTATCATGATCCTGATTCTACCTTACAAATTTGGCTAGTGCAGAGGATATACACTGGTACATATAGGAATTGGCAACGCAGGAAATCCAGGACAGATAATCCCTTTAGGAGCAGTGGTGAGTGGCAATACCGGGAGGATGGAGGGAAAGTGGGGAAGAAAGGGGGAGTCGATTATAAGAATCTACATATAATCTTCTTTCTGTATACAGACAACAGGGAAGTGAGTGAAGAGAGATATCGGACAGTGTAAGATATGAAAACATGGTAATAATTAATAAATTATCAAGGGATCATCAGGGATGTGGGTATGGGGAAGTAGGGGGAAATGAGGAGCTAATATCAAGGGCTTAAGTAAAAAGCAAGTGTCTTGAGAATGATGAGGGCAATAAATATACTAATGTATGGCTTGTGATAAAATTTGTATGAGTCCCCAGCAAAATAATTTTTTTTTTAAAGTACAACCAAAATGTTATCTAGAAGTGAAGATAATGAGACTTAACTTACTTTGGATAGGAGGGACCAAATTTGGAGAAGGGCGTTATGCATGAGAGATGAGCAGCAAACAAGAGAAGCACCTTGAATGAGACTAATTGAAGCAGCGCTTGCCACAATGGACTCAAGCTATCAACGAGAGACTGAGGATGGTGCAGGACTAGCCAGAGTCCTGTCCTATGGTGCACGATGTTGCTGTGGCTTAGAACGGACTCAATGGCCTGTATTAGCAACACAGCATGATCACATCCCGTCACATATGTACTCTTTCAAAGTGTGTAATTCCGAAGTTTTTCATGTGTCCACAACACTGTGGAACTATTTCCATGCATAAATAAATCAAGAGCCTTTTTTATAACAAAACAAAACTCTGTATTTGTTAGCAGCCATGACTGTTCCCCACTCCTCCACACCTCGGGTTTTGGCACCCATTGATCTTCTTCCTCTACGAATTTTCTTATGCTGGAAATTTCCTGGAACTGTGCCCTGGATGACCTCTTGTGTCTAACTGTTACTCAGCACAGTGACTTCAAGTTTCCTTAATGCTACTGCGTATATAACTTCTTGATGGTCTGTGATTTTTATCTGCTCATAGCCTTTGATTGGGAGGTTTTGAAGCTTATGATTGTTTTTTCCATAGTCTAAGTACTTCATTAAGGACTTTGATCCATTTGTGTTCAATTTTTGTATGTTTTTCTTCTTTTAAATGTGAATAAACATCTGTCCCAGAACTGTTTATTGAAAAGATTGCTATTTTCTTATCAAATTGTTTTGCCAGCATTATCAAATATCAGTTGACCAAAAGTTTATAGGTTTATTTCTGGATCTTCATTTGCATTTCATAAGCTAGACATATAGATTTGAATCATTATGATCTAGTCTCATTTGTGGCATTTTTGTAGTTCATATAGATTGAACTGGTTTTGAAATAAAGAGTGTGCCCTTTTTTTTTTTTTTTCTTCTTTTTCAGGGTTGTTTTGGTGATTTGAAACCACCGTATTTCCATATGAATTCTATGATTAGCTTGTCAGTTTCTGTAAAAAAGGCAGCTGGAGCTTGATGCAGAATGTGTCGAATTTGTAGATCAATTTGGGGAGTATTGTCATCTTAAATGTCACAAACTAATGTACTCAAACATGGGTATGCTGGTTGTAAATAGGTTGTTCAGTGAAAATGTTTCATGCTCAAGTGAGTTGGGAAATGCTTTTTTAAAAAAATACAGAACAGCTCATATTCTTTAAAATGCTAATGTTTGCCACCCATCTTCAAAAGGTGAAAAATGAGATGTTAATCTATTGGAACATAAACCCATTGTTTTTTGCAACACACATTAGGCCATATGTCCCTGGGGAAGATTATTTGCTGGAGTAATGCTTGGGTGAGTAATTGCACACATGGTGTCTGCGGGTGATTGCTTATTTGTGTATGCATACATAAGTATATATTGTTGTTAGTTGCCACCTGGCCAGGACTGATTCAAAGTGGCCCTGTGTGTGGCACAATGAAACACTGCCTGGTCCTGTGTCATCCTCATGATTGTTGTCGTTTGATTCCACTACTGCAGTCACTGTGTCAATTCATCTTGTGGAGAATCTTCCTTTTTTTTTTTTTTTTAATGCTTCTCTACTTCGCCAATGTGTAAAGCCACTCTACTATATGTACGGGTGCAGTCACATGGAGGAAATCAAGTTCTCCCTAGTGACAGTGTGTCCTGCATAGTGCCCAGCTTAGGGATTCATCACCGCATAATAAATCAGCAAACAAAAAATATGACCCTTTTCATTAAGGAGCTTCATTATTGATACCTAATTCAAAAATAATTTTATGAATTATTAGTTAAAGTTGGATATGTCCTACAAAGGGTAAATAGAGGATTCTGAGAGATTATTTAACTGGTACCTAACCCAGTCCTAAGGGCCCCTGCTAGCACAGTGGACTGAGAATTGGGCTGTTAGCGACAAGGTAAACTATCTGAGCCCACCAGTTACGACAGGAGAAAGACAAGTCTGTCTACTCCCATAAAGATTTAAGGTCCTAGGAACCCTGTCCTGAAGTCATTATGAATCAGAAACTACGTGATGGCTGTGGGTTTTCAAAGGAACTTAGATTAAAGAAGCCATGGTGGGCCGTGTGTTATGTGTTGGGCTCTTAACCACAGGGTCAGCAGTTCAAAATCACTAACCGCTGTGCTGGAGTAAGAGACTACCTGCTCACATACAGAGTTACAGCGCCAGAACTTCTATATTGTGTTGCTGCCAGTTGGAAATGGCTTGATGGCAGTTGGTAGGTGTGTGGTACCAGGCTCCACAGTTGCAGGTTCAAGGGGAGGCTGTGTAATTGAGGGGTAAGATTAAAGAGACATCAGACAAGAGAA
Organism: Nesogale talazaci; assembly: GCA_004026705.1. Lineage (NCBI taxonomy): Eukaryota > Metazoa > Chordata > Mammalia > Afrosoricida > Tenrecidae > Nesogale > Nesogale talazaci. The sequence goes on from PVJH01000088.1 coordinate 466,027, forward strand.
AGCATGCAACTGCTCACCTCGGGGAATTTCTGCCCAGAGAGGGTAATGTATATCCAGTCACGGCTTATATACACTCTGGGTTGTGTTAGTACCCCCAATTACAGGTAAGAACATGCCACATGTGTATCAGGAAGGAGTTGTACAACAGACATATGCCTGGCAGGAAGACAGACATGTAGCAAGATAAGCGGGATCTAGAGTCAAGGTAGAAGCCTCACCTTGGCCTTTCTTAGGTGTTGGCTTGACCTTATGTATCTTTGGGTTCTTCTTCAGGGGAACAATCCAGTGTACTTATCAGCAGGGAGTGGACTCTACTTTGGGTAGAACAAATAATTGGACCTGATTGCCTGAGATGACTGACAACCTTCAGGCAGATAACCTTTAAGTAATTGACCTCCAAGTGTATCTCCAGTATAATATGACCTTAGACTTGTCATATATTTTTGGGGGAGGCACTCTGAAGAATAACTTTTCTGTTTCCCACAGGTAGGGATTTAAAATCTATAGAACAGCTGCTAGCTGAGCTTAATTCACCTCCCCCTTCATTTAGGAGCTGATCAATTATTTCTGTTAGTGAAGTTAAGTTTTGGGTTGGTTGTTAGGCAGCAAATGCTTGCTGATATAAAATGTGAGAAGAGCTTAGCTTGCAACTATGAAGCATTTCTGTAGGGAAAGGGGGTAGAAACAGATTTTCAAATAAAGTAAAATGATGCAGATTGAATTGTATTTACTAAAAATATGTCTTGGAGCTGACCCCTGATATATGGCTGCTATCTTAATTGCAACTAGGGGCTTCCTTCTGATGTTCATGAGGGTCTAATGGCAGAGGGGGCATCATGAAATGAATCTCTCCTGTATAGTAAAGAGACCAGCATAGACAAAGAATTAAGTGGAGCAATGGACAAACATGAAGATGAATATCACATGAAGACTGTCAAGAAATCCACGAACAGAAATGGAGTTGAAAAATCTTCAGAACCAAGAAAGGGCCTTTCTCTGGAATCTGTGCACCAGCTTCAGACACTTATCCACTAAACTCGGAGAAAACATGTTTCTGTTCACTAAAGCCACCCATTGTGTCTCTGTTGTGGCAGCTCTAAGCAAATCAAAAAAATGTATAAAAATTCAAGTATCAGTGATTGGGAAATCTGAAAGAAATCAATGTAGGTAGTATCTCGTGATCTCTTTCTGGAAACAGAACTTGTCTGTAAGAATGATTGCAAGCTCACAGTGATGAAGCTGGGTAGGAAACTAAGGCATTTGATACAGGTCAACCTGGACCATGTGACAAGAGAGAATTCAGAATTTCACCTCACTACACAGAATCTGCCAGCATTGGAATAGCCTTGCAATGCTTTGTTTTAAGCACCTCTGGGGGTATTGCTAACACCATGGTGTTATCAACACCATGCTCTGGTAAACTGAGGATTGCATGAGACTATTAAAGACACCATCAGAAGGACATATCATTTATCACTTCCAAAGCCTTGAAGAAACACTCTTCTTTTGGTAGCAACTAGCAGCATAGATTAATTTTTAAGGAGTCAGATGATCAGATGTGGGGTCTCTGCTACATACATAGTAACTGAATATCTCTTCTTTAGTGCAGACAAACATTTACTCAGGGGAAACTTTCTGCTATATCAGAAAGTCATCATGGAAATGATGATATATATTTTTTACTTCTAAATTTAAAAATATTCTTACTAATTGGCTGTTAATACATTTATCATATCATTCTGTTAGGTAGCAGAATAGGAAGAGAGGGGTTATTCCTCCCCATGGCTGAAGATCCTCATAAAGGAGGTTGAAAGAGAATCAGGTGAGCCTTGACCACCCATAAAGACTTTAACTGGGCATGCTGCAATTTAAGTGCCCCAAGTCAGGTGAGTGGTATACCTAGGCAGCCCAAAGTAGGCTCAGGTGGGTTTAATTCAGCCAATGAGGTCAACAAATACCTTTGACCATGTCTCCCCCAGCACAGATACCATAGCGGTGGTCCCCTGGCACAGATACCTTAGCGGTGGCCCCTCTGCCTTTTTTCATTGACTCTGCTCCTGCACCCACTTGGTTGTTGGGTTAGACAGGGTTCTCTAGAGAAATAAAGCCATGACACTAGTAATTCTCTTTATATATTTATATAGATATTAGAAGGGTATATAAAATAAATAAATAATTAATATATAAAGCAGTACAAATGGCTCAGTGCAACTCACTTGTGTGAGACAGTTTGGAGTCTTGATGGCCGCTGAGTAGTGCTCTGTAGAGCATTTCAGGCTATCTGGCTACATGCAGCAAACAGCAAAACAGGTCACCAACAGTCAGCCAGATGACAGAGTCCTATAGTCCCCAACTCAAGAGATGTATATTCCAGGAGCATGGCGAAACCTTAACTCACAGCAACACAGTCTAGCGTGTGAGGCCCAGCGTGGCTTATGTGCGGTTTGGGATGTTTACCTGAAGTAACAGTACTCTTGAAACTGTAAAACCCGAAACTTCTCCTGTCCTTTATAAAAATCCACTTATATCAGAAACCAAGATTTGGCATGAATTCTTTCCATTGCAAAGTCAGGAACCAAAGTATTTCCCACCCAAGAAACCTACAAATTCCATAATTCAAGCACATCAAGCAACATCATACAATTTATCATACAATTTCTATCATAATCAATATGCACGCATTTTTTCTTCCTAGACTCCTTGATATCATCTTTCTTTTATGCAGTAGCAGAGGAACTGAACTTCCAATTTCTGTCTTTATCTCATTCACTTTATAAATATAAACCAGAAAAAGCAGACCCCATTTTCTTTTAACAAGATGCATAACATTCTAATGCATTTATGTGTTGAGATCTGTCTTGTTCAAAGCAAATTAATAATTTTATCATGATGGGATGGATTGTGGTAGGCAGGTTTCCACAGAAAACAGAACCAGGATACCTATTAGATAGGTAGATAGATAAAGTGAGAGATAGGTTTATATAGCAAGAAGGAATATAACAGCTAATTAGTCCAGATAGCAGTACAGAGGGCTCAGTTCAACTTGCTTTTGTGAATATACTGAAGGTCTAATTCCTGTTGGTTGCCATTTCAAGGTCAAAGAAGGAGAAGCAGAAGCAGAATCTACCCTTTGGAAAGACAAGCAGAGTATACCCATTCTACCTGTGGGACAGCAACGTGGAGTAGCTCCAGATCTTAGTGAAGCAGGTCCTGATGAAGCCTCAAGCATGAGCGATCAAGCAAGGCTCAGGTAGTGCTGAGCATGGTTGAGGCAAAGGGCTAGCTTAAACAGCAATGCGCTGATCCAATCCCCAGGCAGAAAGAGGAAGAGGTAGGCTTCACAGAGCCATTTGCCTAGGTTGACCTCCAATCAAACTGCTACCTGATTAAGCTAATCAGGTTGACCTCTAATCAGACTCTGCCCACATGTTCCTATCAAAGTGTAGTTGGCACAATAAACCTAACTATGGATGTGATGATACCATTTATATTTCCCCGCTCTGATTTGATCATTTAGGGTATTTAAATATCTCTTAATTTTTCTGTTTAATTCAGTGAACTCTTGTATAAAATGGATTTTAAAACAATAACTATTTAATAGGGCCATTATGAAGTTTGAATGAGCTCATGCCTAAGAAATTAGTTCATTGCTTGTCATTTATTAAAAGGACAATAAATAATAGTCATTAGTATACAATAGAACAGAATTACCTAAAACCACGAATGTGTGTGGTTCTTCTCAGTCTGAATAAATAAGAATTTCAGAGATGGGGTGAAATTACAGGTCTGCTTTGCGAACGCTCTAGCTCACTCTATGCACAGTCATGACTGAGTGTCTCTGACATTCGCCTCGTGTAGCATAGGTACCAGAGAGAAAACAAATCTTGGGGATTCTCATTGATAACAAGAGGTTTCAAAATGTTGGAGGAAAAAAAAAAGAATTACGAAGGTATATCTCCAAACACCCAGATTTATTTTCAAAGCTATGTATTTAAATTTTTACAAAACAAATTTATCACCTTCACAGTACTCTCCGTTGCACTGCATACATTTGTCAAATCTGCGATTTCATTCTTGAAAATGTTTTTCAAATTCACCTAATTGGGTGGCTGATAGCACCTCCCTTGTTTTACCCTTTACCTCTTCTAAGTTGTTAATTCACTGTCCTTTCATGTCTCTCTTCATTCTTGGAAATAAGTCACACTGAGTGAGGTTAAGTCAGCAAGGTGCATGAGGCAAGAGAGGCATGCTCCTTTGGTAAAATGACCAGATTTTAAATGGGACACCATTGACCAGAGGCGGGGGGTGGGGTGGGGGTGGGTGGGTGGTGGTCTTGATTTAAAATTTGGTCTAAATGGGGCAGCAAAAACTTCCACAGAACGCAAAAATAGTATTGTAATATATTTATTTTAATTTTAAAATGTCATGGGACATTGTTAAATTGTTAAAAAGCAGGACGTCTGGTCACCTTATTTGGGTCAAAACTGGTGCACTGAGATGGCAAACATGAGGCCTTTTTGTCACACACTGTTATGTGATCTTTTCAGAAATTTTAAATAGAATGCTTGATTAACAGTCTGATCTATTGTGCTGTCTAGGAGACAGACATCATTGCTTTAGCCTTTTCAGCAGCCTTTCTTCTCCTCAGTTATAAGCTAGCAGCAGAACTGCCCCTACTCCTGTGTCTGGAGACATGTATGTGTTCAGAAGTACTGATGGGACTTAAGCAGGGCCTGTCAGAGTCCTCTTGAGGACACATGTAAGCAATGGAACTGACCGACTGTCATGGCAAGGAGAGTGTTGAAGCTAGTTCAGAGATGTCTTCATTATTACACACACAGAAACATATAAAATGCAGCAATACGTACTGATTGGCTATGTCGATGGATAAAAATACATATAAATTAAAATAAAAGCAAGGGGATTTATTAGAGGTTCATAAGTAGTCAAAAGTGGGAATACATCTTATCTCACAAAGAGTGATAGGTAGGCTTGTTGTGCCAACATAGCCAAAGAAGATAGGTAGGTTTGTCGTGATAAAATGGCCAATGAACATAAGATCAATTGAAGGGCAGAGATAAAAGTGGTTCAGTGAGCCCACACTTTCTCTCGTGCTCTTGGGTCTTCAGACCATCCAGCTGCCTTGTTTGTCCTGTGCCTCAATCTGCAAGCTATATTACCCCAGGGACACCTAATCCATGGACTGTGTCGCTGTAAATTGAGGTTCCTTCAAGCCCTGCTTTGCCACACTCCAGGAGTACGCATCTCTTGAGCTGGGGACTGTCGGACCCTGTCATTTGGCTGACTGTGGGTGGCCTGCCTTACTGTTTCCTGCCCGTGGCCAGATAGCCTGAATTGCTGTACAGAGGACAAATCCTCAAGGTTTGATGGACTGCTAATGTATTAGCTATCTCATGAAAGTGAGCTAGCCATTTGTAGTGCTTTAGAGATTAGCTGTTTATTTTCGACATTAGCTATCTCTCTATATAAATATATATAAAATCATTAGTGTCCTGCTTTTGTTTCTCTAGAGACCCTAACACAGACCCACCTTTGTTAGATCTGTCCTTGACCCTTGCTATCATCTTTACTCAAAAGTTCACCGCTCTTGAGTCCATCGCCGCACATAAAAGCCCTGTAGAATGGAAGGGAATGGCCCCTGTGGGCTTTCAGAGCTGTCAATCTTTACTGGTGGCTTCATGAAAGCTCCCTCATGAAAGCTTCAGAGCTCCTTCTACAGAGAGTGGAAAGGTAAGACGATCTTCCATTTCCCGTGTCCATTAAAGTGAATTGAAGGTCTGCTTTGCCTGAAAGGTACTGGTTTACAAGTTGCCCTCAGGTGAATTGGCTCATGGGAAACACGCACGATCCAAAGTGCTCCATCAGGTTCGCAATGGCTAATTGTCTAGCAGTCTACTGGAGGGTCTTTCTCTGTGATTCACCTGGAGGGAGTTTTGCTGACTGATTGGGGTCTCATCATTACATATTTTCAACTCACATTTCATAACTTTCCCTTGTTTTAAGCTGCTTAAAGACTGGAACTCAACACACGAAGACCAGAAGAAGATAGATTGCAGATGAGGTGTTGCGATGCTGACACAATCACTCAGCTACGGAGTGACAGAAGGAGAGGAGCATGCAGAACAGAGTGAGGCTCGGCGTATTGACAAATGGTCAGGGTCCTGAGTGCGACAGTCAGAGGGGCCAACAGAAGCAATATTTAAATTGAATAGAGATGTATTTAAAGTTACTTGTCTAATAAGTATGAAAGAAAATTTCAATCTCTGTTTTAAAAAATCTCAAATTTATCATCTTTCACATATTCCATATTATCCTGTGCTTCTATTTGCTGGCATTTTCTAAAATTTTGATATAAATACTGTGTATACTCATGCATAAGCTGAATTTTTCAACACATTTTTAAAATGCAGTTTTTGTAGTAAAATTAGGTACCTTGGCTGATATTTGGGTCTTCTTATATCTGAGTACATATGATACATCTACACATATTTTGATATTAAGTATATTAAATGAGCTTATTTTATATCATTTCCACACTGATATATTTGAAGTTTATTTTGCTTATGTTTTTAAATGTTCTCTTTTGTCAAAATACACATATCAAAATCAAAAAGTGCCATCAAGGGTTGGCAAATTTTTCTGTGAATGGTCAAAGAGTAAATATTTCACGTTTCTGTTAACCATACTCTCAATTCTACCGTTGTAGCAAGAAAGGAGAAAGTGTGGCTGTTTCAAGAAAACTGAATTTCAGTGGACAAATTTGAATTTTATATACATTTTCATGTGTCACAATCTTTTCTTTAAAAAGTCCTTCCACCCATTTAAAATTGTACAGATCATTCATACTTTTGTTGGCTACATAAAAATAGGTAGGAGGCCAAATTTGACGTGGGCCTGAGTTAGCCGAGTTAGGAGCTAGGTCAATATTCTGTAGGTTACAGGGAGGTTTTGATTTTCTTAATATTTTTCTTAAAATTCAAATACATTTATATTTGCATTATAGTCCCTAGCATACCAATTAAATGGATTTTGAATAAAAGATACAGAATTTATCCTTAAGACAAACATGACATTTTCTCTTTAGTTGTGAAAGAGGACAGAGCCCAAAAGGTACATATTTTAATGTTTAAAATTTAACTGTAGTACTATTATCTATGCTAACTCTGGCTTAGAAGAGTCAAGTCAATGAATTCACAAGATTTATATAAGACTCTTTCTGGAGAGTCCTCTTACCATGCTAATAATCACTTTTGAATGTAAAAGAAATGGCAATGAAACGGAGTGGAATAGATTGCGAGATGGCTGATAAGATAAAAAGTGTGCATGACGCGATGAGGTGGCACTAATGGGTTAAGAAAACAGGCTCTCACAAGACTTTATTTTCATTATTGACAAAAACTTCATCCTATTGCTGTGGTCATTTTATCCTGATATATTTATCTATACTATGGGGCACCATTAGCATTATAGATAGAGATCTGTTAGGTTTAGGAGACACAATTCCTAGAGGGTTCTACCCTGGGTTTCCTTCTGCCTATGCCGTGGTCTTCAGGCGCACAGTTGTCTTTAGGGCTGGTCGACAGGACAGCAGGGAGCTGGCCGGGGAGTTTGCTGTGTCTCCAGAAGAAGAAGGGAGCCTGAGGGGCTGCCTCGCTACAGTCGAGTAGCACCTGCGGAGTGTGAGCACTAATGAAAGAAGAATGCTTTGCGCATGGATCAGCATCCAATAAGACAAGGTAGAACCACCCTGTGGGTTCTCGAGACTGTAACTCTTTATTGGAGTAGAACGTCCACACTTTCTTCAATGAGGAACTTGTGGTTTTGAACTGCTGGACTTTTTTGAATTACTGATGTTCTTTATTGCAGCCAAACACTTAAACCACTATGCCCGCTTGGCTCCTGGTTCCTGGTCTTCCTTCTATGTGTGTATATGCCATCTTAATACAGACAGCATGATGCGTCAAGATAGATATTGAAAATAGTGTTTGCTTGTTGACTTTTACCATGAATGTGAAACCATTTCTCTTGAATTTTTCATTCCAGGAATAGTAAGGTCAAGTGGTGTCTGATCCAAAATGGCCAATACCTGTCAATCTCTGCAAATGCCTCAGCTAGGGATCGTGATGTGCTCCATTTAAATTGTGACAAAGTCTTCGTTCTTAGATTCATGCTTTATGCATTCCATTTTCTGATTGGATGACTGAAGCTCTTTCTTCTCATTTTGAGTTGTCCTCCAATTGTCGGCGATGGTCGCGGAATGTTTATTTCATCTATGACCTTAAAGCTGACTGTCCTTTGAGAAGGTAGCTCTTCCCATTCCTACTGCATCCCTTTCAACCTGAGAGGCCCACCTCCCACCACCCTAGAATCCTGCTAAGATTTCCAGTGGCTAATCCTTCTGAAGGGAGTAGCCTCTTTCTGTTCTTCCTCTGGGAGCTTTATTGAAACCTGCTTACTCAAAAAGACACTGGTCGTTTTCGAAATAGTGGAGATAGACCTTCCAGCACCACTGCGAGATGTTAGCAACCTGACAAGATAAGAAATAAATTGTATACCTATCAATTCTAAACATAGTTCTTGTACATTCATTTCGATTGCTTTATTCGCATCATTACTGGGAATGAAGAATCTCTTTTGGTGAGGATATGAGCTCTGAGTCACTGCTTATTCCCTGTCCTTAACAAGCACTTATTTCTTTTCTGTCTCTATCAGTATTTGTGTAGACTTTTTCTTTATAAAATAAAATTAAAAATTTCAGATAACATGTTCATTAGAGAGAATTTGGAGGATGCATAAAAGTACTAAAATTGTCCATAATCCCAGCCCTCAACAGTGGCAGTTGTTATCATTGCATGCTATTGTTTTCCCATTTTCCATTGACTGTATATATATTATCTCCTGAAAAATTTAAGAAAGTGAGTTTGACAGAAATAATATTTAGACATTGAAGATTCTATTCTAAAATTTATTTGTAAGATAGTTCAATCAATGTGCATTCCTGGTAGCCTCATACAAACACATTTCACCTCTCCCAACATAGACATTTAATGTAAATTTTAGATAGGGGAAAAGAATAGTTTGTGGCTTATATCCCTTTTATATGAAAATATTTGCTTCTGTGGACTTTTGTTAACATGGAAAGCTATATTTTTTATTGTTTGTAGTACTAATTTGATTGGCAAAACTGTTATTTTGTTGCTTATATGCTTTTCCTTTTGCTACTAATGAGATTGACATCTTTTCATATGATTATCAATCACTTGTGTTTTCTTCTTGAGAATTTTTATTATTTTCCAGTAGACACTTGTGTATTCATCCAATTATTGCTCTAGATGCTTATCGGCTACTTGTCATATATTTTGCCATATTTTCCCCAATTCTTATTTGCATTTCTATTTTTTCTAAAGTGAACTTTAGCTGCATAGAAGTCTTAAAATTTGCATAGCTACTTTCCTTTCTGATATCTTTCTTTACTTTAATTCTTAGAAAGGTTTTGGCCAACTTGACGGAAGGTAACTATAATTTATCTTTTCCTTAGACTATCTTATTAGATATTCAATTTCATATTCACTCTTAAATTTATTTTTAAAATGTTAAGATAGATTGTTTTTTATTGTTATGTAACTGGATTGTGCTTGAGTTGGTGACATCTTTAGTATCTTTCTTTGGCACCTGCTATGCTGTCAATGCCACAGACATATGCTGGTGTTGCACTATTTTTCATATTCCTGAATTGTCACAATTTCTCTCTATTTGTCAAATTTACTGGCCTGGCAATCTTGAAAGACCAATCCCACATCCTTGTTTTTGAATTCTTTCCTGTTGGAGAGTGCCTTGTGGAGTGGTGTGATGGATGTCTCTCCCTCTGTCTGGCAGAGTGACAGAATTGGTGGGGATTCCAGGCCTCATCAGAGGTCTGCTTCCTGAAGCAGTTCCCATCCATTAGTCAGACAGGCATGTGTGTAGTTCTCAAAATGTCCAATATTCTCATCTCCTTCTAAGGGGTATGTTCAAGAGGGCTTCATTGCCTCAAAGTTCAGTTCAAACCACCCTAACCTTCACCCTTTCTCCTTTCATCCTTTTACATTTACAGCCCAGTGTCACAACAAATACCCAGGCCTCATTTTTTTTTTAGGCATCACTGCCCTCTGGTGGAAGTGGGAGGCCCAACCTTGCTCCTGGAGAGATGCTGCTGGATTTGAACCACCAAGCCAGTGGGCCACAGTCCCGCACTCAACCACTACGCTACCGGTGCTCAGCCCCCAGGTCTCATTTACTAGAGAATCTAATCCACAAAAGGAATGGGTGAGGATAATTGTGGAGAATGCTTTAGTCCATGAACTTGTTAAAGGCAGAATTCTAAAAATGGCCCCTCCCAAGATCCCATCTTAACCCTCAGGACTGTAAAACATAATGCAATATTAATATGCAATTATTTTGGAGATGTACTTAAGGTTACTAACCAGTTGACTTTCCTAGAGGGAGGTTATCCAGGGTTGTTCTGGTGCAATCACTCCAAAATAACAAATGCACTGCCTTTGCTGACCCCTGCTCCCAGGGAGTCTGTAGGGATTTCTGAGACTTTCATTGTGATGGGAGTAGAAAGCTTAATGTTTTAATGGCTCATTTGTGGAACAGTTGCTGGTTCCATGGTGCCGGTCTTGGGGTTAGCAGCCCAACTTGTGCCCTCCATGCTACTAGAGCTTCTGAAAACTCATCACAGGCCCCTTTCAAGCAGAGAGTGTGTTTCCTCTGATGAGTGGTAGAAGAGGAAGTCAGCATTTCAAACCCCAGAGGGAATTTGATGCACTATTTCTGGATTTGAAGATGAAGGGGGACAAGTCCTAAGGAGTGTAGGAAGCCTTTAGCTGAAAGCAAGCTTGGCTGGCAGCCAGCATGGACATGGGGAATTCCGTTTTTTAACAGGTTCCATTAATTTAGCCAGTAATCGAAACGAGTTTGGAGGTGGATGCTTTTTTCTCTAAATACCTCCTGATCAGAGCCAGCGTTCGATGACAGCTGGATTTTGACCCTGTGTGACCCTAAGGAAAGAACCCCCTCATGTCACACAACAGTTGTGAGATGAGTGGATGTTGCTTTAAAGGTCTGGGATTCTGGTAGTGGGTTATGACAGCAATGGAAAACGAACACATTCCTACATTCCGGCTCTTGTTTTTATAAGGACAGAAATGATGTTGCAGGGGCTAGGGAAAGGAGATGGAGGCATAAAGTTGGTGTCCTTGTCTCTGGAGGGACCCACATCCTTGTAGGGAAGGAAGAGGTGGAGCAAGAAGGTCCTGATGAGTGGGGATCCTGGCATTGCTCTTTGGACTTATAAATAAATGAATATGAATAGGCAGCTCTGCACCCAGACCTTCTGGAAATTCAAACAGTTCACCGCATCATGGAGTGGCAGTGCCCCTTTTGGGAGGCCTATTGACTTTACACTCCTGGGACTTCTTTTAGGTCTTGGACCTTTAGGTGAGGAGAAGGGAAGAGAATTGACTTGCAGCCACAGGCATTGTGCTCTGAAGTCCCCCGCAGGTTCCAGGAGAGCCACTTCTCCACAGCTGTTCCAGCTAGCCTCCATGAGGAGCAGGGACACATAGGCAGTGGCTCTGTTCCTGGGAGAGGGGGAGCACCATTAAGGTGGGGCCTTCAGTTTCTGTACAATCTTGTGTCAGGGCTCCATTTCCTTAACTCTCTATCCTGCTTTGGAGGGCCTGATTATTACAGACACTGACAATACAGTTTTTGAATGTTCATGTTTAGCCTTGTCCCAATAGCAAGGCCTGGCCCAGCAGGGGTAGGGGCGGTGAGAGGTATGGACTGAGTTGTATCCTCCTCACCGACAAAGAGTCAACACCATTCTTGGGTAGCTACAAACTCTAGGACTTTCCTCCGGGAAGACCCTAGGCTCAGGTTGAGTTGTGTGGCCTAGGGTCCGTAAAACCAAGGGATCCGTGTTTTCAGGCTTCTGTTATGAGGCAGGGGTGTTTGCCTCCAGGGAGCATGAGGTGAGATCATCCCCAGGGTAATGTGAAGTGGTTGGCGATGTTGAAGACATTCTGCGATTGTGCTGCTCTGCCTCCCCTTGGTGTGATCCTGAGGACAGTCAGGAAAGCATGACGCTGTCTCCCAGGGGCTTCGCTCTAAGGTAGAACTCACTCTGCATGGTCGACCTGAGGCTCAGGGAGGTGAACTGAGGAGGAGGCAGTCCCACCGCTGGTCAGTGACACATGGGGAGTGGAGGGCCATGGCCCATCAGATCACGATTCCAGGCAATCAGTTCAGTTGTAGGCAGCATGAACAACATGGGCCGTCGGTCTGAGGCCATGTGAAAGAGTCTTATTTGGTGTCCAGTGTCACATTTCACGGGGTGACTCACTCTGTCACTTGGGTTCACCATAGAACCATTGGCCAATTTGCTCTGGGTTCGGGGCCCTGCCTCCTGGAGGCAGCATTGTCATTCTCATGTGAACCCATTCCCTGGGCTGATGAATTCCGTGAATCATTAAAAACAACATCCATGATTGCGCAGTCAAACAAAATGGTCTTAAAAACTCATGAGAGAAACAAGGGGCCTTTAGGAGAGGCTGAGGCAATCTCTCTGAAATTGTGAGAAGCTCTAAAGCAGGGAACCCATCACCCCACTTTGGAACCTGGCTCTCATTGTGTGCTGAACAGCCACCAAGCAGATGTCACGGTGTTGTGGGGGTAGGGGGGGAGGGCAGCCAGTGCTCCTGGTAGCTCAAGCATTAATTTGCCAAATGACCTAGGAGTCAAAATAGTTAGGAGGCTTTATCTATAGTTGACGGGATGGGGGGCAGGCAAGGAGACAGGGGGTCATGCAGTCTGATGTAGGGAGAGCATGTAGAAGACAGAGCCCCGTGGGAGGCCCTAGAGACCAGGCACACAGCAGGTGGGGGCCCAGCATGGGGCTTTCAGCCACACTGAGGAGATAAACTTGGCAGTGCAGGCTGCTGGTATTATCAGTTTTACAGATGCTGCAGTCACCTTAGTGATTAGCATTGTCTCTCCTTGCACCTTACTCTTCATTCTGTTTTCCAGGACAGCAAAATTGCTGAATCGTCAACATGTCAAGCACCACAGCACAAGACAAAAAGCGGGTGGAGAAGAAAGATGGGAAAGTGGAAAGAATTAGATGTGTCCATTTTCAATAAAAAGTGGTTCGGAGGCGGGCAGGTAGAGGAAAGAGGGAGCTCAAACCCCAAGTCCCTTTCCCACCAGAGGCAGGAAGCTAATTAGTCTAAGTAAGCAGAAGCTCAGAGCACCAAGACTAATGAGCACACTTGCTCTCTCCAAGTGGAAAGCTGGAATCCTGCAAACAGCTGCCACTGCAGAAGGGATGGAGCTGGGGGTGGGGGCGGAGGCTGCCTGTCACAGGAGGGAATGACAGTTCATGAGAGGGAGATGCTGCCACTTGATGTCCACACATCTGAGGAAATATTCTGGATGAACTGGAACAGCAATGAGTTGTACACATGTGATACACTCTTGAGGTATATAGGCATATGATGTCTATACACACATGATACATATACGTATGTGACACATACACACATGCACATGCATACACACTCATGTATATACTTACGTGATATAAATACACAATGAAACATACAATGTATACACATGGTATTTTACACAATGCACACACATGCATGGTGAATATACACACGATGTATACACATACATGAAGTATATGCACACACAATACACACTCATGATGTATACATAAATGTGGTGTATATATGTGCATGATGCACATACACATACATGACACATACATTCTTCACACCAGGTTTGTTTCACAGTGCCAATGGTGAATAGACTTTAATTGATGCCAAGGATAATTGTTAGAAAAAAAAAAAGCAGAAGCAACATGGTAGCGGCCATTGCAAAAGACTGGGGAATGAAGGACCTACATTAGCTGCACTTGGTCTCCTGTGCGATGTTTTCTCTCTCCTGGTCTTGATGTGCACAGGATGGACAGCTGTCTGCCAGCTTCCTGCAGTCCTTGGGATTTTGGGGCTGGGGAGTGGTGTGTGTGTACAGTCAGCATGTCAGACTCCAGGGTGGAAGGCAGCAAAAGAGGGCAGAATAATTTGGGGGTCTCCTTGCTTGCTGAGTAAGCATTTAGTGTAAATACTTCTTGCTTCTAAGACACCTCTTCCATAATTACCAAGCACGATTCTATTTCTAGTGCAGTCGCTGAGAGGCTGTAATTGGAAACTACCGAGGCGGATTGTTTTCTCTTACATTCAGAGACTTTATCCGATCATCACACAACCTTCCACTCCCACTCACTCGTACCAGTCCCTCTCCTGCTGCATAAAAATGGGTGCTGGATCGGAGGTACTGTGGGATATCGATCTGTGATCTGTTTTCCTTAAAAGTAGAAAGTTGGTGGCTCATCATGGTGTACCTGGAAAGTCACTTTTCCCCCTACACACTCTGAAAAGAAGCATCCTAGATATTAAATGTTAATCTCTGGAGCTAGTCCTTGACTCTGCTATCTCATTTCAATAAGTTAGAGTTATTTCTTTTCCACTGTTTTCTTTTTTAATTTACACAAAAAATACCTATCAAGTTCCTGCTACTTACTGAGCACTGGGAATGAAACAGAGCCTAAGATGGGGACATACTCCTGTTCTCTTAGGACTTATACTATGGGATTGGAGACAAATATTAGCCACACAACTAAATGTCTTGTTAAAAAATTCAGAAGTGCTTTGTAGGAAAATGAGAAACCAGTGGCCATCGAGTGGACTTTGACCCACAACAACCTCATGGTTTTCAGAGTCCTGCTTCCACCTCCTTTTCAGGTCATGTTCCTAACCAATGGCACCACCTGTGGACTCCAAAGTAAGGTGTGTGGTTCCCTAGGAGCACGTGATAAGATGAAGATGAGCTTCTCATTTCATCCACTGCCAGTCGAGTCAATTCTGACCCAAGAAAACCCTATGGGACAGGGCATCTCTTCAGGGGTGCCAACAGCCTCATCTTTCTTTTGAGGAATTACTGGTGGTTTCAAACTGGTGACCTGGTGATTAACAACCCAGGGTGCAGCCACTCAGCCTCCAGGGCTCCTTGAGCTTACCATGGATGTCCAGAATTTCCTGAAGTGTGGATCTATGCTTGAAAGATCAGAGAATAGAGATACACACAGGGAGAGGAAATGGCATGTGAGAAGATCCTCTATGAGAATTTAAGGAAAAGTCAAGGAGATAGGAGTGTAGTTCTGTTAATGTCAGCAGTGGTTGATATTATTTGGTCTGCTCAGAAGCCAATTGCTCATCTTTTTCCCAACAGATATCTTCCTACAGATGTGAAATACTCCATGTGGACCCTCTCCAGGCCATGCTTCTTTTCTATTTTCAGCACTCTTTGACCTATTGCTTTGAAGTCAGCTATTTTTTCCAACCTCTAATGATTTAAAATGTTTCACTTCTACTGACTTGGCATTGTAGGTAATGTGATAGTTGTTCTCCATTTGGCCTCTTGCCCCATTCTACCTCAGTTCTGATAGGCTTCCTTGTTGACTTCCCTGTTAAAGGGTTCTGTCAAAGGGAAGCACATATAAGTGCAGAGAGATGGGTTGTGGTGGAGTACTTGCTTGGGTCATATTTAAAGTAGTGTTTGCATCTTTCCACAACAACAGCTCCCAGGAAAGAGGTGTTGGTTCTACTGAGTTCTCAGAAGATTGTGCTCCCATTTATTCCATGTGGCCTGTGGGGGTGATTTATGCCTTCCAGTGCTATTATTATCTCAGTGCCTCAACCTCCTTTCTCAATTCCAATTGTCCGTCTATGTCTTTGAGGCATTAATAGCCAAGCAATAGAATTCTTCTATTCCATGTGAGACATTCTGGTATACTTCCCAGCAAGTGCACCCCATGTCCAGTGTCCACCCATTACTCAAGGTTGCTATGATGTTGAACATGTTTCAGCAGTTTCCACACTAAGATAGACTTGGAAGAAAGACTTGGTAATCTATTTTTGAATCTGCTAATGAAAATCTATGGATCCTAGTGGGTCAATCTACAACTGATCATCTGAGTGGCTGAGAACAGGGCAGCATTCTGCTGGGGATGGGGCCCCACCCCTGTGAGTCAGAGCCAATTATGCGACAGTTAACAAAGTGCATTCCTTTCATTAAGTTTATTGTATCATCTGCATTGGTTTTTGTTTGATTTTGGGGTTCCACATGATACAGAATCTCCCCCAAGGTCATCTCTGTTTAGGATGACAATCTAAGATGTTCTTGTTCTACCCCCTCCATCGCCCCCCACCTGCCTCCACCCCGCAAGTTGAAAATTTGCCTTCATTGTTCCTCGCTCTGGTTTTGGATGATCTTACCTAGATTTCATCCCTCAACCCCACATCACTGAGAAGATTAGGTTATGCAGATCGACAAAGACCTCTAACATAGTGAGGCAAGTCTAAAATCTTTGCTCCAGAAGGGACTACTCCTGCCATCAACATTTTCTTCTTTTACTTGAATGTATCTGATTTTAAGCCCATGATCTCTAACTGTCTTGAGGATAAGTGTTCACATGGCTTTGATGCTACCTTGTTGACCAGCTATTCCTTCTTGTCCCTTGTTAGTGTCTCCTGTGATTTTTTTTTTTACCATCTCTACTCAACAATGGATCTACCCTCAGCGGTTAGTGGCACGCTTTAGTATGGAAAATAACTGGAAAACATATCTCTGATGTCTAGTCTTTTGGAACATTCAGTATTGCAGAAATTGTACAGTTCTTATTGAATTGGCAGTTGTATATTCCAGTTAGATTCTATAATTCAAGACTTCCTTTCAGTAAAGTATCTCATTCTTTTGGTTTATTTATTAAATTTCAATTTCATACTTGTATGCAGGTGGTGGTGGTGCTGGGGAGCTTACTTCTCTCAAATCTCATTTCCAAAGGCTCTGGTCTCTAGTTGACTATCTAAGTAGACTCTGCTATAAGAATTCATATGAGGATTTTTTGAACAATAATAGTTTCCAATATCATCCATCCCAGAAGATCCTGTGTACAGCAGTTGGAAAACATGCACTAACCACAAATAAGTGTGCAGTGTGTGAAAATTTCAGCACTGTCACAGGCTAGTGGAAGTAATCACAGAACAAAAGAATTTATACATGAGAACCTTCTTGGTAAAGCAGATAACAAAATAGGCATTTGACCCTTTCTGCTAGCAAGAAACATTAAGACTATGAAGTTAAGTCTTACTTTAGAATCTTTGTTCTTAAGAATCATCCATCTCCATCATGTCAGATGTGTTTAAAAAGTAGTAGAAATTCTTTATAGAAAACTAAACTTCAATTGCTCTGGGTCAGGATTCTACTGACATAACTTGGAAATTAATATTTGACAATGAAGCAATATATGTATATGGTTGTCACGTATAATGGTTGTCAGGTATAATCAATAATACAATATATAAATTGATAATGTAAACAGCAGAGCATACATGAATTCAACAATCTCTACACATACAATTCAGTAACATTGACTTTGTTGTTCAATCATGGAGCTCATTCTCACTGACCTTTCCAGCCTCAATGCTGACTCATAGTGACCCCTGGGGCAGAGTAGAACTGCCCCATTGAATTTCCAAGATTGTGAAGAAAAGTCCTTAAGTCCTGTCTTCCTTCGGTGAAACTGCTGGTCGTTTCAAACTACGACCTTGCCGCTCTCACCCTAAAGCATAAGTAACCACAAGGCCGCCAGGACTACGTGACAACCATATACATTTGTCATGATTTATCTACAAATTCAACTTAAAGGCATACTTAAAGATCACATTTACAATAAGCCATTGTAGATTTCTACTGTTCCACCGATTCTCCTGTGATTTAAGCTTGGTGCTTTCTTTGTGGGGTTTTTTTTTGGGGGGGGGGGGAAGTTTGTTGGTTTGTTTTTATTCATCTTTACAATTACCAAGGTTGAAACCATGTGGAGTGGTAACATTCATTTTAAAAGGTAACTGGGATTAATTGTTAAGCCAGGCACCTTTCCCACCTTTCCTCATCTCCTCTAAATGAGACAGATTCTATTGTGTAAAATAATTGGGCTAATTATGTCTGTCTTCCACACAATTGCTTTGATTTCTGAATAAAGATTTGTTTCTTAATGTTTTGAAAATACACTAGACAGCAGTTATTATACGTTGAAAAATACACGGTTCAATGTATTTCAGTGTTACATCTCAAATGCCTTTTCCTTTGACCTGGATATTCCATGACAGGCAAACATCAGTGGCTAGCTGTGTAGCGTGAGATCAGAAACAGCAAGGCTACTCTCAGAGAAGTCATCACTGCTGACCTGACAGTGGTTGACAGAAACCTCCTCTTGTGTATAGGGTCTAGGCTGGGTCTCTATGGGTCGGAGCCAACTTGACAGCACCTACCAACAACATGGTTCATTTTTATCAAGAAGAGCCAATCTAGTGCGGTCTCTCTTTCTCTGAAGCATGTACAGTATGCATATCGTTGTCAGGTGCTGTTTATTTGACACTGACTCTTAGCAACACTGTGTCTTATAAAACAAAGCAATGATCCGCCCTGTGGCCCCTGCACAAGTGCTGTATGTGTGAGCTCATCATTGCAAGCATTGTGTCAATTCGGTTCTTCAGATTCTTCCTCTTGCTTGCTTCCAGTCCACTTTACCAAGCCTGATGTCCCTCTCCAGGAACTGGTCTCTCCGGACAGCATGTCCAAAGTATGCGAGATGATATCTTGCCATCCTGGAGTCCAAGGGCCATTCTTGTTACCCTTGTTCCAAAACACATATGTTTTTTTTCTATTTCATATTCTATGCCAGCACTGTAACGCAAGTGCATGATTCTTCTTCAGTCTACTTTACTCGATGTCCAGCTTTCCCATGTATATTAGGCAATTGGTGATACCATGATGTGGTAGTTACATAAACAGGTGTCAAATGGAGGATTAAGAGTATAGGGGTGAAATCTAATTTCTCATTCAGAATATAGATAATGAGACCTCTGTGTGGGTATGCTTTCTCCTGAGGATTCTGGGACTCCTGCATTTCCTCCTTGGAGGCAGGAGACATTCTTTCTCTCTGCCCATTCCCTTGTAGACTCTTTGCTGACAAGGTTCAGTACCTGGGAGACATTTTTGAGGAGAAGTCACATGAAGCTACCCTGATGTAGTCAGGGCCTCAGAGCTGGAGGAACCTTGGAGAGACCCTTTCTAGTGCTGACATGACTCTACCACCACTGGGTCCACAAGACTTTCCACCCACTGTCCTGTGATCTTCCTGCATTATTCCATGTATACATGAGTCTAAAGAGGAAGGGTCTAAGGGGCTAGTATTGGACATATGGTCTAATATTGTACTTACATACTTGATCTGGATTGGGATATTTTCTTAATGTGCAATTACTCTTTATATAAAGCTCTTCTTTGTATACATATGAGTGTCTATGAATCTGTTTCTCTAGGTCAACCCAGACTAATACGCATAGCTTGGGTAAGTTCACCTTAATCCTCAAAGTGGTACTTTGCTCTTCAACACTTGAAAAAAATCATTTGTGTATAGACACTCCCCACCCCCTCCCCACACATGGAACTTCAAAAAGCTCATGGTGAGTTTGTACTCACTAGTCACTATGTAGAATACAGACGAGGTGTCTGCACAGTAAAATTTACAATATTTGAAACCTTTTGGAGCATTTCTACTCAGTTCTATGGGATCATTATAAATTGAAATCAATTATATAGGCAATCACATTATATATATCAAGTATGTGTGTACTAGAGAACCCAGTCTAATGCAAGAGTTGTCTAACTTCAGAACCCAGTATTATAGAATTTTCTCTATAGGAAAATCTCTTCTGCCAGCTAAGATTCCTTGATATGAATCTGAATTCTCAAATAGATACCATTGTTCCAATTGTATAGAGTGAATATGTAGCTATTGGTGGGTGCTACTGTATCAGTTGTAAATCATAGAAACTATATCGTAGGCAAAAGAAATGGTGCTCATTCTTGTGCCATCATCACAAATTTTATTTTTCATTATATTGTTGCAATCACAGCATCAATCCATCTCGTGGAAGGTATCTTTTTTCCTAACTGTCCCTTTACTTTGGAAAGTCTGATGATGTCCTTCTCTAGGGACATCTTGAAAACTTGTGAAAATTGTGTGAGATGAGGTTACTATCCTCATGTCCAAAGTGTATTCTGGCTGTAGTTCTTCCCAGGAAGATTTATTGGTTCTTCTGACTTAGGGAGAAAATGTACAAAAATATGAGTCTTATGTTTATAAATATTCTCCTCCTAAGTCTGCAAAATATTAATGCTCAATTTATAACAGATATAGTAAGAACTTGGATTTACCTCTAAATTTGGAAACTTTAAATAAGCCTGCAAATATCTTTCCTAAAAATGAAGGAACTTGGCAATCACAAATTACATTAGTCAAACTCAAAAATAGCACTTTAGTGATGAGTGTGGTCATCCAGTCCTGATCTCTCTCTCTCTCTCTCTCTCTCTCTCTCTCTCTCTCTCACACACACACACACACACCACTTTACTGAATCTCTATAGCTACTAGCTGGTAGCTTATTTCTTTATTTATGCCTTATAACATATAGCCATAGTCTTCAGAACAGCTCAGTCCTGCTCATTGTCTCCAAGATTCCACCACTTTTCTGATGAAATGAGAAAGGAAAGGCAGGCTAATATCCTCTTGTGGAGAAAGTTTAATTCCACTGTGAACTTTTGTTTTGTGCCTATTGCCCTGAGTCTGTGAGATGTTTAAAGAACAGGAAGAACATTCCTATAGTTGTATGAATAAACTCTGGGGTGAAATTGGATGAAATATAACACCTTTTCATCTTCCATGATGTCTTAGGACTGCTTTTCCCTCAACTTTTAAACAGTGATTGTTCCACACAATAGGCCATATCAACTGTACCATACAAACTATCACTTCCTTGCTTTCTAAATTGTTGTCTTCTCAGAGTAATCCTTTTAGAATTAAATTTGTTTCCAGATGGAGAAGCTCAGAGGATAAACAAGCTCAATATCAGCACCCAAAATGAGGCCAGGAGCTATCTCTGTTGAACAAACCACCAATTGCTCACATCTATGTTCAGGTTGAGGTGGGAAGAACATTTTAAAATTCTATGAAAAAAAATCTATGGAAACCAAAATACAACATATAGTATATCCCATCTGAAATTCAAGAATATACCAAGAAGAGATTTACATCACTGAAAACTAATGACAGATGTCCCAATGAACTGTACAATGACAACAAGAGCATCATGTGTGAAGAAAGCAAAAGGTTATAAAAATTAGGAAAACAAAAAGAGCCAAGTGGATGTCCAAAGAGACTCTGAAATGTGCTCTTGGTTATAGAGTAGCTAAATAAATGAAAGAAATGATGATACAACAGAGTTGAACAGAAAATTTCAAAGAGCATCTAGCAAAGATAAAAGAATTACAATGAAACATTCAGAAAACTGGAGGTATAAAGGGAAAAAAATGGCAAAAGTTTCTCAGAACTGAAGAAAAAGAATCAAACCTAGAGTGACAGTATTAGAAGATTCTTTGTGCAGAATATTGAGTGATGTAGTAGCATCAAAAGAAGATGGACGGATTATGCAGTCACCATATCCAAAAGAGCTAGACACCATTCAATCATATCAAGAGGCATGGTCAAGAAGCTACATATTACGGAAAGTAGATGTTCTAGTTGACCTGAAAGCATTAGTGAACAACAAGGTTCAATGAACTGATGGAACACTGATTGAGACGTTTCAACAAACTAATGAAACACTGGAAGCACTCACTGGTCTAGTCCAAAACATCTGGGAAACAGCTACTAGGCCAATCAATGGGAAATCCACAGTGGTGCACATTCCAAAGAAAAGTGACCCAACAGAAGGTCAAAACCATTAGACAATATTATTAACATCTTATACAAGCAGAACTTTGCAGAAGACAATTCAGCAACAGTTGCAGCAGTACATAGGCAGGCTGCCACCAGAAATGCAAGCCAGAGGACATGGAATGAAATAACAGATTGACCTTGACTGAAAGAGAAGACTACCATACTACGATTTATTTGTGTTTAATTGACTTTTCGAAGGCAGTGAACTGTGTGGATCACAATAAACTATGGATGGCCCTGAGACAAATGAAAATTCTGGAACACTTTCAGGTGTTCAGGAGAAACCTGCAGATGAATGACAAGACAGTTGTTAGAAGAGAACAAGGAGACTGTGTCGTTTAAAGGTGTGTGTTAGGGTTGTGTCTTTCACCATACTTATTCAGTTTGTATGATTAGACAACAGTCAGAGAAACTGGAAGAAGAACGTGACTTCAGGATTGGATGACGGCTTAGCTACAACTTTCCATGTGCACATGACACAACCCTGCTTGCTTAAAGTGATAACTTGAAGCACTCACTTATGAAGATCAAGGACTGCAGGCTTCAACGTGGATTACAACTCAGTGTAAATAAAAGTTAACATCTTTAAAAATGGACCAATGGGCAATATTATGATACACTGAGAAAAGAATGAATTGTTCAAGGACTTCATCTTGGTGGCTCCACAATCAATGCTGGTGGAAGCAAAGGTTAAAAAATTTAAGAGGCCGATTGCATGGGGTGTATTTTCTGAACAAGGACTCTTACAGTTGAGAAGAGCAAGAATGCTACTTTGATGACTAAAGTGTGTCTGATCAAAGCCATGGTATTGTCAACTGCATCTTATGCATGTGAAATTTGGACTGAAGAAGCATCGATTTGTTCGAATTATGGCGATGGTGAAGATTATTGAAAGTTCCATGAATGCTAGCAGAGCAAATAAACCTATCTTGGAAGAAGTACGGCCATAAAGCTCCTGAGAATGATAAGACTTTATCTCATGCTCTTTAGATGCGCTCATAGGAGAGACCAGTTCCTGAAAAAGAGCAGCATTTTTGGTAAAGTAAAAAGGCAGTGAACGAGAAGAAAACTCTCAAGGAGATGGATTTACAAAGCGGTTGCAAGAATGGGTTTAAATAGAAGTACAATTCTGAGGAGGATGTTGGACCGGGTGGTATTTTCTTCTGTCTTGCATGAGGTGGCTGTGTATAGGGAACTGAGTCATCACCACCTAACAACAATCTCAACAAGAAATTGAAGACCTCGGGCAATCTTATCATGAATTCTTCTTCCAACTAACCACGTGCTGTTGGACAAATTCCTGAGCCTTGTCAGTACCTCCGTTTCCCTTGAAAAATCAAAATGCATCAGACTTAATGTCATGTGATTTGAGCTCCTGTCTTTGCTGCAACTTTTACCCCCTGCTCAGCATTGAGCAAATCACTTTATGTTTGAGTTCTGCCTTTCTAATTTCGCAATACGGATCTCTGTGTTAGTCTGTGTAGACTAGAGAAACAAATTCATAGACATACATATACATATGAGAAAGAGTTATATATAAGGGGTAATTTTACATTAAGAAAACATCCCAACCCAGTTCAGCCCAAGCCCATAGGTCCAAAATTAGCCCATATGTCCAAAACCATTCTATAAAGTCCTCTTCAGACTCAGGAAACACATGCAACGATGCCGAATGCGGGATGATCACGAGCCAGGGGTAGAAAATCTTTGGATCCAGTGGTGGTGTAAGCAACTCAGCACTGACAGGGGCCTCCACGTGGCTACTTTAGCTTCCACCGCTGCCTCAGGCTACGTCCATGCACCTTTTCCTCAGGGATGTCTTGCAGGGAGTCAGCTTTGTCACTAGAGTGCCTCCAAGGGCGTGAGTACAGTGAGAAGATGTCTCCTGCCTCCAGGGAGGAAAAGTAGGAGTTCCCAGAATTCTCAGGAGAAGGCAATCTTGATTGACAGGCCGGACCCCACCCCTTCACTTGCAATCTTCTCAAATTGACACCAGATTATCTAACACCACAATCTTTGTTTTTCAGTTTCTGTGAAGATTAGGTAAGAGAGGACTGTGTGTGTATGTGTGTGCGTGTGCGCACTGGCACACAGGTATGTGTGTGTAGGGAGATGCTTCACTGTAATGTTCCCTGTGGTTAGAAAAGCCGCTTTTCCTTGTGTTGCTTTCAGACCCGGTGATCTCTAGGCTAAGATGACACCGTGTGCGCTTCTTTCTTATAGCATTGTCCTAAAACTAGGGAAGATAAATGTGTTGCCATAGTCCCTGGCTGCCTATTAAGCCTGCATCCACCATGTTTTATTCCTTCCTCTGCTGTTTCTCTCCTTCTGTGACTCCAGCAAGACAAAGACATTAATATGACATAGAGGGTTATAAAATGGGCCTTGCAGACCTCATAAGGGAATCCATGTTGAGCTCTCCCATGCATCTCCATTGCCCAAAGCTAAGGTCAGGACTTCTGTGTTTAACTTCTACCTATAAACTCATTTACACCAGCAGAAATGAGAAGAAATTGTTCTTGAACGCTGCATGCATTATTAGGCCAAAGAGAAGTGAAAAGTAAAATAAATAGAAACTTAAGCAGAAAGTTGCTTTTCCTTTCACCACTACTGATGTTTTAAATTTTCTGAAGGTAATTTTATTGCATCTTCCTGTAGGCAGGTGTGCTGCATATTCATAGAATGCTACATTGGCAGTTATCAGGTTTGCTAACTCTCAAACCTGACCAAGGGATTTTTCAGCAACTTCCTGGTAGCTGCTCACTGGAACCTCCCTCCCTCCCACCTCTCTCTACTTCCCCTGTATTTGCTTTAGAGGCAAGTCGACCGAGTTCTGGGGTTTGGGAATTAATTTTTTCCTCAACCTTGTCAAGGCAAGTTAATTTCACATTCGTATACCAGCTAACAGCTCTCCTTTAACATACTTTTATAGTTAAACGGGTGGGGTGGGGGTTGAAGAAAAATTGCCTTAAGCTTTTTGCAGGAAGTTCTGAATGGAAGAGTCTTTTCTCCTTCACCTCTGGATTGTGTGTTGCCAGCTACCTGGCAATCTGCCCGGCTGCACAAGCACAGTGTTTCTTGTTTTTAATAGCAGATCTTAAGTCCATGTGTCCAGAGGAAGGCTGATTGCTCACAACAAACATAAAAGATGCTGGTCCTACAGCGCTGAGCAGGTAGTGAGGTAGCTGCCATATGAACATTCAAGAAGGTGAAGGTTATCGTCTGAGGTTCAGTTAGTTGTAGGAGCTTGGGTGGAACAGTCAGTTATGTGTTTGACTGCTCACCGCATGGTCAGTTGTTTGAAACCACTAGCCATTGCACCAGAAGAAGGCGGAGGCTTTTTATTCTTCTTATGATGGACAGTCTCAGAAACCCACAGGGCACTTCTACTCTGTTCTGTAGCATGACAATCGGTCAGAATTCACTCGATGGCAGGGGGCTGCATGAGGTCGACTTGTAAAGGAGCATTTGTCTCTCGGTGAGCTAGGTTGGCAACTGCACACATCTATGAAGGCAATGGACGACACAAACTTCCTGGAGCTTTAAAAGGAGACCCTGTGCTTATTCTTTCTGGGAGCTATAATTGTGGATGATTGTTGAGGTCTGTCTCAAGCCTGGCGATAACTCATTTGGTCCTTCCTCAGTGGCTGCTCTACTAACCTTCGCGCTGGCCCAGGAAAGGCCAAGGTTCCCTGAGTCTGGTTTCAGTAAACTAAGAAAATACTTGTCTGTCTATGAGACACTAAACTTTCATTATTTCTCAGATCACCTCTCTCTCTTTTTGCCTGTCACCTGAAGCTTAGCATGTAGTTGACACAGAGTAGAACTTAGCAAATATGGTTGATCTGAGAAAGTAATGTCCTGTTTTGATAGCGTAAGAGTGTTGGAATAGCCTGACATGAAATAATTTTTCATTTTTAGTTTAGTTTCAAAAGTGAAATTAAAACATTTACAAGACATGAGTTTCTTGTAAAGCCTTTTTCCAGCGAGTGGAGATGGGAGAAGGTGTGGGCAGAGCAGAGGCCCGTAGTCACTCTGGGCAAGCAAACACAGGAGAGGAGAAACTCTGAGTCAGGGTTACTGTCAGCAAATCTTTTTTGTGTTTGCTTCTTTATACTGCAAGTGGCGAAAGCTATTCTTTCTACCTGCTGCTATCATCCGCTTTCTCTATTAATCTACAAAAGAGTTCCTCAAATCATATTTTTGTTCCCTGTCTTCATTAACACACAAAAAACATTTTAGTCAAAGCTCTAAATGAATTTAATCCTCATCCAGAGACTCATATTTTACAATCCCACCAGCAATGTATGAGTATCCCAATCTTTCCAGAACCTTTCCAGCATTTATCATTTTCTGTTTCTTTGAATTTTGCTGAGTGTCAATGTGATGTGGCATTTCATTTTAATTTGGATTTCTCTTATTGCTAATGAACACAGATAACTTTTCATATAATTATAGGCTACCTGGATATCTTCAAAATAAATTGTCTGTTTTTATCTTGTGCTCATTTTTTGATTGGTATATTTCTCTTTTTTCCTACTAAACAATTATAGTTTTCTACAGATTTTGAAACTATCCCTTTATCTTATATATCATTGCAAAATATTTTCCCTAGTCTGTGGGTTCTCTCAGTGAAGTATTTTGATGTGCCTAATGTCATGTTTCTAGAAGGTCCCATTCCTCTGTTTTGTCTTCTGTGATGTGTCCTCTTTTCATTATGTTCGGTAGTGTATGGATGGCTTGTAATAGGGCCTTTATATTTGTCACTGTTTTCTCATTGATGGTTTCTATGGTTCTAAGGTTTATATTTAGTTCTTTAATCTGTCTTGAATTTGTTCTTGTGTATGGTGTGAACTATGGGTCTTGTTTCATGATTATAGAAAAAGATCTTATTTTTCCAGGATAATTTTTTTACAAAAGCTATCTCTTCCCATGTAATGTGTTTTCTAGTATCAAACACCAGGTACTGAGTTGCATCTCTAATCCTCAATTTTATTCCCTTGCGCTTTATGTCTATCACTGTACTGGTGCCAAGATATTTTGATTACCATGGATATATAATATATTTTAAAGTCAGGGAGTGAAAGTCTTCCCACTTTGCTTTTAGTAGTGTTTCATTACCCTCAGTCTCCTTCCTTTCCATGGGAAGTTGGTGGTTAGAATTTCGATTTTTTTGAAGAATTGTTCTGGGGTTTGGATTGGAATGACATTGAATTTGTAAAAGATTTTTTTATAATATTGGTCTTTTTAATATATTTAAGCTTTCTATCCAGGAACATGGAACATTCTTTTATATGTGCAAATCTCTTCTGGCTCCTTGTAGAAGTGTTTTATACTTTCCTTTTTCTGGAGAGATTTAAGTACCAGTGCTATTTTTTTTTCAATCATTTTATTAGGGGCTCATACATCGTTTTTCGCAATATATAAATAAGCATACTCGTCAAGCATCCTCACATGTCCATTTCTATTATTGTTCTCCAATCGTCCACCTTTTTCCCTTTAGCCCCTAGTATCGGCTTATCCATTGTGGTATTTTTACAGAGATGGATCACAAGAAGACAATTCTGAGTCAAAATCAGAGTTGAGTTTGATGCATGTGCTGGGCTTTCTGGACCTGTCTTCTGATTGACATACTTCATGGCATATGGCGGGTGGGTGGGGGGGATCTGATGGTCACTCACTTAATTCATACACAAGAGCAACGTGTTCTGTATTTGAAAGTTACATGGCCTGTCAGTATCAATATCTCTCATTCTTTGTATCCCAAAGTATAGTAAAATTATATTGATCTCTGTGTGTTTCTGCCCCTCTGTCATCATGTCTCTTTCTTTGTACCCCAAAGTATAGTAAAATTATATTGATCTCTCTGTGTTACTATTCCTCTGTCATCATTTCTCATTCTTTGTACCCCAGTGTATAATAAAATTATATTGAGCTCTGAGTTACAATTCCTCTGTCACCTATAAGAGTTGTTATTATGTGTGTCAAGTATGTTCTGTGCCCAGTAGAGCAAAGGACTGCGTGGGCCAGCACCAACCTCATAATTGTAGTCTGTGAGCCTATTGTTGTAGCCAACTTCTCAATTAATTTTGTCCAAGGTTTTCCTCTTTTTCTTTTGCCATATCTTGCACTTTACCAGAACCCTCGTGGCAAAGTAAACTACGCATTGAGTGCTGTGGACAAGTTCATCAGTTCAAGAGCACCTGCTACTCCAAAGGAAATGATGAAGCATTCTACATTGTTAAATATGTGCAGTCTCTGAAACTCACAAAGGCAGTTCTACTCTGTCATCTGATGCTGCGACAAGTCATAATCCACTTGATGGCAGTGAGATTTCTGTTGTTGCAGAGTTTCTGTCCACCTGATGATCCTGATAATGCAATATCCTGAGTCTGTGTTGTGTAAAGAGAATGTCGACTTCTCTGCTTCACACTTCTAGGATTTCTGAATTGCGTGAAGACTCCCCGATGTATGCTCTGCAGAGGACAATAGGGAAGTCTGGAGTTGACATAGTTGGATCTCTGTGAAAACAGAAATATTAAGACATGGACATTGAGTTGTGATGTTCTTGTGCTTGGGATGTGAGAGACGCTGGGAGGGCACTGACTTGAAATACCATTATGACATGACTGGGTTCCAAAAACTCATGCAGAAATTGAATGAAACGTTTTTGTTTTTTCCTCATGAACTTTTTGAAGGCCTCTTGTAGATTCTAGATGATTTGTCTAAGGTATTCCATTTAGGCCTACATTTATAGCTAATTAAAGAAAATACATGTAAAATTAAAGGCACCCCAAAGTGACAGAGTTGGAGTTTGATGCCAAGACCATGTGACTCCAAAGCCCATGCTTCTCTTTTACTCTGTGCTGCACTGAATCAAAAGGGATGCTTCTGTTTATATTGGATTCTGATATTTGAAGTCAGCAAGGAGTGGCCATCTGTCTTTTGCTCACTATCCATCATTTCTGACAGGTGAACTGTTATTCGCAGACAGAATCAGCACAAGAACATTCAGAAACTGGTTATACAGAGATAAGCAGACACAGAAACTGTTGGTCTGTGTCTCCCTTAATGGGAGTCTCCTAATGTCCCTTAAGCAGATTTTGACATTGCTGGAATGCATCTTTATGCAAAATGCTAATTACTGTAGAGTCCTTGCTTCCAGCCATGTATGATATGAGCACCAGAGACAGCATCATTATCAGTTAACTCTTAATCCAGGAAGAGAACTGGGCTCTAAAGGCAAGAAAGAGTTTAGCTCTTCCCTGACCACATGGAAGTGTACAGGGTTTTAGGAAGGCATGTCTTTACCTCACTAATAGAGAGGGAGCAAAATTGAAATGTTTGGAGGAATAAGACCTCTGACCTTAGAGGCTTGAAATTGTAGTGTCTGTTGATTTGCTTGGGGAAATGGCATAGGCAAGAGCAATGGGAAAGGGACCTTAATGAAGGCTTTCATAAATCATGGAATGTCTTTTGAAAAAAGAGTTTGTTTGGTTAAAAAAGGCCAAAGTTAATTGAGAGGGAGTTGCCTTACAGTTGATTTCAAACCATGAACTGAAAACAAAGACCAGTTTGAATGTTGACTAAAGGATGAACATTTTGATGTAGTAGCATGTTATAAATATTAGTCATGCCCGCGGTTTGCTTATGGCTTTTCTCTGGAGAGATGGGCGTGTTTTGAGATTAGCCAGATTTTTCGTATGACATACATATGACATCCTGGAGCTCTGAGATAGACTGGTCATCACTTCCTATAGTCTCTTTTCAAAAGTCACTTCTCTGTTCAACCTGTGTTCCATGTAGCTGTGCATATAGTGCCTAGAGGCGCTATTTACTCAAGAGAGAAGAGACCTCGGTGCCATGTGAGTATCACCATGGTCCGATGAGCTTTCCATTCTGAAGTTATGATTCCCAGAGATTTGGTGCTATCACAGTCTGGATATGGACTCCACTGGGAAAACACTGCTGAGTTTTTAACTCCCTTTGCCCTTGACTTTCACAAGTGGACAGAGGTTCTGGGTTTGGAAATACTTCTCTCTCCTCACAGTGGTTCCAAATCTCAGTGGATAGTATTTGGTCACAGAAGGAAATCATAGACAGGGAGAGGTTTTTCTGAGCATAGAACTAGACTTTGGGAGAGTCATTTTCACATTTTTGTGCTTTCCTTATTTTTTATATGAGGATTCAAAGTCATATATTTCACAACCTTTACCTTACCAAATACTCTGATAGCATTAGGGGTACAGAGGTAATATTAAAGTGTTCAGATAATCTCAGGCTAACCTCAAGGGATTAGATTAGACAAACACCGTAGAACATGATTTCTTCGGACAGATTTGCACATTTCACACACACAGAGTCCAAAAAAGGGGTCCAAGAACAACTTCACATTGAAGATGATTACATTGGATTGTTTTTGAGATTTTAATTAAATATGAATAAAATCAAAATCTTTAGATATAAATAAATATAAAGATGCATTTGTCCCCTCTCTTTCTCCTTATCTAGAGGAAGCTGTGCCCCAGTAAACAAGTTAATGTCAGATAGATTGCTGTTGTGGTTAATAGCTGTTGACTCAGTTCTGATTCATTTTGACGCTGTCTACGACAGATCAAGACGTTACCCAGCCTTGCACCATCCTCATAACTGTTCCTGTCCCTGTGCTCATTCTTGCAGGCCTGGGACAGGACATCTCACCGAAGGTTTAAACAGAAGCAGAGGTGATGATGATGGACAAGAGCCTGCATGCTTAAAAGATAATTAAGAAGCGAAATTTCCAGGAAGTTGATGTTTACTGGAGAGGAGAAGCACAAACTTTCTGACTTGAATGACTAATTTGGCGTATGAGGCCAGTCAGAAGCACAGATTTGCTTGAAAGGAATGAAAAGGTTTAGTATTGTCTGCGTGGAGTTTGTAGAATCTGCGAATCTGTGTAAGAGAAGAGTACACAGCCTCAGAGCCCCACATGAGTCCTGCAAGGGAAAGATGAGACATTGTGTGTTTTGAAAACCACCCAGGAACAGTGACTTCAAAGGCACAAGTGGGTTTTTCTAGGAGTAATGTTCTGGTCTTCCCAGGGAGATGAGGAGAGAATGACCACCCTTTATATGGTCTATGGATTTAACACATATGACTTTAATATAGCTTAGTTTTAAAATATAACAGTAGGGTACAGAGGGTTATGTGCTGGGCTGCTAATTATTAGGTCAGCAGTTCAAAACCACTGTGATATATATGTCTATTGTGCCATCTTGGTTAATAGGAACATATAGAATTAATCAGGGCACTGTTTGAGTGAAGGGCAATGAGCTAAATGTCTCTCTTGTGATCAGATCAGTCTATGGCTGCATTAGCTAGTTCTCTGCCTCAACTTGTGAACTCCACTATCTGCGTGAAAGCCAACCTGTGGGTCCTGCTGCTTGAGTTCGAGGCTGGTGGATCCTGTTGTCTTGCGTTGCTTGAGGTCCACATCCCACCTGGGCCTGCTTCACCAAGCTTCTGTTCTGCTGACTGTTGGTGGCTCACCCTGCTGCTTGTGGGTGGACTCTGTCTGCATTACCTGAGGGAATACTCAGCTGTCTGCTTCCTTGACCTTGGACCCAGCAGCTCTGTGAGTTGAAGGACTTCTAGTATATTATGGTAACTGTTCCACAGAAGTGAGTTGAATTGAGCTCTCTGTACTGCTGTATGGACTAATTATCTGTTTTATTCCTTCATGCTGTATAAATCTATCCATATATATGTGTCTCACTTTTGTTTCTCTAGAGAACCCTGCCTAGCATAACCATCATATGCTCCAAATCACTGGCGACAGCCTGGTCTTTTAAGTCTTAGAAACCCACAGGGAGAGACAGCTCTATCTGTCTGACAGAGTCATTAAGAGTCAAATGGACTCATGATGGCCATGAGCAGTTTCGGTTTTTCTTTTAATACTGAATCATGCTTAGTCATATCGATCCTTTCCTCAGCAATGGTCTGAAAAGAGCAACCAGAAATGACTGGAATAGATAGAGAACTTTCAGTGCCTTTTCTATTGAAAATAAAGAACACTAGAGATAAATAAGAAGCAATACTTCTAGGTCACTTTTAATATTACTAAGTGCAGGCTTTTAAAGTAAAAGGCACTGCCAGTTGCCTTTTCAGTGATTTTAGAAATGGCATTTTAACATAAAACCTGAAGAGTGAAATTATCTCTGATTATGCTGGAACGATACAAGGAAGAGTATGGATAATCTTCAAGATATGTTGGACAACATTGCCAAAGAAAGACAAGCTTAGTCTAAAAATCAAATTTAATAGCATTGTAAAACCTATTAGTTTCTTCATAGTAAATAATCAATTGGAAATGCACATTTTTCACATTGCAATATAGTTTCAATGTCTATTTTTAGCCATAATTATTAGAAGTCAAGTTTCACAGGGTCACAGTAATAGAAGTAGATGTATGGCCTTCTGTGCTACTTCACGCACTGCAAGAATCCAGGTAGATCCAGTGCATCTCAGGACCCTTCACTGAGGGACTGCAGGTGACGGGTGAGTGCAGGCTGAGAGATGGAAGCTGTTCTGAGGTGACTCCGGGCTGCACAGCCCCAGAATGGGTCTCCCACTGATGTCAAAGGGCACTTATCTGAGGTGGGGAGCCTCAATTTCACCAAGGAGCTATTTTTCAGTTCTCTGTCTCTACCCTCAGAGTACACAATCATTGGAACCCATGACACAGATGTAAATGTTCCCAAGAAAGTATTCCTCCTTACTCAGAGGTAAGCTGGTTTTTTTTTTTTCTCATCACAACAGCTCTGTGAAGCTGAGCTCTGCTGACGCCAGTCCCCGGTTGAGTAATGTGAGCTGCTGAGAAGTGAGGGCACTGGTGAGGTAAGAGCCCGTGAGTTAGGGCAGAGCATGACATCAGAGGTGTCCTGCTCCACTGAGTGCCCTTGCCAACAGGATGTGGATTCTTTCCTTAGAAATCCAAATATTAATTCCTTTGACTCTAGCTTAAAATACTGCAAAGCCCCCTGACGAATGCCACTTGGTGTGGTTGGTTGTCGTGGAATTGGTCTACGACTCGGGGCAACGTCACCCACCACTGCACGCAATGCTACATGGTCCTGCACCATCTCGATGATGGGTGGGAATTCATAGAGACTTCATCAGCGGATTTTTCAGAAACAGATCTGCAGGCTCCTTCTTTCTCCTTCAAACTCACACTGACTGCCTTTGCGTCAACGACAACTCACAGTGACCCCACAAAGCATGGTCACACTGTCCTAGTGGGTTTCCAAGGCTGTTTCCAAGGCTCACTCTGGGAGTGGAGAGCCTCATCTTTCTCCTGAAGAGGATCTGTTGTGCTTAGCAGTTGACCTTGAGGTTAGCACACAACTACTACGATCCCAGGGCTTCCGCTTCTCCTCCTACGCTGTATTAACATGGAAGCCCTACCAAAATCAGTTTGGCATGCTAGACACACACAGGCTTTTGTTGACAGTCAAGTAGTGATTGTGTATGAGGTTCTTTGGCCAGACACAGCATGGGAAGATGAGCCTTCTGCCTCTTGGGACCATGTTAATTCTAAATCATCCATCCAGACGTGGAGGCACCCACGTGAGTAATCAAAGATGCTCTTGGTCCCTTTTGGTAGCCTCAGTATTTCCTGTTAAAGAATGCATGTGCGGGACTCTGGGAAGATGGCCGCCAGATAGGAAGCCCAAGCCCGGAGCTCCTGGAGATCGGTGAGTGGGGGTGACAAGGGGAAGGGTAGGGCTCTCAAATTGGGTTTTGTGACTCCAGGAAAGCTCAGAGCCTCCTCTGAACCAGGAGCAGCCGCTCCCCACGGACGCGGGCACAGACGCCGCCTGCACAGACGCTGCGGGTTCTTTGTGCCGGCGGGATCCAGGGTGCCGCTTTGGGACCCTGAGATCAGGGACCCGCAGTTAATCAGCGCCCGCGCGCGCAATCGCTGACCAGTCCTCCCCACCCCAAGGTCTCCAGGGTGCCCAGGGGACACTCCACGCAGACCCACACCTCTCGCTCCCCACCCCCAGGGACTCCTGTGTCCCCAGCACAACGGTGGGCCAGCCCCTCCCCCATCCCGGAGGGCCCCGCCCA